>NMRB01000089.1:200824-219428 GCA_002633025.1 Notospermus geniculatus
CCCCCCCCCCCAGCCATGGAAGTGTGTGCGGTTACTAGAAGTTGCCCAGAAATTTCTGACAGGTCACCGCGGATAACAATGCTGTTTCACGCTGCCATTATAACTACCGGTACCAATAATTGCATAATTCCTTGGTATAACTTGACTATTTGAGCAGACTATTGTCCATGTAAGTAGGACTTGCATCCCTAGCTCTTCCATTCACATCACTCTGGCATGAGCCGCCCAATTCAGCGACCTCGAAACTGCTTCATTATCAACTCACATCTCAGTCTGATGTGAACATCGAGTGGATAGAAGCGGGAAAATGATCTGACTGCAAAAAGCTCGGTCAAAATGTAATTTTGCGACCACGCATATTTTGCGTGATCCGTATTTTGCGAAAAATTTGCGAGGCAAATGCGAGGTCTTCATGAATACCACGCATCGCATAATTTGCGTGCACGCAAACCCATCGCAACGCAAATATTTGCGATCTCTTCGTGAATAAGGCCCCTGGTCCGGGTCGAGCACGGCACGCTTTAAGCGGGCCAAGCAGGCCGTAAGTGGAAAAGGGGCTATAGAGGAACATGACTGTATTCCAATGTTCAAAACAAAAGATTAGAGCAACCATTGTGTAAAAGCTTCAATTCACATGGAATTTTGTCTAATTAATTGTTTGGTATATTATAAATGAATGAAATGTGGTACCTAATCACTGTGCTGATCACTAATCACTTCAATCAACTAACAATTAAGGTGTTAAAGTGCTGCATGACTCATTGAGCACATGTCATTTAGCAGAAAATAGGTGAAAGTTGACATTATACAGGTCAAATTGGCTTGTGAGACTGGGTCCAAAACTGAGGTGTTTCCATTATCTAATAGAATTTCCATTAGGGAACGTCGGGACCTTGACAAAAGTTGACATTAGGGGGGGGGTATACATATGGCAAGGGGATTGTGCTCATCTGGCTTTCCTGGAGGGGGCGGGCACTGTCTTCTTATTCAAAAGCAGCCCGAAGCAGGATCTACTTACTACCCTTTGGATGACGACTTCAAAAAGCAAAACCTCCGACAAACTTCCCACGCATCATTCTTATACCGTTTCCCACCTCCAACACAGTAGAGAAAAAAGTTGACGGCAAAATTAAAGTTCCAAACGTTCATCAGGTTCCACGCTTGCACGACAAAACGCATTTTCCAGTACAACGTACTCATGTCGTATTGTGAACCTATAGCTGGTATCTTTAGAAGTAAATGGTAAAGACGAAAGGGTAACGTCAAGACGACATACGCAAAACTGACTGCAATGAGCATGCGCGTGAGATGGGTTGTCTCCTGTTGTTTCCGGTCACGTGCGTCATTTTGTTTAGCAATTTCAAGTCGTTTTCGTTTCCTGACTGCGGTTTGAAGTGTGACTATGATTGTGATATTGCATGATAGAATTAGGATAAAGGGGCAGATTGTTCCTACCACTAACTGGAAGCTGTATGTAAGCAGTTCAAGATTAGGATGTCCAGGAATTGATATCATCACGGCGTGTATACCTGAAAAAAGATGGTGGGAAAGGTGAACGAAACAAATGCCCTGGCCTACCAAAATCGAATCAAGTACCAATCAGAACTTGAAAACGGCTCAACTTTCCCTCAATCTTACCAAGAATGGGATCCCGTACATACTTGAATACAAACATTAGATGAACATTGACAGCCACGATCAACAAGGTGGTTAAAGTAACGGTCGCCTTGGCTCGGGTCGTGGAGCACAGCCTGGCGGCCTTCATCGGGAATCTTACCGCTAANCGTAACAAAAATTGTTGAGGTTGGTCTCAGTCTCTGTAATGCTGCGCAGTTCGCGCATGCGTGAAAGAGACTGAGTGACTCAGTCTACGCATCACTATCCCAGCTATAGGTGGGGCGCAATAAGATATTCAAGATGGCGGCGGTGATTTTTCCTCCGGGACTAAATCCCAAACCCAAGTCTCGCAATATCTCGCGGGATTTGGTCCCGGTGTTCCGGTTGATGCTGGCCGTATTATTGTGTTGCTGAATGTCCAATGTTTACATCTTAATTAAGGCAATTACACTAATCAGGATAATAATTAGAGTCTCAAACACCGTGGATTAACGAATTTGGGAGTTTCTCATGTGCATGAGCACCAGTTTGGTGGACTTTTGTGAGGTTTTGGGCGAGTTTGAGGGCGTTAAAGTGTACGTGTCCGATCCGGGAATCGGGTGCATTTGCTTGCTTACCTTGTCTTTTTATATACATAACTCGAGTGATAGGCCTATTCTGGAGACAAACTTATTATTAACGCCTCGATTTACAGACAACGACCCAGAGGCCTGTGATGCGACTACAGAGCGAATTCAAAGTATTGTACGGTATATACCGCGTTTGTAATAATGGTATTGGACATAGTACTTTTCTTACATTATCAGTGTAGGATGACCAATAAGTGTCTAAAAATGAATTTACTCTACCTGAGAAATTAACGTAATTACGAGACTTTTGATATAAAAGTAGCGGTTAGTGATGTTCTTATTTACATCTGACCTTGTACATCCGAGATCTACCTGTAGCCTGATTGGAAAACGTCGGGAGAATTCCCGCTAGCTCTGTACCAAACGTAGAATCTGATGCAAGATCTTGCTAGATTTCATCACACTGTCATGGTGACTGTTAGAAAAAAAACAGAAGGTTTTACAGAAAATATTTTACAGAATCGTGCTGTAATAAATACTCAAAAAAATCTCTTGTTAAACAGATATTTCTGTTGAATAACGGTTTTCGTGATATATTGACCAGTACTTTTGTAAAATGACAGAACTTCTGTAGTTTAACGGTAGCTTCTTAATTTTAACAATAAATTTACTGTCTGTACTGTTGATATACTGCACTTCCTGTCATTTTACAGGACTAATATTTTTTGACAGATTCGGTAATCCCATGATGTTAGTTAAAGAGCACTTGCACGGAAAACTGCAATGCCCGTGCCCCCCCCCCCCCCAACAACACCNCACTTACGACACACCCAACTATTTCTTTGTCTTACGACCCGTACAGTGTTCTCTCGTCCTTTCTGTGTCAACAGGGGACAAAGCACGGGCATTGCAGTTTTCCGTTGCCAAGGCAACATTAACAACCTTTTTACCAAAAATAGATCGAGTTTTGCTTTTACTAAAAATCTACAACGACGCCGATCTACAATAAAGGCACTGTATTTTGAAGATCTCCATGAGGAAATAAAGCGACCGGAATTGTCGTCATGCAAGCTAGCAGTCTTCGTGGCGGATACAGAAAGAGGTTGCCGAATCGATCAGAGGGTTGTGGGTTCGAATCTCGGTGCCATCACATATTATTTTTGTTTTTTCTCATTTGGCAGCTGTGCTGAGATCTTTACTGTTCAAGAGCGTGGTGGCAAGTGAAACTAACTGTGACCGTCCGAGAGGGTGTATCGTTTTCAGAGGTAGTTTGAAGTGTCTTGTGGCTGTTCGTAATTTCTACATGTACCTCTGCCGCTTGGGGTTTATACATGTATCTATTAAATTCAGCTTTAAGGTGAAATAGTTGTCTGAGAGGATACGTTTGGTTGTGTTATCAGTGTGGCTATTCAAATCTTGGGATACGCTAGGGAAGAAGTTCCGCCACGTCATACTCGAGCAGACGACAAGTTGCATTTTGTTATGTAGGCCCTGTTTGCAAGGACACTGACTTCATATTAATAAACCATAATGTTAATCGTTCCAATAAGGTACATAATCTACATTCATTCGTTTGAAGAGAGTCGCCATTCATGCATGGTGGGAGGAATTCAGCTGCCGAGGTGGGTTTTTTGGCCACAGTTCCCTTTCTATGTACTTCACGTGCGGTTGTACCGTCAAATAGATGAAAATATTAAAAGTCATAACTTATTCAACTACATTTATGAAAAAGCATGCATTTTGTACCGAGAAAAATTGAAATATGTCGAATTTAGGATACGCTGCCTGGGGCAGACACAGCGGGGTACGCTGCGGCAGATAGGCCTATCCAAAGTGGTGTACGCTGGGGAAGACTGATTCGACATATGAACTTTTATCAGGAAATGTATTTAAGCAAAAAGCAATATTTGGTACACCCTCGACGCAACGGTTCCTGGGCTCGCCGCCAGGCGAAAAAAAAAATTTGTATTGTATTTGTTTATTGGCAATTCAACAGAAAGATACAGTGAGAAGAGCGTCCGGGGTGAGGCATCAAGCATTATTAGCCCCGGAAGTGCAAGAATGTACATGAAATAAATTATATACACAATAAATCCAGATGACAACAAAATCTTAAAAAACAAATATATACAGGCTGGAACATAAGTGAAAATTGATAAATGAAAAAAGCAAACAGAACAGAAATAAGGCGACATAATGGAAATAAGAAACAGACACGTAGAATTGGATACATAGGATAGGATCGGCCTCAGACGCCATCACACATTCAAAGAAATATGAGTTAAAAATTTGGCAGTTTCCTCTATCATCTTGGTATTAGAAGTAGTATCTAAGGTACTCCTGCCAAATAGTAGCGTCTGAACCCGATCCAACAACGACAAGGAATTGAACCAAATGAGATTGAATTGTGGCAGCAATTCAAGACGAGAGGGAAAGTTAGCACGTTCTATATTAAGAAGAGGGCACTGAAGCAATAAGTGTTTTGTGGTCTGGTCCCTGTACCCACAGCCACACATAGAATCAGATACTGTGGTGAAATTATGGGAAAAGAGATGACTTTTGAAGATAAGATCAACTTTGGTTCTATTAAGGACAATTTCCTCAGCTCTTGTAAGGTTTAATTTTGAAGATGTTAATTGTTTCATTTCCCCCCGTGTAATGTTTCGAATTCTATATTTAAAAGAGTTTCTTGAATAAATCCCTAATGTGGTCGGGGACAGAGTCCCATTCTCTAATGGTGGTAGGAATGGTGGATTTCCTGAATCTCTGTGAGGTTTGTCGAGGAATGTGAAATTCCCGCTGACGCCTTCAGTATGAAACAAATTATGGAGGTGAACAGGCGAAAAATGGTGTAGCCAGCGAATTACTTTATCGAACCAGCGAGTAGAATGCCTCATAGAGGATTTTTCAAGAATATGCATTTTTGTCTCCCATCGCGTGAACACGCCGTATTAGTTGTGCTTAGCGGTACTGTTTCCACGAAAGATATCCGTAGTAAGTAATCATATACATGTATGAATGAATACAATATCGCCAAGTTCATTCTGGTAATCTTCAAGCTGGTAAACAATTGGATTAGTGAAAATAATCTGTTTAATCTTGAACACCTCTTCAGTAAAATTAGGAAGGTAACCTTTAGCAAAAATAGTTTTATACTTAGAAATTCTCACACCATCTCCAATTTTAAACTTTGGCGAACCGAAATCGTGTGTTAAGTGTGCGCCATAAAGGTTAAACCAAACTGCGCCTTCATTTTCCTCTTTTCTTGCATCTATTGGTTTAATTCCGATTGATGTGTGAAATGTATTATTATAACCTTTCACTAAATCTGGTAAAATATCTAACCATTTGTCTGTCTCTTTTGCTGTAAAATATTTCCACATTCTTGTTTTCAAAGTACGGTTAAAACGCTCAACAACTGCAGCTTTTTTATCCGAAAATGAGGAAAACCATTCTATATCATTTTTAGTTAGTAACTCCTTTAAATGTTTATTGTAAAATTCTTTACCATCATCGAATTGAATTTTCTCAGGTTTTGACTCTTTAAAAATAGTTTTGAATAAATCTTTAACCTCTTCACCTCTTTTACTTTTTAAAGCTAGAGCCCAAGCGTATCTACTGAATAAATCTATAACAGTTAAAATATATTTATAATTTTTATTATTTTTTTCATAAGCTTGCATATCGACTAAATCCGCTTGCCATTGCTGATCTATGTAAGAGACCATAGTTTTTCTGAATAAGAACTTTTTATGAACCGGTTTATGGAGTTGAAAAGTTGGTAAATTATCTAAAAATTCTTTCACTTGTTTATATTTTATAAGTTTTTTATCCTCTTTAACTTTTTTCCAAATTTTCGCAATATTTGTATAAGCGACGAGACTTTCAGGATTGAAATATAGGTTTCTGAGGTACTGTTCGGTTTCCATTGATTTATTTTTCAAGAAATTTATAGTATAAGGAAACTGAGGGGATCTGGATGGAAGAGGTTTTATTAGTTTGCAAGTTTAGGTAGGTCTAGTTTTTGGAAACAGCACGGAAATAGGGATATTTTAGTGTATTTTAACCTTCTCTTTGCGGCTAATCTTCCTCTTCCGTCCAGATCCCCTCAGTTTCCTTATACTTACAGAAGGCAGAACAATAGATTTCTAGGCCTTTAACCTGTGTAATGCAGAATTTGTACGCTGATTAGGCTAAACACCCTTTATGAATATGGCCCGTAGTGTTTTCCATCTGTCTTAATTGAGAAATTTGTTTCAAGGAATGTTCCATGGTAAACATAAATGGTCAGATTCTTGTAGATCTAGGTCCACATTGATAAAACCTGATCCACTGACGGTATCAGAGTAATTGAGTGATCAACGTGTAGTGTTTTGCATCTGTCATAATTGAGGAATTTGTTCAAGAAAAGTTCCATGCTACAAAACATGAATGGTCAGGTTCTTGTAGGTCTAGGCCCATAGTGATAACCAGATCCATTGACGGTGTCCAAGACGGTATCCGAATAATTGAGTGATATAGTGTTTTCCATCTGTCTTAATTGATAAAGAATAGTTCCATGGTAAACATGAATGGTCTGGGCCCAAATCCATAAAACCTTGCTAGCTTAGTTGGTTGCTAGTTGTGTACATCAGCCTGTACAAACTGGTCACTTTAGCAGGCAACTAAGCCTAGCAAGGTTTTATGGATATGGGCCCAGGTTCCTGTAGATCTCGGTCCATTTTGATAAAACCTGTTCCATTGACAGTGTCAGAGTAATTGAGTGATAATGTATACTTGTATATTCTTCTTCTTAATAGCCACCCAGTGAACATCGTTCATTTGTACTTGCGTAATTCACTACCTTGCCCTCAGTACTACTACTGTTACTCGACAGTTCTATCTGTTGCTTGTCTCACAAGTGAGCGCTACACTGACATACTGAGATCAATCATCAGGTTTCAAATCATATTTTACTTAATAAAACTACATTTCTATATTTTCAACGTGCAACTCACGTTCTCCTCCCCTTCTTAACATTTTGAGTTGAATTTAAATAATTTAAATTTAACTCAAACCCTCACCCGAAGAAGTCATCACAACATTTCCTTGTGTGCAATGAATAGCGCATCTCTGTCACCACACAACAGTGTAGTCGTGTCACCTCTCACTGGGTTTTTCATACACGCGGGTTCGATACAGGTCTAGAAAAACACAGGTATTTTCAACAGGTATAGGCCTACCTGCAAACACGTCAGCTAAGCGTCCAGGCCCATGGGCCTCTTGTCCTAGTAAAACCAGCCAGAGACCTCTATCCACTGGAAACGGTAGACATCAGTGACTGGTGACAGACTGAAGAGTGGCGTGAGACTGGCTGCAGCCGCATTATTAACCAACGAATGCCATCTTTTCATTGTGACACACATTTTAAGCAGCCAGTAGAAAATGCCAACGGCCTGTTGGGCATCTTTCAGTTCTGGTGAAAATTTTTACCTTAGTCAGAAGACACCACGATGCCGAGGGAAACAGCTGCGAAAGTTAAAACCGCATCAGCGATGTAGAAAAAAGTGACTGTCAAGAGTATGAAAAAACGTCCTTATAGTGTACCGTATATGAAATAATCGCATGAGGTAGGGCATCCTACATCTGACGTCAGTGATGTTAGGCCTGCAACTGGTTCCGGTACCCCGAGTAGCAATCAGGTGCTCCTGAAGATCAAGATATTGAACGATTCAGACAACCGTGGAAACAGCAAGCACTGCAAAATAGGTATTGCCGGTATGGACGAAGTACCGGTATATGACTTAATTGTTCTATCCAGAGAATATTGATGACGTGAAATTACTACAGAAAGGAAGTATCCTTTTGTTTAATGCCATTCTTCGGGCGCAGGAGCGTTTTGTGCGCTTGTCACTGAAAACTGGAAAGGCAAGCTTCCTAACTCATCAACTACAATTAATTTTGACATGTATTCTGACTGTTTGAACATTTTGATCTCAATTCACAGTGCTCCTTAGCTTGCAGAAAGGTCTAAAAAATTGCATTGAAATGAAACCTGTGCCATATTGTAGCCAGTATCGTGTAGTTTCCATAAATGAAAGATTTAAAAAAATCTGTTGGGAAAATTTTGAAAAAAGTGAGTTTTTGTATTTGTGTACATTTCCCTGTACATTTGTACATGTGCACTGTACACGAAAGAATGGAAAACACCTGAAGCTTTGTCTATTGATATCTTAAAGATGACAACATTAATTGCGATCGGAATGGAATATGTGGTAACCACTATGTAGCCAAGGTTGTAGACAAAATTTGGCTGCGCAATCAGTTACCGTTTCTGAGTAATATACGTCAATAATAGGACAATTTTTACCATTTGAGGTAAAAGGGTGGGGCAATGCCACCTATTACTCAACAAGCATATCATATATCGACATGTTCATAAATACATGGGTATTTATTCTAAACTTATGTCAAGAACAAAACCCTAATACATTTCTGATGTGCAATTTGACAAACATTTACTTTCTCACCATTTGCAGCTGCTGGAACAGAATTGCGAACTCGTCATCAAAGTCATTGCTATCAAAAATATCGATGAAGCAACAAAAGAGATACTCGCAATCGCTGATGGAACAACAAAACCATTCAGATGCCCACGCATAATATGGCCTGCCACTGGATTTGATTTGGAACAACTCCCAAAAGATATCTGCGTTGTTATCAGCCCGGAGGATCATATTCTTCAAATCAAAGTCTAAACGGTCTTACTGTGGAAATCATACACTTTTTTATCTATGTCGAAATATAGGTATGCACCAACAGTAATTTTCAGTGATGACTAAACTATATACAAATGGATCTGAGCTGGTTTTAACAAGTGGCATTCAATTCAATCACTGTTTTCTGTGAAAGGGATGTAAGAATGTAACATCTGGATAACACCCCAAACATATAGCAATTTTCATTATGGATAAGCAATATACACAGTAATCTTTTTTGATATTGTACGATTTTCTGTTGTCACAAATTACGGAGAATTTGTTTATTAAGATTTGTCAGACAGAACACAATATTCTGTCATATTGACAATTGTTGAGATGACGTAGGCCTAAATATAGATTCCCCATTTAGAATGCCTAGGGCGCACCCTATTCTCTTCATCAATAATGAGGAAATCCCACGATCAAACTCTCATAAACATCTTGGACTCATCCTTGATGCGACTTTAGATTTTAAAGAACACATTGACATTACTATCCGTAAGTGTAATAAACTACTTAACCCCCTCAAGGCCTTATCATTTCGACTTCACTCTAAACACCTGGAAAAAATATACTTTGCATTCATCCTTCCCCACTTAGAATATGGTTCTTCACTATTTGACGGTGCTAACTTACAGTGTCTGAGAAAGCTTGACCAAGTGCACTACAGGGCAGCTTTAATGGTTAGTGGCTGTATCCAGGGCTCTAGTAATGTTTAGGTACTTTCCTGTCTAGGATGGCTATCGCTGTCCGACCGTAGAAAAGAAAAAAAGGTCGTGTTAATGTATGACACTGAAAATGGGCTGCTTTCTCAATTTCTTCAAGCCACTTTTGATTCATATAGAAACCATGATCATGACCCTCGCTTAAGAAATCCCCTTCGTTACAGACTCCCTGTTAATCTTTCCCATGCTATGCTAGCCTCTGCTGTGCCCAGCTCGATTAAACTATGGCAGAATTTACCTCCTCATCTTAAAACTCCTAGATCAAGAAATGGTTTCAAATATAGCTTACGTGTACTTTATGGAGGGAAGAAAAACTTATTAGCATCAACTAAATTAGATCTTCATCGCAATACAGAAGTTGTTCTTAATCGAACCAGATGTGATCTGATTTTTAATGCTCACCTTCATTCACATAACTTTGCTAATGTTCCTGATCCTTCATGTCCTTGTGGATTCCGGGCACAAACAACTAAACATCTATTATTTCACTGTCCGTTGTTTGATGCTAATAGGGCATTGTTCATTGGTGACCTGTCACGTATCGCCACCCTAAATCTTGATCAATTTCTTAACCTAAGCCTTGAAGAAGAATATAAAACTCTTCTCTACGGCCATCAGAATTATTGTTCTCCAATTAATAGAGAGATTGTCGTGTTATCTGCTGGATTCCTGTCTCTGATCAACAGTTTCCTAAATGGGTAGTTTTTCTTTTCTTCTTCTCGCTCAGTCGTGTCTTTTTCCCTTTACCGTGCCCTTCCCTTCAATTTAGATATTTGTACCACGTTGCATTGGAGACCGGTGGGGGAGTTCAGAGCGCTACCACATCACAACCCGTATATTGCCTTTGTTTAAATTATATCTTTATTTTGTATAGGGCCAGTAATGCTTTGGCTTTGGCCGTTTAACTCATAATTGTATCTTTCTTTTTCTTTGAATAAAGTTATATTTCAATCAAAAAAATATAGATTCCCTTACAATTTTGTATAAGGAACACTAATTTTTGAATAGTATAGCAGGAAAATCAACGATAATATGTTTCTGCTCAAACCCAAATGTGACCCACCGCCACAAAACCAGTGTAAAGTCGCGTTGAACATGAGCCTAAACGTACTGACATGACACCAGATAGAGACACAATAGACATACAACACCGAAATTGACAAATGTAAACCTTCACCACAAAACCAATCATCAGTCACTATGAGGTTGGCAAGTTGGAACCAATGCATTTGTCAGTTTCAGTATTGTCTGCCTGTCTGTTGTGAAGTCTGAGTGATTCTATTTCTATTTCTATCTCCTGATGTCATGTCGGCACGTTTAGGCTCATTTTCCGCCCGACTTTACACTGGTTTTGTAGCGGAGGGTCACAAATTGTGTAATTCAGTCGCGTAACAATCTGCCGCAAAGATGAGACCAAAAAGTCAAAATGTTCAGTCGCTGGCCTGTTTGCAAGGCCGATCGCCCAGAAAATCGCTCGAAAAATCGCTAGTGTGCAGAGCCCATTAGGGAACGTCGCGACCTTGACAAAAGTTGACATTGGGGGGGGGGGGCTGTATACATATGGCAAGGGGATTGTGCTCATCTAGCTTTCCTGGAGAGGGCGGGCACTGTCTTCTTATTCAAAAGCAGCCCGAAGCGGGACCTACTTACTACCCTTTGGATGACGACTTCAAAAAGCAAAGCCGCCGACAAACTTCCCACGCATCATTCTTATACCGTTTTCCACCTCCAACACAGTAGAGAAAAAAGTTGACGGCAAAATTAAAGTTCCAAACGTTCATCAGGTTCCACGCTTGCACGACAAAACGCATTTTCCAGTACAACGTACTCATGTCGTATTCTGAACCTATAGCTGGTATCTTTAGAAGTAAATGGTAAAGACGAAAGGGTAACGTCAAGACGACATACGCAAAACTGACTGCAATGAGCATGCGCGTGAGATGGGTTGTCTCCTGTTGTTTCCGGTCAGGTGCTTCATTTTGTTTAGCAATTTCAAGTCGTTTTCGTTTCCTCACTGCGGTTTGAAGTGTGACTATGATTGTGATATTGCATGATAGAATTAGGATAAAGGGACAGATTGTCCCTACCACTAACTGGAAGCTGTATGTAAGCAGTTCAAGATTAGGATGTCCAGGAATTGATATCATCACGGCGTGTATACCTGAAAAAAGATGGTGGGAAAGGTGAATGAAACAAATGCCCTGGCCTACCAAAATCGAATCAAGTACGAATCAGAACTTGAAAACGGCTCAACTTTCCCTCAATCTGAATGAATGTGTCATGCCACTTACCAAGAATGGGATCCCGTACATACTTGAATACAAACATTAGATGAACATTGACAGCCACGATCAGCAAGGTGGTTAAAGTAACGGTCGCCTTGGCTCGGGTCGTGGAGCACAGCCTGGCGGCCTTCATCGGGAATCTTACCGCTAACATTCGATCAATGGACATCTCGACCAGGAAAAGACCCGAGAGCATGGCACTTGTGTACATAACGTAGACGTGGAATCTGTTGAGGAGACGACGGACAAATTTATTTGGGCATGCAAGAATTTCGAAGTTCGTCCAGATCATTTGGCTGGACAGTTCGTCCAGATGATTTGGCTGAAAGAACCCCTGACTGGTCTTACCTCATGACAAATTCTGGTGACGTGATGACCCTCAGATCAAGAAGATGGCCAAGAATGACCGCCCAGGCCACTTCCAGAAGAAGAACCGTGTCCGCCAGTGCCATAGCTATCATGTAAATACACGGCGACAGTTTTCTATTATGTTGTCTACTAGCAACAAGGATGGCCATGGTGTTTCCCGGTATACCAAGTGCCACTGGAGCCAGCCATGTGTACATGACTTTGTAGAGGTCACCCGATGGCGCAGCTGTAGGTACAGCAGATACTTGCTCCTCTTTATAAGTTGTTGGCCCCATTATTTCTGGCTTACGTGCGTGTGGGCAGAGGACAGATCCTGAAGGAAGGATAGCAGACGACGCAGTTACTTCCGGTTTGTTCTCCTACCATATACCTGACTGTTTTTCTCTACAGCGCCACTTGTCGGTCACATTTGGAACTCCGATCGCGCCCCGCAATGGCGTCGCGCTGGATTTTGTTGTCCAGCGTGCCGAGTAAAATCAACGATGATTCTAGACGCCGACGTGAAAACCAAATTACTCTTAAAAATACTTGCCCATACCAGCCGTGCAGCTAACGTGCGGTTTGAAAACAGACTGGGCAATTTGTTGGTATGTCGACGTTTTAAGTGATACGGTCAAAGAGAGCTGACCCGCTGTCTACCAACGTCTGACTGACCAGGATTTGGGGAAAGGACGAAGATTATTGCGTTATCTCGGATTCTTCCGGTAAACGTCAGCCCAAGGTAATGACAATTCGTTCGATTTCAGTTTGAGAAATATACTTGCACTAAAGCAGCTTATTTTGATCTATAATTACCGGTTGTTACTGAAAGTAAAAATAGCCCGACAACATGATTATACATTATGGTAAAAATAGGGATTGTGGTCATCTAGCTTTCCTGACGGGGGGAGGGGCACTTTCTTCATGTTCTAAAGCGGGATGATGCGGGACTTACTATTAAACTACCCTTTGGAAGACGACTTAAAAAGCAAAGCCTCCGACAAACTTCCAATGCATCATTCCTATACCGTTTCCCACCTCCAACACAGTACAGAAAAAAGTTGATGGCAAAAAATTAAAGTTCCAAACGTTCATCAGGTTCCACGCTTGTAGGACATAACGCATTTTCCAGTACAACGTACTCATGTCGTATTCTGAACCTATAGGTGGTATCTTTAGAAGTAAATGGTAAAGACGATAGGGTAACGTCAAGACGACATACGCAAAACTGACTGCAATGAGCATTCGCGTGAGATGGGCTGTCTCCTTTTGTTTCCGGTCACGTGCTTCATTTTGTTTACCAATTTCAAGTCGTTTTCGTTTTCTTACTGCGGTTTTAAGTGTGACTATGATTGTGATATTGCATGATAGAATTAGGATAAAGGGGCAGATTGTCCCTACCACTAACTGGAAACTGGATGTAAGTAGTTCAAGATTAGGATGTCCAGGAATTGATATCATCACGGCATGTATTCCTGAAAAAAGATGGTGGGAAAGGTGAATGAAACAAATGCCCTGGCCTACCAAAATCGAATCTATCAAGTACGAATCAGAACTTGAAAACGGCCAAACTTTCCGTCAATCTGAATAAATGTGTCACGCCACTTACCAAGAATGGGATCCCGTACATACTTGAATGCAAACATTAGATGAACATTGAGAGCCACGATCAACAAGGCCGTTAAAGTAACGGTCGCCTTGGCTCGGGTCGTGGAGCACAGCCTGGCGGCCTTCATCGGGAATCTTACCGCTAACATTCGATCAATGGACATCTCGACCAGAAAAAGACCCGAGAGCATGGCACTTGTGTACATAATGTAGATGTGGAATCTGTTGAGGAGACGACGGACAAACTTATTTGGACATGCAAGAATTTCGAAGTTCGTCCCACTAGAGAGTTCGTCCAGATCATGTTGCTGATGACTAACCCGTTGAAAAAAACCCTAACTGGTCTTACCTCATGACATATTCTGGTGACGTGATGACCCTCAGATCAAGAAGACGGCCAAGAATGACAGCCCAGGCCACTTCCAGAAGAAGAACCGTGTCCGCCAGTGCCATAGCTATCATGTAAATACACGGCGACAGTTTTCTATTATGTTGTCTACTGGCGACAAGGATGGCCATGATGTTTCCTGGTATACCAAGCGCCACTGGTGCCAGCCATGTGTACATGACTTTGTAGAGGTCACCCGATGGCGCAGCTGTAGGGACAGCAGACACATGCTCTTTATAAGTTGTTGGCACCATTATTTCTGGCTTATGTGCGTGTTGGCAGAGGATGGATCCTGAAGCAAGGATAGCAGACGACGCAGTTACTTCCGGTTTGTTCTCCAACCATATACCTGACTGTTCTTTCTCTACAGCGCCACCTGTGGGTCATATTTGGCACTCCGATCGCGCCCCGCAATGGCGTCGCGCTGGATTTTGTTGTCCAGGGTGCCGAGTAAAATCAACGATGGTTCTAGAAGCAGACGAGAAAACCAAATTACTCTTTAAAATACTTGCACATGCCAGCCGTGCAGTAAACGTGCGGTTCGAAAACAGATCGGACAAACTGTTGGTATGTCGAAGTTTCAAACAATACGGTCAAAGATAGCTGAGCAGCTGGCTACCAAACGTCTGACTGACCAGGAATTGGGGAAAAGACGAAGATTANTTTCCCACCTCCAACACAGTACAGAAAAAAGTTGATGGCAAAATCAAAGTTCCAAACGTTCATCAGGTTCCACGCTTGTAGGACATAACGCATTTTTCAGTACAACGTACTCATGTCGTATTCTGAACCTATAGGTGGTATCTTTAGAAGTAAATGGTAAAGACGATAGGGTAACGTCAAGACGACATACGCAAAACTGACTGCAATGAGCATTCGCGTGAGATGGGCTGTCTCCTTTTGTTTCCGGTCACGTGCTTCATTTTGTTTAGCAATTTCAAGTCGTTTTCGTATCCTGACTGCAGTTTGAAGTGTGACAATGATTGTGATATTGCATGATAGAATTAGGATAAAGGGGCAGATTGTCCCCACCACTAACTGGAAGCTGTATGTAAGCAGTTCAAGATTAGGATGTCCAGGAATTGATATCATCACGGCGTGTATACCTGAAAAAAGATGGTGGGAAAGGTGAATGAAACAAATGCCCTGGCCTACCGAAATCGAATCAAGTACGAATCAGAATTTCAAAACGGCCAAACTTTCCCTCAATGTGAATGGATGTGTCCTGACACTTACCAAGAATGGGATCCCGTACATACTTGAATGCAAACATTACACAGAAAAAAAAATCAACTCGAGTGGAGACTCAGAGTCTCACTTTAGGGACAAAATGGTTCGAAACACTTTTTGACTCAAAATGAAACAGAAAATATTTCGGCCCGAGACAATGACACCTCGTTCCGAGGGAAAATATTTCGGGCCGAGTTGTTATTGTGTCGCGCCGAAATATTTTCTGTTTCATTTTGAGTCAAAAAGTGTTTCGAACCATTTTGTCCCTAAAGTGANGAGTCTCGACTCGAGTTGATTTTTTTTTTCTGTGTAGATGAACATTGAGAGCCACGATCAACAAGGTGGTTAAAGTAACGGTCGCCTTGGCTCGGGTCGTGGAGCACAGCCTGGCGGCCTTCATCGGGAATCTTACTGCTAACATTCGATCAATGGACATCTCGACCAGGAAAAGACCGGAGAGCATGGCACTTGTGTACATAACGTAGACGTGGAATCTGTTGAGGAGACGAAGGACAAACTTATTTGGAGATGCAAGAATTTCGAAGTTGGTCCCACTAGACAGTTCGTCCAGATGATTTGGCTGAAAGAACCCCTGACTGATCTTACCTCATGACAAATTCTGGTGACGTGATGACCCTCAGATCAAGAAGACGGCCAAGAATGACAGCCCAGGCCACTTCCAGAAGAAGAACCGTGTCCGCCAGTGCCATAGCTATCATGTAAATACACAGCGACAGTTTTCTATTATGTTGTCTACTGGCAACAAGGATGGCCATGGTGTTTCCTGGTATACCAAGCGCCACTGGAGCCAGCCATGTGTACATGACTTTGTAGAGGTCACCCGATGGCGCAGCTGTAGGTACAGCAGATACATGCTCCTCTTTATAAGTTCTGGCACCATTATTTCTCTTTTATGTACGTGTGGGCAGAGGACAGATCCTGAAGGAAGGATAGCAGACGACGCAGTTACTTCCGGTTTGTTCTCCTACCATATACCTGACTGTTCTTTCCCTACAGCGCACCTGTCGGTCACATTTGGGACTCCGATCGCGCCCCGCAATGGCGCCGCGCTGGATTTTGTTGGCCAGGATGCCGAGTAAAATCAACGATGGTTCTAGACGCCGACGTGAAAACCAAATTACTCTTAAAAATACTTGCACATAGGCCTACCAGCCGTGCAGCTAACGTGCGGTTTGAAAAGAGATCGGGCAATTTGTTGGTATGTCGACGTTTCAAATGATACGGTCAACGAGAGCTGACCCACTGTCTACCAACGTCTGACTGAGCAGGATTTGGGGAAAGGTCGAAGATTATTGCGTTATCTCGGATTCTTCCGGTAAACGTCAGTCCAAGGAAATGACAATTAATTCGTTCGATTTCAGTTTGAGAAATATACTTGCATTAAACCAGCTTATTTTGATCTATAATTACCGGTTGTTACTGAAAGCAAAAATAGCCCGACAACATGATTATACATTATGGTAAAAATAGGGATTGTGGTCATCTAGCTTTCCTGACGGGGGGGGGGGCACTTTCTTCATGTTCTAAAGCGGGATGATGCGGGACTTGCTATTAAACTACCCTTTGCAAGACGAGTTAAAAAGCAAAGCCTCCGACAAACTTCCAATGNAGACTGAAAACCAACCAATTTCTGTAGGTGTTTCAAAGCAGCTGACCCTTCTGAGCAGATGGAGAGGATACGGAGGGTTTGGGAAAAGGGGATGGCACGTTTAACATGAGCAGGGTGACACGATGCTGGGTGGAGATATTGGTGAGTGTCCGTGGGTTTGACATTGAGGTCAGTAACAATCCTTGAGTCACGGAGTTTGACAGTCACATCCAAAAAATTCTGGGAGGATGGGGATGCATCCCAGGTGAACCGGATGGTGGGGTGGAACTCATTGAGCCTGTCAACTTTTACTTCTTGCTTGGAGAAACCATGTACCGGTACTTATAATATGTGTGACAATAGAACTTCTCATCCTCTTCAATCTCATATGGGTTGATGGGATGGTTTACTGGAACACAGTCCATGTGTTGCCAGTCATTACATGAATCACAGCAGATCCATGCCCTGGTGTCTCCCTCCTACCAATCTGCCAAACAGATGAAGCATTTATTAGTCGTTCGTTTTGAATTTTTTCTATTCCTCAGTGGGGTCCTGCCAGAGTTTTCTCTGCCTCTCTCTTCTTCTCTTCCAGCGCTTTCTTCGTTTGCTGTTTTCTCTTTCGGTCCTCCGCCTTTTTCTTTTTCTCTTCTTCCTTCTTCTTTTCCTTTTCCTGTTCCGCTGCCACTTTTGCCTGGTAAGCTCGGTCAGCTGTTGACAAAAAACTTATCAGCAGCTTTCGTCTTTCTTTCTTTCTTCTTCTTTGATGGTTTAAAGCCTCACAGTATTGAATTTTACGGTATGTTCAAGGTGTTAGGAGACTGCAGGTAGAGGTCTCATAGCCTCGTGAAGGTCTCCAAAATACTTGCATGATACGTACATAAAAAAAATCGATGCTTAGTTTTCAGCATACATTGAAAAAACAGCAGGGAGAGCTGTAATGTATCCACATAGACCATAGTACATTTTACACTACACTAACGTCGGAGGACGTAAGCACATTCTGAATTCAATACAGTGCGGCTTTAAGGTAAGGCAGTATGTCAGATTCGGGATTCCGTGGGCTGGATGTGTTTTTAAAAGGGAAGTCTTCCCATTCAGTGCTTTGCTGCTCATTTCCTTTTTCAACATGTGCTGTTTGCTGATCTGACATACAGCTCTTCTTTTTCTTTCAGGGATTTCCACGTCACATAGAGTTGGTCCGAATCCATATCATAAACATTTTCATAACGTCTTTGGAAGATATCTCGCTGTGCCTGGATTAGCGAGGTTTCAAGGGCCATACGTGCTAGGGCTGGGCAACACGTCCTGTCACAGGTGTCTGGAGAAGAAACAAAATCAGTAGCATAAGCAGACAATTCCCTTAAAAAATATCATTGGTACCCTCTCATAGCAGCATTAGTGCCATTCAGTGCCAATAGTTTATTATTAACGCCATTCATTTAACCCATTATTGGTAAATATATTAAATGGTATTAATGATAAATA
>NMRB01000089.1:240621-303685 GCA_002633025.1 Notospermus geniculatus
TTTACTTCCTGGTTGTCCTTTTTGTACTGAGCGTGTATGGTGTACATGAAGAGCATGTCAGGACACCCTCGCCACCCCAGGTTCTATGGATTTGTGACATTGTTGCCACACCTTCAATGTGTCATTCACATGCTTCCTCTCCAAGAAAATTGTACCTGTTTTTCGTGTTTGGTGAATTTCTTTGTTTACGATTTTGTAATGTAATTAAGCTGTAATCCTTGGGACTTTCCTCATTTTCCGTGTCTATAAAGCACAGTGATCACATTGGACTATAAAAACAGTCAACTGGGAGTGTCTTTGTTGCTTTTCTCAGAGGGGCCTGGATTGAAGCAATATGAAAATTCACAATGATGGCTCGCCCTTAAGTGGGCACCGACTTGGTGGGCATGTGACTTTTCAAGATGGCAGCGCCCATGCAGGGCATGAAAATGCTGATCACTTATTGGTTAACGACAATAGACCCACTTTTGGATAATCGAACGACATCGTAACTCAAGTCGGGTCGACTGCGACTGGATTACACCATTCGGGAAAATTATTCGTCGTGGCGCAGAAGTTGAACATGTTCAACTCTTGCGATTCGTGATCTTTTGGATCGGCGACTGATGCCGATCGTCGCAGGCAAGACGCAACTCTAGCGTCCAATGTGACCCAGTATGTCACATTTTGGTATTTTCGAGAAAAATGGGTTAATGTTTCCAGGTCCAATATTAAGAGTTGGAATGACAACATGGAAGAGTTTTGTTGTGGAAAACACTTCTAATTAACTGTTCTGAAGTACATTTTAAGACGTTTTTAAAAAGGAAGTGGTTATTTGGCAAGCAAATGCTTGCCGAATTACAGAAATTTGGTCTTAGATGGCAAGCAGACAATAATGAATATTAATTAGACGCCGTCGCAGCCCTCGCCAAAAGGCATCGAAAAGTTGCGATTGGGAGCAGGCTATGCCTCGAACGAAGAAGACGGCGTTAAAGGCATCGAAAGGTTTATTTTCACAGCTAACTGCTGTGTATGCAGTAAAAGCGTAGTCTTGGACGCACGTCTAGCTCATTAATTATGCAGCGCTCTTAGAGCAGCTGGCAGGGGAGACAGTGGCGTGTGGTGGAGGATGCCTTGCGGTAGGGAGCTACCAACAACGCGATTTTCAGAAGAAAATGTCCATTTATCGAGCTGGTTTGCCAAACAGTACGCGAAGTTTGGCTTAAACGTCGAGTTACACGCATTGCCCTGAATCAGGTAACAAATATCCCCCGCATGTCGGCAGTCAATTGATTAGCGTAGTGCACAGGATCTCGGCTCAACAACCTGAAGGTCGGAGGTTCGAAACTCGCCTGGTCTCACTCGTGATTTTTCTTTTTTTTAATTTTTTCCCCTTTTCACTTTTTTCTTTTCTCTCAGAAAAGGCACATCAAGAAGATAAAAATACTCATATTTATCGCCCCCGCCTGCTTAAAATCAGCGCCGTGCCCCCGGGCCGCTCCTCTCAAAAAGTACAACATGAACATCAAGTTTGTACTGTGTAATTGTGCCCCCCCCCCTCCCCCACTGATCTCCTTTGGCCCTTGCTTGCACCTGGATAGGTTAAAATTTCCTCCAAAACAATTTGCATACCGGTACATGTATTTGCTTGCTCAATAACCGAACGTGCTGAATAATATGGCAAGCACATATCCTGATTAATATTCATTAGGGGGTGTGACATGCTTGCCAAATAGGGACATTTTTCAGCATTAGATGGCAAGCATGCTTGCTAAATAAGGACGAAAAAGGGAACTGTTTGGCAAGCATGCTTGCCAAATAAACCCGGCCTTTTAAAAAATATGTTATATAACAGGATTAAATGCGATTTGCTATGTTTTACCTCTGTTTTCATGCGGACTTTGCAAAGGTAAAAACCTAGCAAGTCACAATTCTGATGCTTACTGATGTCCCTTGGAGTAATAAATGAGACAAAATTGTGTATAGACAAACAGAAATTTTATTAATTTTAAAATTAAAACCATTTCGAACTTCCTAAACACTCCAACACACTTCAGTGACTCACATGAGGTACAGAGGAAAACATAGTAACACGTGCATATCACTAAACAAAGCAGGCAAGTGTGCTCTCACTAGGTTTTACTTTGGGAAGCATTGACTGAGTGGTGCACTTACTATGCTTTACGTCTCTCATTCTGAGGCTTTTTGTAAACAAAAAGTGTATATTATGGTGAAAAAATACCTATGAAGTACGAATTTGGCCTTAACTCAGTTTTTCCAAAAATGTGTCTTACTAGGTATTTCCATTGGACGCTAGAACTGCAGTCATGTCACAGAAAAGTTGTGTGCCATCGCAAGGTCGACCTGCATAAAGACGGTGACAGACTGGCAGGCGTTCCGCCAATCAGATTCTTTCGTAGGCCTAGGTGTTTTGGTCTGTGTTAACGCCTCCTTGATTGTTTTAACGCTTCCTCCCGACGTGTTGCTTATGCGTAAGTCTGTCACCGCCTTAAGACTTGGAAAATCGCGCGATGATCACCCATTTTGAATACGGCCTGAGTCTGTTTCCCAGTGTGTTCCGAACAATGGAAGTCACACAGAAAAATGACCAAACTGAAAAAACCAGCTACACAGGTCCGAGCAAATGTCAGCGGAATGTGGCTTGTTTATGGGAGACATCACACGATCAATCACCACGTCCAGACATCATTGTTCAATTTCAGTATCATTTAGAGGACAATCCGAATTTTCGAACGATCAATTACCACGTCCAGACATCACTGTTCAATTTCAGTATCATTTAGCATGTTTAGAGGACAATCCGAATTTTCGATCACAGCTGGCAATGGGTCATGATTATTGATAATTACAATAAATTTTGCTCTGACAATTTTCTTTAAACTTTAAAATGCCAACGTATGTTACCAATTAGTAACTAGGTTAACATACCTTCTAATAGCAAGTTAATAGTGCAAAAAAACAAAATAATAGTCATTTCAGGCATTAAACCATGCAAAGTTGCTTTGCTTTCGGTGGTCAGTCATCAGATGAAAGAGTGACCTTTTTAGGTGGAATATATACAGGGTGGGTCTCTGTCCTTTGTTTAGTCGCAGTATACTTTGTTGGAGAGAGAAGACACGATCGAACAAGGAACGCAGAACCAACAGAACCATGATGGACAGGAGCTGGTGGATGTTTCCTCTCGTGGTAAGTATTGACCATTCCGAGGCCTGTCTGTGAAGGTGAAGAACTCTCCCTTTTGTCGGAGATAAAGGGCTCTACCAGGACCCAAGTTTTGCAAGTACTACTCCCNCAATGTACAGCTAACTTTTTTCTGGTCCATTTTACGCCAAATAAATGTATTACAAACAGATAGAAACATGATGCTAAACTTCCAAAATAACACATTAGAAGTCGTCTGTGACGTCTCCTTGACATCATATCAGCGCAATCACCCCAGATATTTCAATGTACAGCAAACTTTTTTCTGGTCCATTTTACGCCCCATAAATGTACTACAAACAGATAGAAACATGATGAAGTACGGGAAATTCAAATACCCCTGTTTTTGATTTTGTTGAATAGCAGCCCCGGTGGTCAGATCTAACATTATTTTCCCTTTGAACTGATGTAGAAAATATGAACCTATCTATTCCATCACTTTTGGTCGACATATTTTCCCTTTGAACTGATGTAGAAAATATCAACCTATCCATTCCATCACCTTTGGTCAACATATTTATCAAAGGGGCTGAGATATTGAGATATCTCATTTTGCGGAAAATGCTCCCTGGGGGGCATAATGTAGGTCAAATCGCAAAAATGTTTGGTTCTGTTTCGAGCCCTTCCTAGGGTCTAACACTCCATCAACTTTCATGATCCTGGGCCTTCCGGATGCCAAACGTGCCAGTTTAACGGAGTACAGACAGGCAGACGGACGGACGCCACTCAGTATACATATGAATAGCTCGCTGACCTTTTGTCAGCTGAGCTAAAAAATTGGTGACGAAGCGTTAAGCTGGAAACACACTGCAAATTGTCGGTCACTAATCATTGGAACCAGATGACACATACTTGGCCAAGTCTTTAAATACCACCAAAACACTGCTAACATATTTTGGTATTTTAATTAGATCCAGTCCAGTCTCGGGTGAAGAAATCACATTGACCTTTTTCATTCTTGGCTATTTACACTTCACGAAAACGAACGCGGAGAGGAAGGTGGGATCACAGAAGGTGTTGGGGAAACCTTGGATAAGTAGAGGACCTGAACTGCGCATACCATACTTTAATTCAGGAACTGAGAGAGGAAGATGTGGTTGAGCGGTTGACTTCAAGAATTATCCAAGAGTGGATGGCCAGTGCCCCGGGGAATTATGGCAAAGGGTGCAGGGTAGAATTTCCAAGGACACAACACCTTCGAGACCCAATTTCTGCTAAACACAGTTTAGCACAGCACACACTGCACAGATCCCTGCCTAAGGTGGTTCCACATGTCAAAATACAAAAAGAGTTGGCGAAAATAGAACACGGGCTAGAGTCACCTACGCTTGGAAAAGTATCAATTTACTTGAGACGAAGTCTTGGTGAACAAGAAAAGGACATCGGAGCGATGTCAATGGTTTCTGATGAGAAGTTTACTACTCAGTGATAGTTAACTGTGACCTTGACCTCTGACCTTGAGAAGTATTGCGTAACTGGAACAGGATCCCTGATATAAGCCTGTCGGGGATGGTTAATTCAGGCTTCTAATTCGTTTTCTCTTGAAATTCCGAGGAGATTTGCGCTTTAGAACTGTTTGACCTTGACCTCTGACCTTCAAGGTCATTGCGTAATCTGAACGCTCATCCTTGATAACCTAGGTATAGGTGGAGGTTTTAGGCTTCTACCATCACGAGATTCTGACTTATGTCATGTTATCAAATTTGAATATCAAATCTAACCATGATATCAGCAAATATCATGCGACCGAGCAGGTGCAAACAAACAGAAAATTTCAGTTGCAATAACGTCCGTGGATGAGTTATGATGTTGTGATACCAGTTTCAAGTTGCTTACTGTGGCAGATTCCCGATATGTCAAAATATCAATTTTGATATATCAATATCATTATGATACTGACACTGGAAAATAAATTCGTTGATGCCAGTATCTTGCCAAGGGTCATAAACATAGGGAAGGAACTTGTTACTGGTGCTCTAGCTGGCCTCGGAGACAAGTTATTCAAGAAACAAAAGTGTGACAGACAAAATCTCAACTTTTGATATATCAATTTCACCATGAACCAGCTAGCGGAGGCAGGAAATTTTCATTCCATCTTGTAGTTCAGGTCATGTTACTTGGTCACATCAGGTCTGTAGCTCTTGCAGGAACAAAGTTACAGGTGTGACAGACTGAACAGACGCACGCACGCACGCACGCACGCACGCACGCACGCACGCACGCACGCACGCACGCACGCACGCACGCACGCACGCACGCACGCACACACACACCATGACCAAACACAATATGGTTTCCGATCTTGAGATCGGAAACCATAACAATAAAAGGACATCGGAGCGATGTCAATGGTTTCCGATGAGAAGTTGACTACTCTAGAGCTTGTTATCTGTGACCTTGACCTCTGACCTTGAGAAGTATTGCGTAACTGGAACACGGATCGTTGATTAAACCAATAGGGGATGGTTAATGCAGGCTTCTAATTAGTTTTCCCCTGAAATTCTGAGTAGATTTGCATTTTAGAACTGTCTGACCATGACCTTGACCTCAGACCTTAAAGGTCATTGCGTAATCCGAAAGGTCGTCCTTGTTAACCTATTGGTGTATAGGTGAAGGTTTTAGGATTCTACCATCACCAGACTCTGACAATGTTATATGTGAGAGCTGACTGTGACCTTGACCTCTGACCTTGAGAATTATTGCGTAAGTGGAACAGGCATGATTGATTAAACTTATAGGAGACGGTTAATTCGGGCGTCTAATTAGTTTTCTTCTGAAATTCTGAGCAGATTTGCACTTTAGAACTGTTTGACCTTGACCTTGCCCTTTGACCTTCAAGGTCATTGCGTAATCTGAAAGCTCATCCTTGATAACCTAGGTGTAGATGAAGGTTTTAGGCTTCCACCATACCCAGGTTCTCTCTCATGTTATTTGTGATGGTTGGCTGTGACCTTGACCTCTGACCTTGAGAATTTTGCGTGCGTCTGTCTGTCTGTCTGTCCATTCAGTCTGTCACACCTGTAACTTTGTGACCTACCCCCAGGTTGCATGACCTGAGCTTGACCGTTTGACTTTGCAGTATCTGCGTATTTCTGTATTAATTACAGGTGTTGTTGCCGGTAAATGGCTTAGCGCAGGGTTGGTCGACGGAACCAGAAAAGGTTTGCATGGTAAGACAAGAAAATATTTATGTTTATTAGCAAAATCTGGTTCACAAATGTAGTTTGATCAAACGCTATTCATAGCCGAAGGAATCTTACTGAAATATTGAACATCTCGTGCTTAAAAATCCTTCAGAAAAGCCACTGAAGACTGAGGGCCACATTCAAAAACGGTGATCATCGCGCGACTAAGACTTAGACGCGTGTAACATCACTAAATGCACACACGTCCACATTGCATTTGACGAAGTTACACGCGTCTGAAACCCACCGTACATAATCAATATTATTGCACAATATGGGGCCCAAAGTAGGGGCACGTGCTTCTGGCATGATGGGTGGAAGAAAGATTGGCAATAATATCGCCCATTATGATCCTCATATTGTGCAATAATATTGAACGTGTATGGGTTGCTTAAGTCTTAAACAGCCCTTCTGAATACGGCCCTGGATGAGTAGATTTCACGCGGTATTCGAAAACCCTGGACTGAGAAATACTGGTTTGGATTGGACTCTGACTCTCTGCTCTCCTCTACCTGGGTTGTCTTCATGTACTTCTAAAAAACAAAAGACACCGATCACATACGTGTATCAGTGTCAAGTGTTTATGGCCGTTAACCCCAATTGTTTGTTTGTAGGCCTATAATACTGTTCTTAGCAGGGGTAGTAGATGGTTATGAGGAGGTTGGCCTATTGAAGTCTGGGTTCGATTTGTATCTAACTGAAGTCCTTTTTGCTTAGAACTTGTAAAATCTCAAAGAATGCCGTTATTCCAGGCGTTTTGTAAGGATTGCGGTTGGTTGCCTCATAATTTGCGCATGCTTTTATTGTTTCTATTTTGGTAGTGTTTCTTTAGTACACAGTGATCTGAAGGTTCAGTAGAGTACGTATGCCGATTACTCCAGGCTAATCTCTTTGAATCCCTACTGAGTGTAAGGGCTCACTTTGTCCGAAGGCCCATGGGGACCTCCACAGGAGGCATAGGCCTATGCATGAGACAAGGACATACAGGACACTATGCTGTTTAATTAAAGGACAATTGACAACGATGCATAATGCAAATATGTTGTAGGTATAGATCTAGGCCTACATGCAGAGTAGCTTCTTCCCAAGAATTATTTCATTTGGACTGACAAAACAGATGGTGTTAGTTTACAAGGTCAGACGATCTGCCTCTAAATTGTGTTTTATTGGGGGTATCGCCAATCCAACTTGAGTTGAAATCACCGACATCTACAAACTCGTCCCCAGTGGGTTTACGTTCCTACAACACCACTGGAAAGGGCTGACGACTTCAGGAATACTGCGCATGCGCGATATACTAATTTTGAGGCGAATCACACCGAAGCTGGCACCCGCGTCTTGATGTTCCCAACTAAACTATTCGTTTGAAATTGCTCTAATACTCAAACAACTTCGTGTTTTGGGTATATTATATGGCTTTTTTGGCATATATGATCTTTTTCAGTCATCGAAGAACGAAATATTGTGTGAAACAAACATTTTGGCACGCTGCCAGCGGGTGACCAGAAATTTTGGTCATATCGTAGCCCTTGCCAGAGATATCCTCGGATGAGGTAGATCTGGGTACGAGATTGCGACATCTATAGGATCCAGGTGCCAGGTGGTGGAGAACAGCGAGTCAGAGTCCAATCCAACCCAGTGTTTTTCAGTCGAGGTTTTTCGAATACCCGATTTCATGTTGGTCAGTTAGAGTACTAATATTCTCCCCAGTAAACATATCATTGGGAATCGACTCTCTCCTGCACAAGGTATCGTGGCTTATCACTGCAAGATACCTTGAGTGATGTGGCTCCGTCACAGATGGCAACAGCCACTACACTATAACTACACTGTATTGTAAAGTGATTAGGTATCGTCGAGATTAATAGGGTCCACATTCATTACCTTGAAGCCGTCTTGAACGTGGCGATCCACTTCTGGTAGACCTATTTTGGGGTAAATTAGGCATCCCAGCCCCCTTCACATCTCTGCGGGTATTCGGTTTCAAACCTTCAAAAACTGGTATACGTATGTTTTCTTTCATGGAAGTCTGTATCATGTCCCGTCGGTTTGAAATGTGTGCCGTGGTCTACTTGTGAATCAAGACCCTGCAATGGAAATTACCAGCCAATATGCGAACCTGACATGGACTGTAAGTAAATACCATTGTTATCAGGGGTGGACTGGTGGAAGGCGTCCATAAGGTGCCTTCATTCGCAAGGCAAATTCATGTCGTAGGTCAACACACGGGTGTGCAGAAATGAAAAAAAAACAACACGTAAAGGCTCGAACCCACTGAGGCGATTTCCCGCTGACGTGTCTTTTCTGTGAAATCGCCGTGTTTTTGCGGCAAATCGCGTCAGCAGGTCCTTGCAGCAGGTCAGTGGGTTCAGGCCTTACAGAAATAGATGGCGCTGAGTGCTGTTATGACGTCTCGGTGGGCTCTTTCGGGACCAGAAGAAAGACAATACGGAGTTTTCGCAAAGCCCCCGAAACGCCAACGTGAACGTTTATTCTTTTGTTCGGTGCCTTCTTCGCGGCATCGAACAATGTGATTGGCGTTTCGAGGGCTGCGGGCAAGGCTGAAAATGCAAATTTCTTTTCCCTTGCACTCGGGGCTCGCGATTGGGTTAAATACACCATCATCCCAGTTATTACGGCACACAACTCGCTGATTGATGCGATAATTCTTTACAGTTCCGGCCGACAAATTTGCAAATTCCGACACACCAACAAGATGACCATTTTCTACAATTTCCGTTGTACATGTATTTGTCCAAATTATATTACCGACGTTTCGAGAAATGCAGCTGACCTTTTTATTATCAAATTTCAGACGGAGGTCTCTGTCAACTACCCATGGATTCTGGGACTGGTCGCGACAACCAGCCGATGTATTACTACGATGATGTGACGAGTGAATGCCTGCCCTTCAATTATAGGGGATGCGGCGGAAACGGAAACAGATTTTTATCACAGGAAATGTGTGAAAAGCGATGTGTGATCTAGGAATTAACCAAGAGCAGGAAGTCATAAATTCGAGAGTGTTTCTGTGATTTTATAACATATTGAATGTGTTCAACGAGAGGCTTCTCATTGTAACTAAGCCAACTTTATAGATGAATACTTTTTGCGGCTTTTCACCATTATGTTACACAGACTGTTCCTGGTGACAGCGCCTGCGGCAGCCATGCAACTTATCTATTTCCACTGATTCCACCGTCCGTACGGTGGCGTTGTCCGCAAATTATGAATGGTAGCACTGTCCATTTCTCGACAATAAAATGATTGAATTCAGTTGACACGTTTCTTTTGATTGTTATAGCCCATCCTGGACCCCACTTGTATTGGCTAGATTATTTTAATCAAGCACAACAAGCCTCGCGGCGACAGGGTTTTGTTTTTGTGTTTTCTGTCAGTTTCGAAGCCATAGCATTAATACTGGCCCTGGTAAATTCGGAAGAGCCCATTCACTGTACATGAGTGGTATTTTAGAGTATTATCAATCAATAACTGAAAGTATTTTGCACCAAAACTACACGGGTTCAAAATATGACGATATATATATTAGGAAAAAATCACAATAATCAAACCGATGGCGATTTCGGCTTCGTGCACGTCATTCCAAGTCTTCGACTCGGGCTGCTTTCATAGCCTGCTGCCTTAAGGCTGGGGGCTACCTATGCCGACTTTATTGACGCTCTTTGAAAACAAGCGTCCTAACATATTCATGACAAAAAGTAACAAACTGATGTTAACGAAATGTTTTAGCTACAACCTTTAGGCTCCCGTTCTGTGAAAGAATTGTTCATTTTGACTAATTACGATGGAGTTAATTAAGTTATAACAGGTTGTCAAAATTTGAGTTCGCAAACAATTTTGCAGACTTGGGATGCGACACATCAGTTTCCCACATAGTCTGTAAGGTACAGGCCTGATGCCTGCAGGGCGTAACGATCCGTTTTTTACGAAAGTACTTTCCGTTTAATTGGTATAAACTAATTAATGCCAAAAAAGGGCTCTATTTACAGTTTTTGAAATATTTCATATTCCCGACCAACTATTCAAAAAAGGCGATCGTGTTGCCCTAGAATGCACATATGGCAATAACATCCAAAAGAAATTTTTCAAATATATGCGTCCACAAATGAGAAAACTTGTTTTGCAAATTTGAAAAATTCCATACCACTCGCCAGTTACTTCTTTGTTATGTAGATTTGCATAATTCGCGCCATTTGAGTAAACTCTGTTCGGCCACTTGTGACCAAAGCACCAGTGACAGAGCTGAACAATACCCGCAGTGGACACAAAAGATTTAGGGTCGGCACGTACACTGAAGATTGGTTTTCGAAAACAGTATACCAGGGTGAGCGGATTTAATCTGAATGTGAATGACTGGTCGCACAAAGGCCAGTTCCGTGGATTGCCACTAGGGAATGAGCTCAGCTATAGGTAGCCCCCAACCTTAAAAACTGCTAACATTTCACATATTTTGATTATTTGATACATATTTAGTCTGATTGGGACCATTAACGATGAAGGGATATGACAATATTGGTGCAATCAATTGATATCGATGGCACCTCGCTTTTCACGGCTGCCGCTTGGTCTCTTATCGGCTTCATTCGTCATTTCGAGTCTCAGACTCTGGCTGTTTTTGTAGCGTATGACAACAAAAATTTCTTATATTTCGCATAATTTAGATACCCAGATATGTCTTTAGTTTGATTGGGGCCATCAACGACGAAGGGATAGGAAACTTACGGCGCCCGGGAAGGGACATGGAAATAAAAAATTATTATCTCGTATATAGTCGACTTTTATCTCGTATATAGTCGACTTTTTATCTCGTATACAGTCGACTTTTTATCTCGTATATAGTCGACTTTTATCTCATATATATACGACTTTTATCTCGTATATATACGACTTTTTGAAGAAAAGTCGTATACAGTCGACTTTTATCTCGTATATATACGACTTTTATCTCGTATATATACAACTTTTATCTCGTATATTGTCGACTTTTATCTCGTATATAGTCGACTTTTTATCTCGCATATAGTCGACTTTTTATCGTATATAGTCGACTTTTATGTTATATATAGTCGACTTTTATCTCGTATATATATCTCGTATATAGTTGACTTTTTATCTCGTATATAGTCGACTTTTTATGTCGTATATAGTCGACTTTTTATCTCGCATATATACGACTTTTATCTCGTATATATACGACTTTTTCAAGAAAAGTCGTATATAGTCGACTTTTATCTCGTATATATACAACTTTTATCGCGTATATATACGACTTTTATCTCGTATATATACGACTTTTATCGCGTATATATACGACTTTTATCTCGTATGTAGTTGACTCTTTTGATGTACAGGAATGGCAGCTGGCAGGGCAGATAATGAGCAATCAGGTATGTAATTCTTTTTCTGGCGGATTTACTTCAAACAACGTACGGTAACCACCATGTCCAACCTGTAACTAGGCCTAGAGAGTATGTTAGTTACTCTGCCTTGGAATTAAATCCATCAGAGGAAGTGTGATGAACAGCCGGAGTCTGCACTAATACTTGTTATTGCTATTCGCAAAGGGGCACTGGCTACAACGTGTGATGCACTGTGACGTGTTTCGCGTGTGAAAGTAGTAGACTGTCGATGTTAGTAAATCGAGTGATGCCTGCACATTGTCCCAAGCTAGCTATTTACTTAAACTTTCTGGTTTGATATCTTCGTCGGAAATATTAGTCTGAGGCGAACACAGGTAGCGTACAGGTGTACCCATTTTGAGTAATGTGGTTCCCAGCAGTCTCCTACAGATCTTTGAGCCCAAATGGGACCAAGATTTGTTGGCGAATAGAGGTTCCTCAGTGTCGTCATATTTCCATGACGACAGAAAGCCGTCAATATTGACGTCGTCACCGACCATCTTCAGGAAGGCTACATGGCTATAGATGGATGCATTCCAAGTGCATACAGCATGGATTATGTACGACAAGAGAAGACGTACGCCATCTTCTTCAAGTGCTTGATCCTGTCGGAGTCGAAACCAGAAAGAGGGGTAAACTGATTCGACGAAGTTACTCAAATAAAGGACCAAGTTACTTATGGCACTTAGATTCTTATGATAAACTGAAGCCTTATGGATTTTGTATAAACGGGTGCATTGATGGTTTCTCAAGAAATATCATGTGGCTGAAGGTGTTCACCACCAACAACGACCCACGGGTTATTGCCGTATATTTCATTGAGACAGTAAGAACTCTTGGGGGCTGCCCCCCGCCGTATTCGTGCAGATTTAGGCACTGAAAACGGACACGTCGAGTGCATGCAGAACTTCTTCAGGGAAAACAATGACGACATATCCTTTATAACTGGGTCCAGCAAATTGAACCAGAGAATTGAATCCTGGTGGGGTCTTCTGCGCAAAGAATGCGGACAATTCTGGATGGATCTGTTTCAACAGCTTTCTGATGACGGTCGTTATGACGGAGATTTCCTTGATAAAAACATACTTCAGTTTTGCTTTATGGACTTGTTGCAGGTGAGCAAGGCACGTCATTTCGAGTTTTAAAAAGTATCATACACGTGCTAATTTGCATGATGTCTTTTTTCCAGAAAGAACTTGACGAAGTGGTAGATGTTTGGAACAACCATATAATTCGACCATGCAGGCACAGTCGTACTCCTTCAGGACGACCAAACGTTACGATGACTGTTCCAGAGATGTATGGAGTAGAAGATCATTTGCATCAGGTTTCGCAGGCCGAAGTGAATGCCTGTGTGCCCGAATGCATATTCAAGGACGAATTCGCTCCCTGTGATAGCGATGTCGCAGAAGTTTGCCACATATTGATGGAGGAAAATAATTTGTTGGATCAGTTTATGAACAATGATGTGTACGATCGTTTGAATATCTACGAATCACTGAGAAATCTTGTGTCTGTTGAACTTGCGTGATATGTGGACCAAAGTGATCTACCCCGTTAGTTAGTAATAGTAAGCAGGAGCCTGAGCATTTATTTCATCTTGGCGTGATATGATCAACTTTTTGACCCAACAAAGGATAGGGCCTACCGATAGCTTACTCAGTTCACACAGTATTGCCTTCCTTGGCAAAGGCGCTATCCGAACGCGAGGTAACATCTGTACCGACAAATAGTCTGTATTGCCTTCCTTGGCAAAGGCGCTATCCGAACGCGAGGTAACATCTGTACCGACAAATAGTCTTCACTTGTGCATAATATACAAGCAATAAAAAGAAGGACTACATGTACAGGGAATGTGTTATTTTTTGATGATCTAAAGGCCTGTTTCCACTAGACCGGTTTCCCGCATTGCGTTTTGCGAGTTCACAGGGTTTCGGATAATCCTTCGATGGTTTAACAATACATGGCGAATTTATTGTCCCAAAGTCTGTGAAAACCGGCCCGGCGCCGCAAAACCGCTGCGGAAACCGGTCTAGTGGAAACAGGCCTTTAAAGGGCACCGCACACTAGCGACTAGGCGACCAGCGACGCGACTGTCGACTACGACGTCGCAGGCGATAATCGCCTGTTAGGTTGCTGAGCTATGTCGCACACGACAGTTTCCTAGGACGATTCGCAAACGGGCGACTATTTTGCTGGAGACGGTCGCGGTAGCAGTGGACTGGGCCAAGCGACCAAAAGTTCAACATGTTGAACTTTCGGTCGCTTGGTTGCCGGACTTACCGCGCGACCAAATTGTGTAATTCAGTCGCGTAACAATCTGCCGCAAAGAGGAGACCAAAAAGTAAATGTGTTCAGTCGCTGGCCTGGTTGCAAGGCCGATCGCCCAGAAAATCGCTCGAAAAATCGCTAGTGTGCGGAGCCCTTTGAAGCCCCTGTCACACTTTGGCGACTATTGTGGCGAATCCCCGCGAACTGGGGGGTTATTTTTGTCGTCGTCATTCGCCTGTTTTGGGCCCTGTCTGGACCTACATACACGAATGCCCTAATGGTAGTGTCCCACTGGCGACTTTTGCCCACGACAAGGGGCGAATCTGAAGACTGCGATATTCCCTCGACAAGCTGCGATATTTAGCATTATACTATAAATTATAGTATAGTAGTTTTCCGCGAATTGTCAACTGGTCGCTGATTCGTCAAATACTCGCAGGCCTAGACGAAGTTAGTCGTGGGTGGTCGCAGATACTCGTAGATGTTCGTAGTTTCTTCGCACATCACTCGTAGCTAGACGCAGACTGTCGTAGATAGTCGAGGTTACTCTTTAAGACCTACGACCCTGTACGACTATGTACGAGATGGGTGCGACTATATACGAGATAACTTCGACTGACTTCGAATGAAATTTTGTCGCAGGCAAATTTTGAACATTTTGAAAATTTTTCTGCGAGCCAGCGAATCACTGCGAACATAGACGACAGGCTAAGAACAGTTACGAAAAGCTGCGATTTTTTCATTCGTCCCTTGTCGCAGGCCAAAATTCGCCAGTGGGACACTAGTATAAGATTGTGGTACGCGTGCTGTAGGTATTTTGTAGATTGCCGTAGGTATGTCGGCGACAGGAGTAAGATTGGAGTGAGAATGAACAAGAATCATTACGCATGTAGTACGAATCACGTACGAACGTTGTACGAAGCTAGAAGAGTGGAGTAGCAATCATGAAGAATCACCACGAATGTATACGATCGCAGTACGAACTCACTACGATTGAGTACGAACGCAGTACGATTGACATAGAATGCAGAATGAACGCGACTATTTAAACCCCTGTCACACTGTGGCGACTTAGGAGGGCGAATCCCCACGAACTAGAAAAAGTGAAAAAAATCTTAGCAATTCGTATTGGGCTCGTGGTGGATTCTCCGTCATTAGCCGTCATTCTTGGCCAGTCTCAGAGTGGCTGCGACTGTTTTGAAATGTTCAAAAATTCGCAGTCCAAGCACTAATTTATTTTTCATCGTACTGCATTCTTGGAGCCAGTCGTGGCGATTCGCATATATTCTTGAACATTCGTAGGGGGGTCGTAGTGAGGCGCGATTGACCTTGAATCCAATACGCATACGCCACGAAGCACCGCGAATGGTGGCAATTGTAAAAATAGTACTGCATTCTCGGTCAATCGTACTGCGTTCGTACTCAATCGTAGTGAGTTCGTACTGCGATCGTATACATTCGTGGTGATTCTTCATCATTCCTACTCCAAAAATAATCCCCCCAGTTCGCGGGGATTCGCCACAGTAGCCCTGTTTACACTACATAAAAACCCGCGTCTCACCCGGGCTTTTTCTGTCTACACCTGTTAAAAGCGCGGGTCTAATAGACCCGGGGATGAAAAGTCCGGGCTTTTTGAACCCTCCGATTTCGAAGGGTTTTTGGAGGGCTTAATTTAGACCCGCGTCTCCTGCGGGTTTTTTAAGTAGTGTAGACGCAATAGACCCGGGCTTTGTCTGGTTCTTGAACACCGCGACAGGCGGCGTGTCTTGTGGGCATGCGCAGTAAAAAGCCAGCACTCCAATTTAGCACCTCCTCTTCGTGAAGAGTACGCTCCTACAGCGACCCTATCGCCGGGCGTAGGAATTAAGTTAAGCTATATTTTAGTAGTGCAGACGCTCGCCGGGTCTCAGGCGGGTTTTTTTCAGGCCCGGGCTTGACACGGGCTCAAAAAGCCCGGGGATTTCTATGTAGTGTAACCACAGCCAGTGTGACAAGGACTTTTGCTCGGCACCATTCGCGGGGTCCTCCCACGGTTCTCACTCATTCGTAGTGAAGTCCTAGTGCTCAGTCGTACTGATTCGTAATAGAGTCGTGCTCATTCGCGGTGGTTCGTGGTTTGGACCGCGTATGTTTTGAACATTTCAAAACAGTCGCACCCCTCTGAGACTGGCCAAGAATGCCGGCGAATGCCACGAGCACAATACGAATTGCCACAATTTTATCACTTTTTCTAGTTCGCGGGGATTCGCCCTCCTAGTCGCCAAAGTGTGACCTAGGCTAAGGGCGGCGCACTTAATTAAGGAAGCGACTGAAGACGACGACCAGTCTGGCGACAGGTCGGGGCCTGATGCGCTGTCACGCTTGTCATAGGATTATCCATTCCATAATCTTCTGGTGTAATAGCTATCCATGCATGAGTTGAAGTCAAGTCCCCTCAATGCCCCAATCACACTGAGCGAATTCTCAGTTATGTACATTCTTGAAAATTCTTGAAAACTGCAAACGGAGTGGACGCGGTAGTGGCAACTTTTTAGTCTTTTTGGCCCGTATGCAGCAGGTCAGGCTAAGTTTTATCTTAACTCCAGCTAAGCTGATCTTTAACTTAAGCTGAAATTCCGCTTATCCCAACTTGAGCCGCAGCCCATTTGAGTTATTTCTTAACTTACGATTAGTATAGCTATAACTTAAGCTTTGCCGCGTAAGCTTTGACGCGGTTTCACTGTTAAGTATGGGCGGTTATTTCCGCAGAATTAAACGTGCTTGTCGTGCGAGTGAAGCAGACGAAGACGTGATGGTAGCGTGCGTGAAACAAAAGTAGACGTGTTTAGAAGCAAACATTAGAATTGTGAAAATAATATTAATGCCATGAACAAATCATATGTCAACGAGAAAAATATCATATGCGTTAATCAGACGTTGGGTGGCGCTGCAGTCGATTGCAGCGCCACCAGTCGATTGCAGCGCCACTCAACGTCTTATTAGCGCATAAGAATTTTTTCACGTTGACCAATGATTTTTTCGTGGCCATTGATATTTTCCTCCCTGCCATGTGTTTAGAAACGAATACATTGACTGCAGCGCCACACAACGTCTGATTAACGCATATGATATTTTTCATGTTGACATGTGATTTTTCCCTACCACCAAACACATGCTACACACGCACGTCTGCTTCACTCTCACAACATGCACGTCTAATTCTGCGGAAATAACCACCCATCGTTATATCCGCAGAAAGTAGACGTGCTTGAAAAAATCATAGTGTCAACGTGAAAAAATTCTTATGTGCTAATAAGACGTTGGGTGGCGCTGCAATCGGTTGCAGCGCCATCCAACGTCTGATTAGCGCATATGATGTTTTTCACGTTGACATGATTTTTTCATGATCATTAATATTATTTTCACAATTATAAAGTTTGCTATACACACACACACACCAAACACGTCTACTTTTGTTTCACGAACGCTACACTCACGTCTTCGTCTGCTTCACTCGCACAAGCACGTTTAATTCTGCGGAAATAACCGCCCATAGTTAAGCTCGCAGCTCTTCTGTGTTATTTCTCAACTTAAACTTAAGCCTTGACTCGTAACGGATCAGCTAGGCCAATTGTAGGCAACACAGGTTTCGCTATCAGGCTCACAGATGGGAGACAACGCAAATTTCTTGTCAGAATTTGGAGTAGGCCTATCTCGCGCTCAATCAACTGCAAGATTTGGCGAATATTCTCCTTGCCGAAACGAACCATTTCTGAAATTCCTCATCGGGATATTGGGTTATTCCGGTCCCCGGATTACTCCTTCTGGATACTCCCCTGTACAATGGATCAAGAGCATCCACAACTAACTTCCATGTTGACATTGATGGCAGGAGCGGACCGAGGATTTGAGAAAAGGGAGTGCCTTCTGCTAGGACAGTGAAATTTGCGCCAAATTCCAAAATTTCACGATCGATTTTACAGATATTTTGGTTGAAAGGGGAGGCAAGCACCCGGCGGCCCCCTTTGGATCCGCGCTTGTTGAAGGCACGCCTTCAAATTCGAGGTGTACATGTACGAGTTAATCCGTAACTTAAACCACCCTCCGATGTGGTTTAAGTTTTTGTGGAAGCTCAATTTCGGCTTAAGCCACATTGGTGCATACGGGCCTATATGATCAAGGCCGGATCTTTTCAAGACGCTCTCACGCTATGATATGCGATCAAACGCCGATGCCTACGCTTAAAGCACGCTCCAACCTCGCCCTGTCCCCGATCGCGCCGCTCAAGATAAGACGCTTTTCCGCTTTCCACGCTCAACGCACGTGCTTATCCGAACCGATCATCGGGGCAAGCGTATCTACAGCGGAAGTACGTCTTGGGTAGAGCGTGAAAAAAAATGAGCCCGCTGCACATAAGATCAACATAGGATCAACCCAGGACTATCCCGACCCGCACAGGACAAATATACGCTGAACCTGCGACCTCCCCGCTCCATCCCAGTTCAACTCGCGATCTTGATCCATCCCCGATCATCCCCGCTATTTTTCGGAGGGTTTAAAATTCTTTCTCGCTCTCTCCCGCTCTCCATGTTCTACCTGATCAACCCACGACCTATATTTGACCAAGATACGCTGTACCAGACCAAGGCCCGATCCACCCCGACCTTCCCCGACCTGGCCAATTTTCGGGAGCGGGGATGATCGGGCCTTTGTCGGGACTTTGGTGTGAAGGGGGCTTAAGCCACAGTGGTGCATACGGGCCTGGATGGAAGGGTGCTCCAGAAGATCGGGGCGTTATTTGGCCAAGGGATCGTAAACTCGTCGTCAAGTCAGTGGAGCACCCGCATTAGGTACACGTTCCAGCCCGTTTTGCGATTTTTTTAAGACGGGGAAGGACGTTTTGAGAACTACTTCAGTGTGACAGGCTCCTGCGCATTCAAACTGACATAGAATCGTAACCAGTGGACTGATCGATGTTCTCTTTGCATATTTTTTAAATGCGAGACTACCCCCCCCCCCCCATGCGCGATTTTGCTCTGTTTGAAGAAACCTGGCTAAAATTGCATTTTAACGTTTGTGACCCGGGGTCTAGAATGACAGACTCCAAAGTGCAAATCTGACAAAATGGCCATATCTCCAGAACGGAAGCAGCTACGACGACGCGGCTGGCGTCAAACGAAAGAGGAGAAAAAAGTAGCTTTATTTCGACCAATTTTCAGGCGCGTATATAGGAGCAACGGTTATCGAGATATAGACGTTTAAAGATTGGAAACCTGACGAAAAAGTAGGCAGAATGCGACCATTTCCTCATAACTTGCATCTTCGGCTCTGGCCTGTTTCTCTCGCAGACATTTTGGAAGAAGCAAGATATGTACTACTTTGTATTAGCCCCCGCACATGCATGCGATGATCGCAACCTGAACAACAGGGCACAGCCTCCAAAAAACCTGGTGACGTTGCGTCGGTTTGTGACCCTGACGAACAACAGTCAAATCCGCCATTTTGCGTAGGGTTATGTGATGCGTCGCGCCTCACAGCGCCGGTGTGGAAGAACTACTTCCGCGGTAAAAGTAGTTCTAAAGAAATGCCATTTCTCTGATAAATATTTGCTACTTTTATTGTATTTTATGATGATTTCAGATGAAATAAATATATTTAAGTCAATTTATTCGCATATTTACATCAGAAGACCCATAATAGCATATTTTATTGTTTTGGGAATCTGATAAACGCACAGTGGACGCACAGCATCAGAACAGCGAAATGCATGTCAGTGCACTGTACATTCTGTACTAAATGGCATAATGGCGGGAACCCCGGGGAAATCCCGATTTGGCCGAGCAAAAACGCGCAATAACTCGCAAAATCTAAGTAAAATTCACTTTTGCGTGTCATGTTGTATTAAATTAACCCAAAACTGCCATCGTTAGGTTATTTTTCGGCACAAAAATGATGAGTTTCACCGACCTATATATTCTAGTGGATGAGTTAAAGCAGTCCGAAAGTAGATCCAGGTGGTTCGGTCGCCGCATCACTATCCCAGCTATAGGTGGGGGCGCAATAAGATATTCAAGATGGCGGCGGTGATTTTTCCTCCGGGACTAAATCCCAAACCCAAGTCTCGCAATATCTCGCGGGATTTGGTCCCGGTGTTCCGGTTGGCGATGATCGGAAAGAACAGACTGGTTTGTTTCGTCCGGCAGAACGGATGCGAATCGCAGGATATCCCTTTTGGCTTTTGTTTCCATCTCGGCGGTTCGGCTTGAATAGGACATTCGTCGCGGCATGAACGCATACATGTGCAGGCGAAACACGGACGGCAATCGCATGCGACCAGACGCATCCGATTGCCGGACGGCAAATCGCGCCATTTCTATAGGCCACCGTCCACTTGTGCGTTTTACGCTCCGTCATGCACTTTTCCCATTATTCGGAAGCAGAGCGGCGGAAAATAACAAAAGACTTAACCCATGACGCAGCGTAAACCGCACAAGTGGCCGGAGACCTTATCAGACATGTGCGCCTAGCTTTAAGCCTAGGTCACATATCCACTCCGGGGCCCGTACGGCGACCGTACGGCGAGTAAAAACAGACATTTTGGCCAATTTCTACGGTGCCCAGTTTGATCTAGTTTAATTTCCGCTTCCATTGAGGCGATTTCGGCATAATTCAGCTTCGATCTGAGTTTCAGTCTCAAAAATCCACAGCAAGCCGCCGGGGTGGGGAAAATCGTACGGCGCCCGTTGCATTTGTGACCTAGGCTTTAGTGTGGTTTCGATTACGCACGGTTGACATGGTTGACGTGACGACTAGGGCTAGTGGCCGTGGCGTCATAATTTCTTGCGCACTCGTGACATTTTACCCCATTGCGCTAGTCGTAATCGTGTCGTCTGCGCGGATCTCGTGAAGCAAGGTTCATTGGCACACGGATCCGATCCGTTTCCAGTCCGTTTGCCCTCAGTTCTCCGAATACGACAATGCTGAAGTCCATTCGATAGAATTTTTACGGACATGAACCGGACCAATTCCGTGTGCCAATGAAGCTTGCTTTAAGCCTAGGTCACATATCCACTCCGGGGCCCGTACGGCGAGTAAAAACAGACATTTTGGCCAATTTCTACGGTGCCCAGTTTGATCTAGTTTAATTTCCGCTTATCCATTGAGGCGATTTTCGGCATGACCCAGGCTTTTAGCCTAGGTCACAAATGCACCGGGAGTATAAGGGAAATGAGGGGATCCAGATAGACGACTTTTTGTATCGGCAACAGGGTTTTTGCTAAAATTTAAGCATTTTTCCTTGAAAAGTGCGATTTTTCAAATGTCGAAAAACCCATGAAAAGTACCAAAATTATAGCAAAACCCTGTTGCCGCTGCAAAACACATTCACATCCATAACTCGATCCCCTCATTTCCCTTATACTGTAGAAAAGTGCCAATGAAAGAACGCTAACTAATCTTCCTTTGTGTCAAAAAACCATGAAAAGTACCTAAAAAGTAGCAAAATTGCACTGCCGCTGCCTAAACCCCCCAATATACATATAGGAGACATCATGATGGCCGCCTGACAAGGTCAGTTCAGAATTTGGTGAGGTCTCGACAAAATCCTCATTATTCCCTGTTTTTGGAGTACTTTCTTAATACAAGCGGACATGTGATTTTATGAATACTTGTAGAAGGTGAGGAGAGTGAAACTCGCGGTGTAGTACAATTTGGGAGACAGTAAAATGCTGTTTTTATTTACCAAAAGGAGTTGAGAACTCATTGTGTTTTTGAGCCCAATAGGCACGTACATACACATACATGCATATACAATACGAGTGCACTGGGTATTGTGTGGACCAGGAACAATAGGGTTAGACTGTGATTGGTATGGGCCGAAAACGAAAAGGAATAAAACACCCTCGACCTAGTTCATCGTCTGATTCGAGCTCTGCCCCCACACCAATGTCTGATAAACGCCAGAAAATGTTGTCTCCCTCTTCAGATCCTCAGGATCAGCCGGTCTTTGCAGAACTGCTAACGGCAGAAAATGTAGAATCTGCTCTCCACGCTTTGCTTTCTGGGGAGCGGGTGAAAGCATTGATCATGTCTTTTGTTAACACCGCTATTGCCACACTGAGATCGGAGCTCACCAACAGCGTTAAGGATAACATTGCCAAATATGAGGCTGACATATTTGATTTGCGAACAGTGAGCGATAAATTACAAAAATCTAACGACGCCCTCTCTGCGAAACTTGAACTCCTTGAAAAGGACAATTCGACCCTAAAGCGTGAGGTCGAAGAGCTCGAGATGTACGGGCGAAGGAATGGGGTTCGAATTTTTGGTGTTGAGGAAACACACAATGAGAACTGCGTTGATATCGCTCTCAACGTATTCAAGGACAAGCTGAATATCGACATCAGCAAATTAGAGATCAGTCGTGCGCACCGCGTGGGTAAACCCAATCGAGACCCTCGCCTGAAAAACAAGCGCCCGATCATTCTTAAATTTCTAAGGCATGACCGCAAAGCCGAGGTGATTCGTGTAAGACGTCGGCTGAAGGGATCAGGTATTGTGATCCGTGAGGATTTAACCGCTCATCGCCAGGAGTTGCTTCGCTCGGCTGGTCAAATAGAGGGCGTGACATCAGTTTGGTCTATGGACGGCCGGATTACTGCCTTATTTGCTGACCGCAAATATCCGGTCACGTGCCAGCTGGACATCGACAAGCTCAGGGCAATCGCCAGGTCAGGTACCTAATTCGCAGACCCTCTCGACCCGTTTCCTGCTGTTTGACTTTGAAGTTACTTGCCTGTGATTCAGTTGTGTGTTCGTGGATGTACGTGGACTCTACCTCTCTGTCTTCTAAGCAAAATAATGGCTATAATCCTATGCGTTATTCTGTGTGTTCTCAAAAAATTTCTTTTCGGTTGATTCATTGTGTCTTCTAATCAATATTCTGTTTAATTTAATCTATGTGTAATACTATGTGTGTCTTCTAAGCATAAATTCCTTCAGCTTAATTCTGTGTGTGTTTTGTGTGACTTCTATACTTCCTTTTTGGTTAAATCTGTTGTGTATATTTTATGTTTTCTAAGTACAAATTCTTTTGTGTGTACATTCTGTGTATCTACTATACAAAAATCCCTTTTGATTAATTCTGTGTGTATATTTTGTGGGTCTTCTAAGCAAAAAATCATTTTGTCTAATTCCGTGTGTGTATTCTCTGTGTCTCCTTAAAATTCTTTTAAAATCTAAATCCGTGTGTACATGTACATTTTGTGTGTCTTCTGAGTAAAAATTCTTGTTGTCTTCTTCTCAAACATTCTCTCTGGTTAACCCTGTGTGTCTTCTAATCATAAATTATTTCGGTTAATTTCGTGTGTATATTCTCTGCGTCTTCTGAGCAATATTCTGTATGTCTGCTGAATAGAAATTATTCTTGGTTATCTTTTGTGAGAATATTCTGTGTGTCCTCTGAGCTCTTCTTTTAAGTTTATTCTTGTGTGTATAGCTGTATGTCTTCTAAGCAAAAATTCTTTCTGGTGTATTCTGTGTTATATTCTGTATGTCTTCTAAGTAATAATCCTTTTGGTTAATTCTGTGTGTACTTTCTGTGAGTCTACTACACAAAAAATCATTTCGGTTAATTCTGGTCTATATTCTGTGGGTCTACCACACAAGAATTTCCTTTGCTTAATTCTGTGTTATATTCTGTGTGTTTTCTAAACAAAATTCCTCTTAGTTAATCCTGTGTGTATACCCCGCTATGTGTCTGGTATTCAAGAATTTTGTTTGTTTGATTTTGTGTGTATATCCGGTTGTGCCTTCTAAGCAAAAAATTCATTTGGTTAATTCCGTTTGTTTACCTGTACCTAAATAATTTGTTATTATTACTTTACTGAAAATGTACATGTACAGTTGCCCACCGTATGCAAATCGTGGTGGATTTAATTTACCGGCTATGGCTTTTACTCATCTCTTTATGATGCTTTTCTTTACTTGCTTCCATGTGCACGTCCACTCATTGGGCCACATNTATAGTCAATAATTCGCGTAGTTCGCAGGTTGGCCGTGGTGGCCGGATAAGTCATATTATACAGTATACGACTTTTATCTCGTATGTAGTTGACTCTTTTGATGTACAGGACACTCATCGCAACAATGGCAGCTGGCAGGGCAGATCATGAGCAATCAGGTGTGTTATTCTTTTTCTGGCGGATTTACTTCAAACAACGTACGGTAACCACCATGTCCAACCTGTAACTAGGCCTAGAGAGTATGTTAGTTACTCTGCCTTGGAATTAAATCCATCAGAGGAAGTGTGATGAACAGGCGGAGTCTGCACTAATACTTGTTATTGCTATTCGCAAAGGGGCACTGGCCACAGCGTGTGATGCACTGTGACGTGTTTCGCGTGTGAAAGTAGTAGACTGTCGATGTTAGTAAATCGAGTGATGCCTGCACATTGTCCCAAGGTAGCTATTTACTTAAACTTTCTGGTTTGATATCTTCGTCGGCGATCAAATTCTCAACCTGTCGCATTTTACTGAACTATCATCTGCACATTTGGAAATATTAGTCTGAGGCGAACACAGGTAGCGTACAGGTGTACCCATTTTGAGTAATGTGGTTCCCAGCAGTCTCCTACAGATCTTTGAGCCCAAATGGGGCCAAGATTTGTTGGCGAATAGAGGTTCCTCAGTGTCGTCATATTTCCATGACGACAGAAAGCCGTCAATATTGACGTCGTCACCGACCATCTTCGTGGCCGATTCTTTGTAGTGACATGACTGCTGTGACTTCTGTGAAGAACTTCTATTGGCCATCAAAAAGATCAAGCGACGAGACAGCATCAGCACATCAACTCAGCTCTTATCTTAGGGTGGTGCAGCGTCCGTCGTCGTCCTTTAGCTGCGCACGTTTCGTAATCGCTGGGACTATTGACCTAGGTGAGATGACCTACCAAGTTTCGGTCCGATTCGTTTCTCGGCTTGGCCTCCAGGAGGCCAAATTAAAACCAAAAACACAAAAAGTGCAATAACTCATAAACTAATGACTGGACGATCTCCAAATTTGTATCATAGGTGTATCTAATTAAGATTCATAACATATATAACGGGTTTTTGATTTGACCTACTTTTCAAGGTCACAGAGGTCAAAGTTTTACAAAAGTAACGAAACTGCCACAGTTCTTCATTATTTCACCGAGCGACCATCTTCATATCTTGCATAAACGTGTGTATTAACGGGGTACCTTCAAAAATACCGAGTTTCGACCCGATCGGCCATCCAGTATGGCCACCATTAACCCGAAAATCATCCATTGATATTTACCTCCCTCTAGATTTCCGTTACAAGCACGTCAAATTTTGGCCTGATTAAACTTCCAATATGGCCACCAGGTAGCGTAACCCGAAAATCAACAAATGTGCTATAACTCAGGAACGACTTGACCCACAGCCCTCAAATGTGTAATGTGGCTCCCTTTAGATGACGTTTATGTGCTTGTGAAGTTTTTGCCCGATCGGACATCCGATATGGCCACCAGGTGGCATAACCCAAAATTCATTGAAGTCCTCCAACTTGGGAATGACTTGACCCAGATTGCTCATAACTGACATGTACCTCTCTCTGTCATTACACTGTATGTCCAAACGGGTGAGCACATGGTCCATGGACCATTTCATTCGTACATCCTGTAATGTGATCCATTGATTCATTGGGAAGTTGTTGAATACCGTACGCAGGATATTCAATCGGGACAGATGTTTGAGTGACTGATTGGTCGATCAGTCGATGGTGAAAAAACTGAAAATTGCTGTGCTAATTTTTAGAATGTTTCTTTGTTATTAACTTGCAGATATTGTCCAGTCAGCGGCGATGGACATAAGAGAACCACTTGCCGATTTTGAGCCAGCCGTGTATCATTTCTTACGAGAGAGGGGAATAGATGAAGAGACCATTCTCTCTCTCAAAGCGGATGGTGTGAGTACAACACTACAGAGTTCATTTATCTCATCTTGAAATATCAAGGCAAGGTGCGTTCACACTGAAATCGATTTGAAGTCGATTTCCGCAAAACGTTCTACGGAAAACGGTGCGAGTGTGACCCACCCGTTTTCACACCGTTTTCAAATCGATTCAGAGACGCGCCACACTCAATTCGCATTAAAAATGTGCCATCTGTGAGCTCCCGTCTCAACCAAGGCAGGGCGGATCAAGATCATGTACGAAAGGAGGAAGGATGAGATTTGTCGTGCTTCAAGGCTTTCAATTAGTTTCTGCACTGTTCTGCAGTCCTGTTGTAACCACCACGTGTTTGCAGCAATTCTTAGATCGGGATGTTGCGCCGTCCATGTTGGCCAACTGTTCATCAATCTGCTCGTCTCGCCAGATGGAAAGTAATGCAAGCCTCTCTTGCCCGTTGCCAGCCGTGATCCAAACGGAGGAAAACCCGAAAAAAATTGATGATATAGGGCCACCGCCTAGTGATTTGTATCAGTGAAAACAGACCGCCAAACCGTAAGCACAGCAGAAGATGGCCACTGCGCCTGCGTAAAACGCATTGAGGGCGTCACACACAAATCGATACCGTTTTAACTGAACCGGTTTGGCTTAAATCGATGTGAAAACGCATCAGTGCACCGTTTTCGTTAAAACGGTGTGAAATCGATTTAAAGGGTCTCTAGTGTGGCACGTTAAAACGATTTAACCTTTTAAATCGGTTTGAAACCGTTGTAAAAGCCTAGTGTGAACGCACATTTGGTCTTCAGACTACACTCCGTCTGACTGGAACGTCTGGAACGTCGTCCGAAGGCGAAGTGAACGTTGACCTTGATATTTCAACGTAAATTACCTCGCCCCAATTAAACACTTATCGGGTTCGATATAATATTCCGATTATGTTACATCATCATCACCACCACCCGCAAATATATCTCGTTGCCATTGTGTGGTTTTCTTCCTAAAATGTGCCTGGAATGTACGTTTTTCGTTGACGTCTGCCTCCCCCAATTCCTATGCTAGCCCTGCTTTGACATCACTCTAAAAAGTAAAGAGTTAAAGGGACCCCTAAAGAGTTAAAGGAACTCCTAAAGAGTCTGTACAGTGAGTGCTCTTTAAAGAGCACTCACAGGGTCTTTAGGAATTCCTTTAACTCTTTAGGAGTTCCTTTAACTCTTTAGTTTTTAGAGTGGCATAGCCAAATGTTATCCTTAGTGACTTACCTATACGTAATGCTTCTTTCAGATTGACCAGTCCGTCATAGATATTATGACAGATGAGCAGTTATCAAAGTATTTACCACGATACGGCGATAGGGTTGCTGTCAGGAAATTTGGTAGAGACGACCAGAATGTCGGTAAAGTCGGTAAAGTGAAAAGAAAAGACTCCATTCTTGCACGCTTGAGGCGAAGGTTGAACCTTCGGGGTAATCAGGAAACAGAAGAGGTTGAGCTGAACACTCCAAGTACAAGTCTAAAGCTGGCGGCAAGGAAGAAGACAAGGAAGATAGAGTTAGGCTGGTTGATGAATGAAAAGGGGATATTCAAGCAAGTACGTACAACTAAGGGGGGAGGAACTCGGTCTGAAGATGTGGACAGGTCGGCACGTGCGAAAGATTTGTTACCAATTGCCAAGAGTCTTTTCTTCCCAGGTGGAGAGTCCAGCAAACATGGGAAATCAGACGACTACACATTTTCATTAAAAGATTTTCAGCACAATGACATGGACGAAAATTTGACAGTAGCAGAATACTATGCTGCGACTAAGTTGCCACTACTGAGGTTTTATTTGTGCAGCGAAAAATGTGAATCCGCCGATTCTCTATCATTGCAAGAAACGAGCTCACCAACTGTGATGGATACCGCGGATTTGGTTAGCTGGAATTACCTTCCCGATCTCAATGTGTCGTCAGATCCGGAGATACAATTTGCGCCACACACGATCAGTTATGTTGGTGAAGAAGATGACACAGTTGAAGTTATTGTAGCAACAACAGAAGCAGCACCATCCTTAGCCGAGGACGTGATCCCACACCATGTAGATCCGACAATCGGAGGAGGAACAAAGACAATATCAGTAAACCAGGGACGAACTTTAACTGACATGATAGAGGCTTTCAAAGATGAAAATATTTTGTCAGCAGATTACATAACTGTCCGCCGAGTTCTTCCGAATGGTAAAGAAGAAGAGCGTGCCGTTGGGCAAGGAGTCTTGAAAGATACTTTAACGGCATTCTGGAAAGACTTTTACGAATCATGCACCGTAGGTACGGGATATAAAGTGCCGATACTGAGACATGATTTTCAGGAACAAGAGTGGAAAGCCATTGCCAGAATAATTGTGAAGGGGTTCCAATTAACAGGATATTTTCCCATCAGACTGGCCCCGACTTTCATTGAAGAGGTCTTCGGCAGAGACACTAACCCAGCCGGCTGCATTGATATCTTCCTGAAGTACGTCAGTGAAAGTGAATGCAAAGTTTTAGAAAGTGCTCTCAACAATTTCAGTGGGGGTGAGTATGAAGAGGATGAGCTCATTGACATTTTAGATGGGCATAGTTGCCGCCGACAGCCAACCGCGGAAACGATTGGTCGGATCATCAACGAGATTGCCATGAAAGAGTTGATTCAGCAGCCGAGGTACATTATTGACTGCTGGAGGGACATTGTCGGATTGATAGATTTCATACAGTTAGACGAATTACGAGCAAAACTTCAACCAGATGCAAGGTCCGTGGTTCAGAATTTAGAGTTCTGTGACAATGCAGATAAGAAAATAAAGCAGTTCTGTAAGCGTTTGGTCCGCGAGTTCACACGTGTGGAATTGGGACAATTTTTGCGCTTTTGCACGGGCTCTGACCTCCTTGGTGACAAAATCACAGTCCAGATAGAAGGTGTCGGTGGATTTGGAAGATGCCCAACTGCTCATGCTTGTGGAAACGTCCTCATCCTGCAAACAGACTATGAAAACTTCGCAGACTTCCGATCAGATTTTACGAAGTTATTTGAATCAAACGTCTGGATAATGGACATTGTTTAAAGTGTAAGGATTTTCATGAGGAAGTGATGAATTTCCATGGCTACTGGTGTGCGTTAGCGTCCACATTTTGTTTGAACATTGCATTTTTTGTGATCATTCCTAGAAGGGATTGTGTAATTTCACCTGTCAGTGTGAGGTACTTGCGATTGGGATGTTTTCTATACGGTATTTGTTGAATATGCATTGTATATCGTCCCGAGAAGGGTTGTTGAACCCTTAATTTCGTCGGCGGTATTATGTGTCAGTAATTGATATGACTGCAGTGATGTTTTGTCATCCTTGTTATTTGTTGAATACATGTATGTGCACTGTACATCGCCCCAGAAGGAATGTGGTTATGAACTCTTTATTTCACCATCAGTGTAATGTATCAATCTGCAATTGAAATGTTTTGCGATGTTTTGGATACTTGTATTGAACATGGGCATTGTACGTACAGTACATCATCCCCAGAAGGGATTGTCATCAAGAAGTCAGAATTCTCCTTGCGGTGGAGTGTATCTAATCTGTAATTGTTGAATGGCTCGATGTTTTGCGATGTTTTGGGATACTTGTAATTGTTGAACATAGTAGGCATTGTACGTACATATGCCCAGAAGGGATTGTCATCAAGAAGTCAGAATTTCCCTTGCGGTGGAGTGTATCTGTAATTGTTGAATGGCTCGATGTTTTGCGATATTTCCCTGGCGGTGGAGTGTATCTGTAATTGAAGTGACTACATCGATGTTTTGGGATACTTGTTGTTGATGAACGAATGGGTGATTTGGGTGTTAACAGTGTCTTAATGCATTGTGAGCACCAGTGTTAACTATAGTTAACAGTAACACCAACTTTAAAATCATAGTGTATCATCCCCAGAAGGGATTGTCATCATCATGTCATGAACTCCTCTTTTCCCTGGCGGTGTATTACATGTAATCTGTCATTGAGAAGACTGCAGTCCTGTTTTGGGATACTCGTTATTTGTTGAATATGACATGTGCACTTTAAACCCAGAAATGACTGTCATCGTGAACTCAGACTTTCCAACATTCATCGCAGGAACTAATCTAATGCGGATATTACATGTATATATGATACATGTATCTGATCGAGGTTAATTTCCAGTGCTATGTTCTCAATAGACCTATTTGTCATTTCTGCATTTGATAGGTGACTTTGTTGTAAACAAAAAGGAATAAAGGATTGTTGCTTTCATGATATACATTATCGCTTTTGGGTGATAAACGTACAAAACCCGTTGCCGAACCCCAGAATTCGCCACGCCGGAGGTGGAGGATCATGGATAAAGAGACCAAGACGGCCATTCCGGTCACTGGGTCATATGAATAAGACTAGCAAATGCTTTTACTTCAGATTTTGTACTGCATTGCCTACTGCATTTGTGTTGCAAAATTCAAGTAAAAGCATTACTAGTCTTTATTCATATGACCCATTGGCCCATATTCTAGAAGCGTCCTTTAACTCTAAAGGGCATGTCACACTGGAGTCGTTCTCAAAACGTCCTGCCCCGACATAATAAAATCGAAAAAAAGGCTAGAACGTGTGAAGTTGGCCAAATAAGTTATCTCAAAGTTGTGGAGCACTCTTCCTGTCCCAGCCCGTCCATGAAGTTCGTAAAAAGACTGTAAAAAGTTGCCACTACGTCCACTCCGTTCGCAGACAGTTTGGGCCCGTTCGGCAAAATTTTCAAGAACGTACTGAGAACTAGCTCAGTGTGATTGGGGTATTATACCCCCATCACACTGAAGTAGTTCTCAAAACGTCCTGCCCCGTCCTAACAAAATCGTAAAACGGGCTAGAACGTGTACCCTTGGCCAAATAATGCTTCGATGTACTGGAGCACCCTTCCCATCCACGAAGTTCGTAAAACGACTGTAAAACGTTGCCACTACGTCCACTCCGTTCGCACACAGTTTGAGCCCGTTCGGCAAAATTTTCAAGAACGTACTGAGAACTAGCTCAGTGTGATGGGGGTATAAGGTCCACTTTAAGCGTTTGTATTCTGCCCTGCGAACAATAGCTAAACGTAAACCTTTGGTCCCTTTTTAGCCCGTTCGGCCGTCGGAAACACATCCTTGGCAGAATCGGTGGAAATATAACTGTAGCATTAAACCCCAGTCACATTTCCACCGATTCTGCAAAGGATGTGTTTGCGACGCCCGAACGGGCTGAAAAATAGGGAAAATGACGGGTTGCCGGCCGATCGCCCGAGGGCATCTACCGGTGTCCTGAGCTCGGTAGCGCGCCGCTAGGATGATCGGAAGAAAGAGTTATATTCTTGCGGCGAGCACCGGCTGAAACCCAGCTCGCTAGGGGATTCTTCATAATCCTTGACACGCCCGTCGGGCTCCCACCAGCCACCCGTCAGCCCCCCGCCAGGCACCGAGTAGATCGGAGACGATTTTTGGCCGTCACCCAGAGCCCTGATGTCCTCCGGACACTGGTCGAAGTCCAACAGGTATCCCGCAAGCCACCCACAGGTGCGCGACCGAGTCCCCTCGGATGTCCGGCCGATCTACAAAATCACCCGATTGCCGGACGGACAGCGGACCGCTACCCGCTGGGACATAGGTGGGGACTGGACGGTATCTGCCAACCATTTTTCAAGTCGTCGGAACAAAATCCGACAGACATCGGCCGATTACTGGCCAGTGTCCCACGGGGGGCGCCCGTCGAAAACCATCTTATTCAAGGTGATGTGAAAGATATGTGGGAAAATCCGTCCCAGACCGCAACGTCGCAAAAAACCGCCGATGTCAAGATATCCTCCGGCGGCTATTGCATTTGTGACTCAGGTATTAAGGAGGTTTCTAGAGTACGGCCCGAACAGTATTCATAAGATTCCTTTTTAAAGCGACAGAAGGCATGGTCAACAACAATAGAGAATGGTTGCAGCAGGTGTGACAGGAATCAGCGTCCATGCAGATCCGCCCGCTATTGTAAGGTTGTATATTTGAATGGCATGTTGTCTCTAGCCATTATTCTAATCCCTCGCTCAACAGTAAAGACAGGTGTGTAATGTTTTTCCCTGCCCCGTCTGCCAAGCCTTCCAACAAAAGATCGACGGAATAAGCGGCGACGTGAGCGGAGGGGACACAGCGAGTCGTCGTCCAAATGGCCTGTTGTAGAAGAAAGCAGTCCAAATCAAAATGAATGTCACTTATGGCAGAGCCAATACGCGGATTTATTTGGTGCTTTCGGCCTAGATACTGTCGCTATCCGTTTCTCCCTTAAGCAAGCTTCATTGGCACACGGAATTGGTCCGGTTCATGCCCGTAAAAATTCTATCGAATGGACTTCAGCATTGTCGTATCCGGAGAACTGAGGGCAAACGGACTGGAAACGGATCGGATCCGTGTGCCAATTGAACCTTGCTTCACGAGATCCGCGCAGACGACACGATTACGACCAGCGCAATGGGGTAAAATGTCACGAGTGCGCAAGAAATTATGACGCCACGGCCACTAGCCCTAGTCGTCACGTCAACCGTGCGTAATCGAAACCACACTAAAGCCCTATTTACACGAGCCGATTTGTCGGACGACGGAGTCGTATCAGATTTGTCGTCCCGATTTGTCGGGATCGGCTAATCTGTTAAAGCCTGGGTCACAAATGCACCGGGCGCCGTACGATTTTCCCCACCCATCGGCTTGCTGTGGATTTTTGAGACTGAAACTCAGATCTAAGCTGAATTATGCCGAAATCGCCTCAATGGATAAGCGGAAATTAAACTAGATCAAACTGGGCACCACAGAAATTGGCCAAAATGTCTGTTTTTACCGGAGTGGATATGTGACCTAGGCTTTACACGGGACGATTTACTCCCCGGATTTATTCATGCGTGCCTTAGGACCGCGCTGATTCACCCTACAAAAGGCTCTGATAATGTTCCACTGCCGCGAGGTCACCGCGGTGACTGCCCTGCCTTCATACACATGATCTGATCTCGCTCCCTGATTGGCCCAGTCCATACGAGAAGCACCCGATGTCGGGTGAAAATAGAACACCCGACTTCTGCACACGATATCGCACCGACAAAAAAATCGTCTCGGAAATCCAGTATACACGACGCGTTTTGTCGTAACGTCTCTATCGGCCGAAAAAATCGGCCGACAAATCGGCTCGTGTAAATAGGGCTTAAAAATCAAAACCGGCGAATTTTGGTCGCCAAGGCCGACGAACTTGGCGACCTGTCGGGCGACAAATAGACGATGACATTTTTGGCGCAAACGGCCCCGACCTGTCGCCAGACTGGTCGTCGTCTTCAGTCGCTACTAGTGTCCCACTGGCGACTTTTTCCCACGACAAGGGGCGAATCTGAAGTCTGCGACATTCCCTCGACAAGCTGCGATATTTAGCATTAATGTGTTTCGCATAGGATCATGAAGCCAGAGAATCACCGCGAACATAGACGACAGTCCACGAAGAGGTACGATTTTTTCGTTCGTCCCTTGTCGCAGGCCAAAATTCGCCAGTGGGACACTACTATTTAGTGCGCCGCCCTTAGCCTAGGTCACACTTTGGCGACTAGGAGGGCGAATCCCCGCGAACTAGAAAAAGTGATAAAATCGTGGCAATTCGTATTGTGCTCGTGGTGAATTCTCCCTCATTCGCCGGCATTCTTGGCCAGTCTCAGAGGGGTGCGACTGTTTTGAAATGTTCAAAACATACGCGGTCCAAACCACGAACCACCGCGAATGAGCACGACTCTATTACGAATCAGTACGACTGAGCACTAGGAGACTACGAATGAGTGAGAACCGTGGGGGGACCCCGCGAATGGTGCCGAGCAAAAGTCCCTGTCACACTGTGGCGACTAGTGTGGCGAATCCCCGCGAACTGGGGGGATTATTTTTGGAGTAGGAATGATGAAGAATCACCACGAATGTATACGATCGCAGTACGAACTCACTACGATTGAGTACGAACGCAGTACGATTGACCGAGAATGCAGTACTATTTTTACAATCGCCACCATTCGCGGTGCTTCGTGGCGTATGCGTATTGTATTCAAGGTCAATCGCGCCTCACTACGACCCCCCTACGAATGTTCAAGAATATATGCGAATCGCCACGACTGGCTCCAAGAATGCAGTACGATGAAAAATAAATTAGTGCTTGGACTGCGAATTTTTGAACATTTCAAAACAGTCGCAGCCCCTCTGAGACTGGCCAAGAATGACGGCTAATGACGGAGAATCCACCACGAGCCCAATACGAATTGCTAAGATTTTTTTCACTTTTTCTAGTTCGTGGGGATTCGCCCTCCTAAGTCGCCACAGTGTGACAGGGGTTTAAATAGTCGCGTTCATTCTGCATTCTAGGTCAATCGTACTGCGTTCGTACTCAATCGTAGTGAGTTCGTACTGCGATCGTATACATTCGTGGTGATTCTTCATCATTCCTACTCCACTCTTCTAGCTTCGTACAACGTTCGTACGTGATTCGTACTACATGCGTAATGATTCTTGTTCATTCTCACTCCAATCTTACTCCTGTCGCCGACATACCAACGGCAATCTTACAAAATACCTACAGCACGCTTACCACAATCTTAGGGCATTCGTGTATGTAGGTCCAGACAGGGCCCAAAACAGGCGAATGACGACGACAAAAATAACCCCCCAGTTCGCGGGGATTCGCCACAATAGTCGCCAAAGTGTGACAGGGGCTTTAAAGGGCTCCGCACACTAGCGATTTTTCGAGCGATTTTCTGGGCGATCGGCCTTGCAACCAGACCAGCGACTGAACATATTTACTTTTTGGTCTCCTCTTTGCGGCAGATTGTTACGCGACTGAATTACACAATTTGGTCGCGCGGTAAGTCCGGCAACCAAGCGACCGAAAGTTCAACATGTTGAACTTTTGGTCGCTTGGCCCAGTCCACTGCTACCGCGACCGTCTCCAGCAAAATAGTCGCCCGTTTGCGAATCGTCCTAGGAAACTGTCGTGTGCGACATAGCTCAGCAACCTCACAGGCGATTATCGCCTGCGACGTCGTAGTCGACAGTCACGTCGCTGGTCGCCTAGTCGCTAGTGCTGAAAGGGTAAATGTCGTCCTGGGTATATACACAGATTACCCAGGATCTCAATCTTCACTAAAACAATACCCTGGGTGTAGTTTCGGTAGCCGATCATCACCCAGCATCAACAATCAGTGCCTAGGAACGAGTCCTATTTAGAAATCCCGTGGAATCTCGCTGTATCGCGCCGCGGTTCTTGTTGAGTGTAGCTGTTCATGACATTCCTCAGGCGGTCACGTGCGCACGGGCGAGATAACCGCGAATCCAGGTGTCATTCGACGATGCTGGGTGATGTTCGGCTACCGAAACTACACCCAGGGTATTGTTTTAGTGAAGATTGAGATCCTGGGTAATCTTTGTATATACCCAGGACGACATTTACCCTTTCAGCGTCGCTAGTGTGCGGTGCCCTTTAAAGGCCTGTTTCCACTAGACCGGTTTCCGCAGCGGTTTTGCGGCGCCGGGCCGGTTTTCACAGGCTTTGTGCGGCTTATTCCGTCAGACAATAATAGCAGGGGAACACTCGTAGATGGGGAACGCTAAAAAACGTAGACCGGTCTAGTGGAAACAGGCCTTTAGATCATCAAAAAATAACACATTCCCTGTACATGTAGTCCTTCTTTTTATTGCTTGTATATTATGCACAAGTGAAGACTATTTGTCGGTACAGATGTTACCTCGCGTTCGCATAACGCCTTTGCCAAGGAAGGCAATACTGTGTGAACTGAGTAAGCTATCGGTAGGGCCTATCATTTGTTGGGTCAAAAAGTTGATCATATCACGCCAAGATGAAATAAATGCTCAGGCTCCTGCTTACTATAACTAACGGGGTAGATCACTTTGGTCCACATATCACGCAAGTTCAACAGACACAAGATTTCTCAGTGATTCGTAGATATTCAAACGATCATACACATCATTGTCCATAAACTGATCCAACAAATTATTTTCCTCCATCAATATGTGGCAAACTTCTGCGACATCGCTATCACAGGGAGCGAATTCGTCCTTGAATATGCATTCGGGCACACAGGCATCCACTTCGGCCTGCGAAACCTGATGCAAATGATCTTCTACTCCATACATCTCTGGGACAGTCATCATAACGTTTGGTCGTCCTGAAGGAGTACGACTGTGCCTGCATGGTCGAATTATATGGTTGTTCCAAACATCTACCACTTCGTCAAGTTCTTTCTGGAAAAAAGACATCATGCAAATTAGCAAGTGTATGATACTTTTTAAAACTCGAAATGACGTGCCTTGCTCACCTGCAACAAGTCCATAAAGCAAAACTGAAGTATGTTTTTATCAAGGAATTCTCCGTCATAACGACCGTCATCAGAAAGCTGTTGAAACAGATCCATCCAGAATTGTCCGCATTCTTTGCGCAGAAGACCCCACCAGGATTCAATTCTCTGGTTCAATTTGCTGGACCCAGTTATAAAGGATATGTCGTCATCGTTTTCCCTGAAGAAGTTCTGCATGCACTCGACGTGTCCCTTTTCAGTGCCTAAATCTGAACGAATACGGCGGGGGCAGCCCCCAAGAGTTCTTACTGTCTCAATGAAATATCCGGCAATAACCCGTGGGTCGTTGTTGGTGGTGAACACTTTGAGCCACATGATATTTCTTGAGAAACCATCAATGCACCCGTTTATACAAAATCCATAAGGCTTCAGTTTATCATAAGAATCTAAGTGCCATAAGTAACTCGGTCCCTTATTTGAGTAACTTCGTCGAATCAGTTTACCCCTCTTTCTGGTTTCGACGCCGACAGGATCAAGCAGTTGAAGAAGATGGCGTACGTCTTCTCTTGTCGTACATAATCCATGCTGTATGCACTTGGAATGCATCCATCTATAGCCATGTAGTCTTCCTGAATATTGGAGTTCCTCCAGACAGCAAGCATCGATGGGCCTCTAGAGGCTAATTGGGGGCATGGGGGCAGCGGCAACCCCTCGTTAGCCGCTAGCGGGCCGCCAGTGGAGGTGGACAAGTGGCCCTCTAGTGGCAATCATCGGTGGGCCTCCAAAGGCTAATGGGGGGCATGGGAACAGCGGTAACCCCTCGTTGGCCACTAGCGGGCCGCCAGTGGAGGGGGCAAGTGGCCCTCTAGTGGCAATGCATCGGTGGGCCTCCAGAGGCTAATGGGGGGCATGGGGGCAGCGGCAGCCCCCAATTTCCCCTGAAGGGCCACCGGTGGCAAAAACTGGTGGCCCTCTGATGCCAAATATTGGTGGGCCTCTGGTGGCAAACACCAGTGGTCCTCTGGTGGTATATTTTGGTGGGCCTCTGGTGGCGAATGAGGGGCAACCCCAATTAGATATTAATTAGGAAAATATATATTAAAACAATTAAATATACAAAAATAAATCCAAAAGAATGTTGATTAATCATTTTCCCAAATCTCAGACACAATTTCAAGCTTTTTAATATTGTTCCTGCTGACTTGACAATACAAATATTTGCAGAGGCCGTTTTTATAGAAACCAATCAAGAGTTAATGTTATGCATAAACTTCCGAACCGAACATAGTTATATCATTATATAAATATCCTTGTTGGGATGTCTCGGCCTATTGGCTAAGACAAAGTTCCTGACTTGGAATTTTTACCGGTCACAGACATCTCCTTGTCTGCCGACCATCATTAGATCAGGAGTAACCCTCCTCGGTCTGATATCTTTCAGAGGGGTTGCACCCTCGGGAAATTGTACGAAAATCATAATTAATGTAACATATGTCCCCTCATTACCCTCTAATAACACCAAAACGTTCACCATCGGGCCCCCAGCTATCCACCAGTGGGCCACCAGAAAAGCCCCTCATTCACCACCAGTGGCCCACCAGTGGCCTGAGGCCCAAATCCACCGGTTTGCCACTGGGGGCAGCCACTAGTGGCCCACCCATTCTGCCCATTGTGGCCCACCAGTGGGCCTCTCATTCTTGCTGTCTGGATCCTCAATACACTCGGCAACTTCCAGAATATCTGAATAACCCTTCCTCCTAGTTAGACAGAGCTTCTTTAGCATGCGTTTCAAATGGCGAAGACTAATGTTTGTATTGTAACGGGCAGAAAGAAGTTCCTGAATCTCTGCGTAATTCCAACCACAATAAAAATGCAGCCGGACAAGGTCCTCCATCCTGAATGAAACCAACGAATATGGCAGCAAATTAATGGACACGTTTCAAGCGCTTAACAACCGTATCCCCATCCAAAGGCCCGCCATTTTAAGCTGTCTCTATCCACATGCATGCACATTCATTGACGGGTAAAACGTGCACTAAATTCGTGATAAAAGTCCTATATATATGAGATAAAAGTCGACTATATACGAGATAAAAAGTCGACTATATACGAGATAAAAAGTCGACTATATACGAGATAAAAGTCGACTATATACGAGATAAAAGTCGTATATATACGCGATAAAAGTCGTATATATACGAGATAAAAGTCGACTATATACGACTTTTCTTGAAAAAGTCGTATATATACGAGATAAAAGTCGTATATATATGAGATAAAAGTCGACTATATACGAGATAAAAAGTCTACTATATACGAGATAAAAAGTCTACTATATACGAGATAAAAAGTCGACTATATAGGAGATAAAAGTCGTATATATACGCGATAAAAGTCGTATATATACGAGATAAAAGTCGACTCTATACGCCTTTTCTTGAAAACGTCGTATATATACGAGATAAAAGTCGTATATATACGAGATAAAAGTCGTATATATACGAGATAAAAGGTCGTATATATACGAGATAAAAAGTTGACTATATACGAGATAAAAGTCGACTATATACGAGATAAAAGTCGACTATATACGTGATAAAAGTCAACTATATACGAGATATCTTGAAAAAGTCGACTATATACGAGATAAAAGTCGACTATATACGTGATAAAAGTCGACTATATACGAGATAATATTTTTTTTATTTCCATGTCCCTTCCCGGGCGCCGTAGAAACTCTTGGTTTAATCAGCTAAAGTTCAGGATACACTCTCGCTCTCCACAACGCGAACGGCGACAGTCATGGATTTTCTCTTATTTGTTTTTATTTCATAAACCAAGAAGGGACCAATTCTGTCCCGGCCGCGGCTTATCCTTCCTCAAGGAAGTTCATGTTGAAATGTCAGAGACAGTCAACAACATGTTCTATTGAATGGCAAGTTACTATTGAATGGTAGACAGCATCGCCAGATCAGTTAACCATAATTATGCCCCTTCTCACTTCAGTTTCGCAGTAGCTCACGCGGACTGTGCCCTTTATGGCGTAGTGTTACTTATGACTCAGCCGCCAGGAGGCCACTGCGAAGGTGCAGGTCACGGTCATCAGGTCACAATGCAACGACGTGACAGTTTACGGTCGTCGTAGTTCAATTTTGGTGGACCAACTACCCGGTAGGCTATTTATGAAAGATTTCGTGAAGTCTTTTACACTAGGTAACTAAGCTGTAAAGTTCGAAAATGCCAGTCTCAATGAGGAGGTCGCCACTTCTCCACGAAAAGATGTCGCTGCGACCATATCAGGCCTTTTCATTGTCTACAGGACGTCATCTCCGTGGTAATGTGAGGTGCGAGCATGAAGCCACAACGTCACGGCAGTGTGACGTTGACGTTCCGAACAACGTCACAGTGGAAAAGTGGATACGGTCGCAGCGCCATCAAATGGTAGAAAAAATTAGGCTACCTCCTCATTGGCACGACGAGAGGTTTTCTGTTGGTGCTGGCAAAAGTCATTCATTCATTCATTCACAGTCAACAGTGGTCAATGCATGTTATGCATCATGTACATACAGTGTAATAATTCGAGCCGTAAACTTCTTTTCGGGGTATAATTCGGGGTTTATTCTTCACAACACGTGCGATACACTTCACCGGGCTTCGTATCAACGTCGTCTCCCCGCGGCCGACAGTGCGGACCGCGTCACTAGCAACGGGCCTTGACAACCCAGGGGGGGAAGCCTGTGACGTCACTGGCCCAGACCATCACACCATCCCCCCCTCAAAGTTGGTCAAGGCCAGTTGACCAACTATTTACCGACCAACTATTTACACAAATAACACGAATATTCAGCTTAACACAAGAGTCGGAAATGTAACACCAAAAGTCCAAAATTCCAAAAAAAAATCATCTCCGTGCGCTATAATACATCTTGCTCTTCGATCCGGGGTGGTTGAGATCTTGTAACCATATACAGGTTTCACAACCTCCAGAGAGACTATGGCCATCAATGGAGGATGATCTCAACTCCCACTCATCCTTGTATAAATACTTCATTAATCCTTATGATCTTGTAACCAGGCATCAACGTGGAGGACCAGAAGACGGAGGACCTCGCTCAACCCCTTCTTGGTATAATGGAAATCATCACCAGCCGAGTAGAACTCTCCCTTTCGGTAACCAAGCTGGGGATGGGGAATGGCAATGAATCCAAGGTCCACCATCATCTGGTTGAAGGCCATAGCTCTGCCTAGCTGGGTTGGGTTCACCCTAAGGGAAGGTGAGACCGGGGTTTCCAAATGGAAAATGGGCACTCCCGGGTATCTTCGCTGCAATGTTCTTCTGACTGCAGTCATGGTAGGGCGTGGGTCACCATACCTTTTGGTGTGGTTTAGGCCATGGTTCACCACAACGGCCCTTGGCTTCGCTATCTTCATTACCTGCACGAGCCTAAGCAGGTCTTCCGCAGTCTCACCCGAGTGTGCGATCGGAACTAGCTCGTCTGTCACCTTCGCCTTGAGGAACATGGAGTCCCCATGAAGTAGAATGGGACCGTATCTCCTATCTGGGATGGCCATGGCTCTAACACGGCTTAGTTTGTCCTCCAAGTCCTGTACTTTACCTCCGTATGCTCCAACAACCTCCCTACACTGGCCTTCAACGAAAGAAACTCTGCTGGCCGAGAACCGCCAGGAAACCTTGGCCCTCGATAAAAAGAACTTCAACGCTAGAATAACTACCGCCGTTACAGTCTCCCCTCCATTGAGGAGAGCCTTATCTGCTTCCTGGTACACCGAGACGATAGACGAAGTTGGAAACTCTGCGTCGCCTTCCTCCCTTAGTACCTTCTTCAGAAAATAATACACATCTTTTCGGGCAGCTTGCTTAACCCTCTCCACTTCTGCAGTAATCTTGCCCTCATCTAACTCAATAACATCTTCCATTTCTATAAAGAAAAAAACTACTGACACATATAAAATTAGTACGGTAAGGGAAGGAAAGGGGTACTAACTTGTAAATAATTCTAACACACATCCATGGCTTCTAAATCTCTAATAGATTGCGCTTCCCTGCGTATGACTATGAGGTGCCAACCAGCACCGGGACAATAACTTGTAGCCGCGTCGCAGCCATGAGGGGCGTTTTGCCTCACTACGCTTCATTGTTTCGGAATCGCGTCCACGGACGCCGCCAATAAAATCGCGAAAGCGCACCGGTCGGCCAATATTGTGACGCGGACGGAAATTGTAACGATGGGTGGGGACAACCTCATCATCACCTGAGTTGCAAGTGTTATCTTCAGTGTCACTGTCACTTTCCGATTCCACACTCGGTGGAGGAGCAGAAGCACTATGGCGCCTCTCCACCTGTGGCGGGACTATATCACCATCCACTGGTTCCTCCACCGAAGGGCCGGAGTTGCATTCATCCTCTTCCAGGTCTTTCTCTGCTGACTGACTTGTAGCTGAAGGGGGTCCTACCAAGATCTGTCCATTTGGAGGGGTCTTGGCGTCGTCTTCAGTGGGTAACCTCTCCTGATAATCATCTTCTGCCCCCGTTTCCTCCTCGGATCCTTCCACGTGGGTTGGAACTTCCTGTAATTCCTCAGGTGCGGGCTCTGGATCCTGTTGAGGGGCGTAGTCTCGGTCCTCCCTAGAATAGTATACTTTCATATTATTCAGATGGACCACCCTCACTTTCCCCTTCCGCCCGGATAACGGAGCCACGCGGTAGTTGACTTCCGACAGTTTTTCTACTACCTTAAAGGGGCCACGCCACTTCTTGTGAAATTTACGCACCTCACCTGGTTTGATTTGGTGATTCTTAAGGAGAACAAGGTCACCACATTTAAAAGCTGAGGTTCTCACGTTACGGTCGTAATGCTGACGTTGACGTCGCTGAGCTAGTTGTAAGCTCTCCCGCACCCTGCGGTGTGCAGACTCCAATCGCTCCCGGAGGTCGGATACATATTCTGTTGATTCCTGCGGCTCGGTTGTGGGAGACCCAAGGAGAAGATCCATTGGTAAAAACATTTCTTCCCCAAATGTCAGTGCGAAGGGGGTTTCCTTGGTTGAGGCCTGAACACTTGATCGGAAGGCCATGAGGGAAGCCTGGATGTGATCATCCCAATTTCGGCCTGTCTCATCCACCATCGTGGTAAGCATTTGTTTCAGGGTCCCATTGAAATTTTCGACCTGCCCGTTGCATTGGGGGTGATACGCGGTGGTTCTACTTTTCTCAATCTGCAGCAACCTACACATCTCCGCAAAAACCTCTGACTCAAAGTTGCTTCCCTGATCCGAATGAATATTCTCCGGTACTCCAAACCTGGTCACATATTCATTGACGATAACCCGGGCGCATGTTGTTGCCCTAGCATTGCGCAAAGGCCAAGCTTCCGGCCACTTCGTAAATGCATCCTGCAAGACTAAGATAAAGCGGTGCCCTTTCTTGGATGGAGGGTTTATGGTACCAACAATATCGATGTGGATTCTTTGGTTTCGCCGTCCCACAGGAATGCTCTGCAATGGCGCCTTGTTGGATCTCCCGGCTGGTTTACATTCCTGACATTTGTGGCAGGACCTAAGGAATTCGTGTACGAGCCGCTTCAACCCTGGCCTCCAGAAGCGCCGACGAACCTTGAACTCTGTCTTGAGCTGGCCAAGATGGGCACCAGCAAATCCTTCATGGAGCTCAGCGATGACCTTACCAATGAGTGTCTTAGGGAGAACAAACCGATGCCCTTCTTGGTACTTGGGGTTTGGTGACTTCAGCACGAGGCAATCATCATGAATAGCCAGCAACGGAAATTGGGCCAACAGTGACCGTGCAACAGCGCCTTGTTCTTGTAGGAATGGGGTAGATGGAGGTACGCCACTCCTCACCTGCTCTAGGACAGGTTTGATGTCTAAATCCTCGGACTGGGCTTTTGCAATTTCCGCTGGTGTTACTGACCAGGTCTCTTCGGATGGCTTGGATTTCTCCTTTGTTTTGTTGGAAGGTTTCCTCCCTTTCTTCCCTGAGCTCCCTTCTGGCTGAGCACTCCTTATGGTGGGGCCGCTGGATGCACAACTGGTTGCAGCTGGTGTGGAATTGAACGTCTGGTGCTTGGAAAATACCCGGTCTGTTGGCCCACAAGAAGGGCAGTTACCATGGTGCTTCACCCGCTTCGGACGCCTGGACATGGCATCGGCATTTCCATGCAGCCTTCCAGGTCTGTGCTCGATCTCGAAATCAAACTCTGCCAAGCGCTCCAACCATCTGGCCACCTGTCCCGTGGGCTCCTTGAAATTAAGGAGCCAGCGAAGGGCCATGTTGTCTGTTCGACAGAGAAATTTTTGACCTAGTAAGTAATAGCGGAAATGCTCCGAAAAGGTGACGAATGCCAGCATTTCTCTACGGGTAGTGCAATAGTTTTCCTCGCCATTGTGAAGTGTCCGACTTCCATATGCGATTACTCGTTCGGAGTTGTCCCGCTGAACCTGGGAAAGAACAGCCCCAATCGCATAATCGCTCGCATCTGTATCCAATATAAATTTCCCAGCCCCTTCGCTGAAATCTGGGTAAGCTAGGACAGGTGGGGATGTTAGGAGTTCCTTCAAACGCTGGAATGCGGCTTGACACTTCTCTGCCCACACGAAATCGACTCCCTTCTTGGCAAGTTGGTGGAGTGGAGCCGCTACATGTGAGAAATTGGGCACAAACCTTTGATAATATGTCGCTAGTCCTAGGAATGACCTTAGATCTGACAAGTTCTCTGGCACTGGCCAATCAGCTATTTTCTGTGTCTTCTCCGGGTCCGTTGCCACTCCCATTTCTGATACAACATGCCCCAAGAACTTCACTGCATCTTGGAACAAATGGCACTTGGAGGGCTTAAGCTTCAATCCCGATTTCCGGATGCACTTGAATACTTGACGTAGGTTGGACAGATGTTCCCCGAATGTGGTGGAATGGACAATAACGTCATCGAGATAAACTAGGCAATAGGTGAGTCCACCCAATGCCAGGTTCATGAGGCGAGTAAATGATGCCGGGGCACCTGTAAGGCCGAAAGGCATGACCTTCCATTCGTATTGCTTACTTCCGAAGACGAACGAAGTTTTTGGTCGGTCCTCAGGCGCGACTTCCATTTGCCAGTATCCACTGGCGCAGTCCAGACAGCTAAACCAGCGGGACCCAGAGAGCTTGTCAAGCGTGTCGTCGATTCTGGGAAGAGGTTGGGCATCTTTTACCGTACATGAATTTAACCGGCGATAATCTATGCAAAGTCTTACAGAACCATCATGTTTTTTAGCCAACACTATCGGCGCACTCCATGGGCTTTGTGACTCCTGGATGAGATCACGGTCGAGGAGCTCTTTTGTCAGATTTTCTACGATTTCCTGGCGATGAGGTGGAATCCTCCTAGGTGCTTGCTTGATGGGCCTAGCCTCTCCGGTATTAATGTGATGTTGGACTAATGTGCTTCTACCTATGTCGAAGTCGTCCTGAGAGAAGATGTCTTCATATTCAGTTATTAACAATTTGACTTCCTCCAATTCCGTAGGGGTCAGCTTCGTCTTATCTAATTTTAACTTGGCAAACCGATTGTCTAAACGATGTTGCTCCTCAGCACTCAATTTTTTCTCTGTTGTTTCAGTTTCCAAGACCGCCCCGATGAGGTTTGTTGAGCAGGAATCTCCACCAGAACTTGGTGTCACTTCCTCCTGGGACTGCTCAGGCAGGAAAGGGTGGACCTTTGCATCCTCATGGCATGATGGATGGAACCAACCCAGTGTGTCGTTTGTTCGTAACCTAACAGGGTTGTCGGAGAGGTTAGCAATTCTCACTGGAACCTTGCCCTCCTTTGGCACGACTAGGGTTCGCCCTGTATGGAAACGGTCCTGCCCGAGACGTCTTTCTACCACTCCAGGTGTCCCTTCGTTAATTTCCGCCGAAGACCGCAGATGGCCAGTCAGCACCATTTCCGAGTTCGCCGGCACAACGATGGCTGTGCGGAGTACCACTCTGGCAATCCTAGGCTCCTCCCTTCGGTGGTGTAAGGGGACTTCCTCACTCTCTATTTCCAGGGTCTTGGTATCAAAGCGGATAACACATCCATGTTCTGAGAAGAAGTCTCCCCCCAGAAGGCATGAGTGATCCAGGTTGTTTACCACTATCACTGGGTGTTGGAACGTCCTACTACCAATTTTCAGTGACACCGGGGCACGCCCAGCAATCAAAAGCTCGTTTCCTGAGGCAGAATGTAGGGAACCCTCGACTTCCTCCAACTGGCAGTCAGACGTTGAGCAATTTTGCCATACCTCTGAACTGATCACGGTGTATTCCGCTCCCGTGTCCAATAATATTGACGCCTTCTTCCCGTTGATCAACCCAGTAGTATACAGACTACTGTCGCTGTATGTAATTTTGCCAATAAATGACGGCTTTTCGTGAGGAGTGAATGCCTTTGCCAAAATATTCATTTTATAAGATGGCGGCTTACTGAGTGCTTGCGGCTATATCGGCTCTGCGGAACTTTTGATTTTATTTGCTTTTGTGGTGCAATCCTTTCATTTTAAATCGCTGGATATTCGAACCAATGTGAAACCCAAGGACTGGGACAGTTGAATCTGTGGAATTCTGTGGGTATTACCTGTCTTTTGCCAAGTTTTTGATTTGACTTTATCGGTCTTTACAGATCGTGTGAACTTGTGACGTGTACATAGCCCCTCATACATTAGTACTGAATACGCAAAATGCCGCATGCAGGAAAAGAAGCCAGTTATGGCCGTAACATTGAACAAACCTTCCAGAGTTTACTAGATAAGGCACTCAGTCCATTAAACGATAAAATTGATACTGTGATTGAGGGGAATAAGGCAATTAACTCCAGGGTTTCGGCCCTTGAGGGAGATTTAAGGAAGCTTTCTGAGCTTCATTCCAAACACCTCGAGTCAGTGGAACGAATTTCATCGTTAGAAATGACGTCCATTGAGATCCAAGCATCTGTCGAAGCGTTAGAACAGTATGGACGAAGGAACGCTCTCCGAATATCGAACGTACCAGTTGGTGATATCTCATACTCCACCGCTCGCGATGGCAAGTTTAAGATCTACAATACGGATGAGTACGTCATTAAACTTTGCAACGATTTCTTGCACATTGACCTCTCTCCTGCAGCGATTTCGAGGTCGCATATTCTTGGCAAGGTTGGCGAGAAGTGTCAGATAATCGTCAAATTTGTCCGTCACAACACCAAGCAGCTAATTTTAGCTAATAAGAAGCTACTGAAGGATTACTCTGAGAGAGTGTACATCTCCGAGGATCTAACGAAAACCAGGTATTCATGCCTTAAACGTATGTCTACGGCCCACAAAGAGGGTGTTATACATTCATTCTGGACAAGAGACGGGAATATTTTCTTCAAGAAGTCTTCGTCTTCCAAAGTGCTGAAAGTCAGTGACTTTCACAACCCACTTGATTCAGTGCGGTCTGACACGTCTATGGAGCATTGACAGTCACACTCATGGGATTTTGCCTGTGCATGCAAATCCCTTCTCAGCGTACTAAGTGTCGTTTTGATACACTTTTGACTATACATGTAGTTGTGTTCTTGTCCTAAACATTCCAAGTTTGAATGATTCGGTTCACGTTCTGATGAATGTTTTGTGTGTTTCTGAGGATTCTAAACATTCCTGCTAAGTTTGAATGATTCGGTTCACGTTCTGATGAATGTTTTGTGTGTTTCTGAGGATTACACCATAATCCTATAATAAAAATAATTATTACCGCAGCCCTAAAAGCTGCTCTTGTCGAACAAGATTTACGTTAACCCATTGTTACGTTATATGCCTGTAGTATTTTTGTCGCACCTTTACGCACTTCGGCTCAGTTGTTATTCGTCGATTGATTTTCTATGGTCTGATTCTCGAAAAATTGGATTACTCCTTGTCATGACCAGCTTGCCCTCTTCCTTAACGATGTTTNTACCACCGATCTGTAGGACCGATAGATATCAAGATTCCTTTATTCCTAGCAGTTGTGGTCTTTGGAATTCTCTTCCTGACCGTCTAAAGACATCCGTATCATTGAATGCTTTCAAGTTTCACTTTAAGAAATGCTACTTTATGCGTATGCAGCACGGGTTTGATCAGGGAGAGCGGTATTTTAATATTCTGCATTCTCGGTTCAGGCTTGGGTTTACAACTCTTAATTTTGATTTGAGTAGACGATCAATTATTGATTCTGCCAACTGTGTATGTGGGAATGGACCGGAAACATATACTCATTTTTTCTTTTATTGTCCCTTTTATACCTTACCCCGGCAAGTATTATTGCTTAAAACTGCTCGTCTATTCGATCAGTGTGGTTTAAATGTGTATGCTTTCCATGAAGATTCACTGTTAAAACATTTTCTGTACGGTTTTGATGCGGAATTCTCCCGCTTCAATTCCCAACTTTTTGTCATAGTACAGTCTTACTTACAGTCTACAGGAAGGTTCCCTATTCGTAATTAAGTGCCATTGTTTTTCTTCATGTTAATAGTACTCCAACGTTAATCGACCTTTGTAATCTTGTCTGCTTGTTGTGAGCCGTTTATACCCTGCACTTCGCACGCCGTCTAGTTTCTTGTTATATCATGTAAGGTAGCTTAAAATGTGTCTATGACACGCTGGCACCAAATTGTGATAAATAAAATAAATAAAATAAATATTCAGCCCAGGTCTTGGGGCTTCTCCCTGGTGGGTCCCAGTCTTACCTGAAACAGTACTTTCCTCTGTGTCTAGATCTAAACTATCAAAAGGGGGTCTTATCAAATGGTTGGAAACAGACTCGGGCCTGCAAATCTGTTCCCCCCTTTCATAAGACTTACCCACTAATGTCGTTGCCGGCTGCAGGTTAGGGTAGGGTCCTGGGATACCATTATGTGTTCCCGCCACTGAGGAGACCATAGAAGGTGACAGATCCTGAGGGCTTGACTCCTGCAGTCCCGTACCTGCAACACAGCTGGAAGAGGGCTTCACTACTGTTGCTTGGGAGCTGGTCTGCCCTTCGACGCCCCCGGTTTGGGGTTTTCCGGCTGCTGGGGGCAGTCCCATGACATGTGGCCCTTCTGATGACAATTGTAGCACTCCACTGTTGGGCATGATTGTGCAGGGTGGCCTTGACTGTGGCATCGCCAACAATTTTGTCCCCTGCCTGACTGTCGCCCCTGTTCTAATTGTGTCAGACGGGCATCCATCTTGCCAAGAAGTTCCAGGACTTTACTCATATCCGAATCCTGACTCTTGGGGGGTGTTTCCTCTGATTTGGATAATGCACTGGCCACTTTGGCTTTGGGCTTAGGCGTCTCTTGGGTTGGCGCTCGCTGACACACCAACTTAGCCGCCTTGAGCTGGCGGACTTTCCTTACCGCTTCTTCGAGTGACTTCGGAGTGCTGAGAAACAACTGTTGACGCATGGCCTCATCCAGGGTCACTCCAGCTAGAAACTGATCCAATGCCATTTCTTCTTGGAGCTGGGGCCCACTCTCAGGGTACGCATTCAAGGCCAACTCTTGGAGACAATCAGCCAATGCCTCCGCAGTCTCCTGGGGTTTCTGCCCGCGGCTCCGAAGTTGTAATTTGAAGTCCTCACGTGACGTGTTGTTAAATCGCCGGCTCAATGCGGCACAGAAATCAGCATAGCTGAGGGTTTCGGCCAGATGAAGGTTGGCAACGGCCATGTAGGCTGGGTGATCCAGTCTAGAGAGCAGTTGGGGACGGCGCTGATCTTCTGGGATTTTAGTCAGATCAGCGTATGACTGGAACCGTTCATGCCAAATCCGAAAATTTTGACCCACTGTGTAGTTTTTGGGGGCCTGTACCTTCACACTAGTGGGACCAACAGCAGTACTTGCCGTACCAGCGGTACTATTCGCCATGGCGTTAAGTCTATCATTCATGATTTTCAGGCTTTCTAAGAACGTAGTCATTATATTCACATCAACTCCACCTGTAGCACCGTCACTACCTTGACTACTGCTAGGCCCACTGCTGCTCGGATCCGAAATCGCCGAACGATCACCTGTACTAGGCCCAGGCGTAGCATCATTATCACTGCTTTTACTCATAGACATGGTTTGTCCAACAACGATGGGGTGTATACACAGCAGCGCGCAAGCAAGCGCTAGGCCTATACGACGTCGTGTGTAAATTACACTAGCAACATGCACTATCGCAACAACGGGAAACAGGGCGGGGCCGACCGGTGCGTTGTGAGACAGAAAAACGGCGATTTTTCATAAAATTCGGAAATAGATTTAACCGAACCTGTGTAATTATCTGTGGACTATCCTTAACCGCTGCCACCACTGTAATAATTCGAGCCGTAAACTTCTTTTCGGGGTATAATTCGGGGTTTATTCTTCACAACACGTGCGATACACTTCACCGGGCTTCGTATCAACGTCGTCTCCCCGCGGCCGACAGTGCGGACCGCGTCACTAGCAACGGGCCTTGACAACCCTGTGACGTCACTGGCCCAGACCATCACAACAGGGTGTCTCAAAAAAATGTTACCATTTTGATTTGATTTCTAGTCCACATTCATTGGACTAAATGTTTCATCTTTTCAGGTTTGGTAGTGAAGATTTGGGAGATTTGATTCATACAGGAAGTTTGACTTTTAATTCACTATGGTGTTCATGCTGGAGCAAAAACAAAAATGGCAGAAATGCGCAAAGCCATGTTATTTTTGTGTCGGTTGGCCACCGCAGAAAATGACAAGCCTAATTTAATATGGCGTAATTCAAAAAGTATGAAATCTATTACTTTGATATTTTGCACCTTCTATCTAAAGAATATTAGACATCTTTCCTCAATACTTCAGCTCCACAGAATAAAAAGCATTAAAATAGCAGCATATTCAAAATTTCTCGCCAAACATGCAATGGCGGTCAATGAAATTGCACTGAACTTTCCGCACTACATTTTTGACATGACAATTTAAACATGTCGCTGTCGCTGTGCAACCTACTGAGTTGGAATTTCAGGGAAATCTATCTGATAACATTTAGATAATGGATGCAAAACATGAAAGTCATAACATTAATATTTCTTTGAATAACCCCATATTATAAAGGGTTTTCGTTTTTTGGGGGGCACCCGATATGAAGTTAACTGTGATCACAAAATGGCTATACGTCAGACGCGATGAAAGAAATTCACCTGGTAAATTTCTGATTCGTTATGATGTCGAAAAAGTTGGAAACAAAGGAACATTGCATTATCAGGCCAAGAACAATCAAGGAGACCGCGTAATGCTTTCTCAGAACAGAAAAGAACATTGCAGCAGTTAGACACAGTGAAAGTCACTGAATCGTAAAACTGCAAAATCACAAAAACTGTGATTGTGATTGTTACAAAAATGATACCAAAACCATTCTAATTTGATAAAAATTTCCCAGATTTCTTCTAATCATGACTGGAGTTTCATTTGAAACAAATCAACAGTTTAATTTTTAGACAGGATCAAAATGGTAACATTTTTTTAGACGCTCTGTAATAACAATAATAACAATAATGAATAGGCGATGTATGGCATTGTATGGTGTACATGTGTAGCCCTATCCTACCCTACCCGTCGGTCATGTCGATAGGCGCGAGACATGTTGCATGCATGCGCATAGGCCTATGCCTACACATGTAGACATCTAGACGTCACAAACCTCAGGTACAACTATAGCAGTCTAATAATAATTCATGTTTCTCTTTTTCATCTATATTTCAGAATTTGGCACTTGTTTTCTGTAGATGCGATTTGCTTCCTGCAACACATTATTTAGTGCAAATCTTCACAAAATTTCGCAGCTTCAATGCATCAACCTTCTACCTGCTTCATCTTCATCTTCCGGTACCACCCACATCTACACACCGTATAGGCCTAAATCTATACCTAGCACCTCTCTTTCACTTCACTGAAAATTATGCTAATTAGCATAATTTATGCATGTGTTGCTATGGAAACAAGTGAACATGAATAAACTAGAAGTGATACCCTGGTTGGGTAACTTTTATTGACACAAGCGGTATGAACCTCATGAAAATCATTCATTTTCAATAAAAACCCAGTTACGCACATAAATTATGCTATTAGCATAATTTATGCATGTGTTGCTATGGCAACAAGTGAACATAGTAAAGATAAGCGCTAACTAATAAATGGATGGTTAGGAATTGGATGCTAACATTGGAATTCACTTTTCAGTGTAATGATGATTATTTGGTGAAGTCCACCTGGTTTATATGCTGGAAATTATGCTAATTAGCATAATTTATGCATGTGTTGCTATGGAAACAAGTGAACAGTAATAAAATACAAGTGATACGCCATCAGAGTTGGTAACTTTTATTGGCACAAGTGGTGTGAACCTCAAGAAAATGATTCATTTTCAATAAAAACCCAGTTACGCACATAAATTAGGATAATTAGCATAATTTATGCATGCGTTGCTATGGAAACAATTGAACATTAATAAACTAGAAGTGATACCCTAACAAGTTTTCAATTACATCAAACCTCTAGCTCCTAACAGTTTTTGTCTATTCAGCCTCAAACATACCTGTGTGAAAATCTTGTTGGCATTTTGTCAAACACGCTTAGCACATAATGGATTTTGGGCCCAAACATGCCTAGCAGCGAAAGGGTTAAAACTTAGACGCATGTAACTTCACTCAATACGCCGAATGGGTGAATGTCGTCCTGGGTGACCCTAAATGTCACCCAGGACAAAACTGGTGACCGTAAACGTCACTCAGAACAAGGCTGGGTTACGTTCAGACCCTAAACGTCGGTAGTATCCATTCTATGGACTGAGTCCAAATGGACTGAGTAATTTGGACGGTAAGAAATGGTTATCTTCAACATGTAGAACGTGAGGAGAGTTAAGAAAAACTGAAAATTTATTTTCTTCGCTAAGCCGACCTGAAATTCCCAAGTTCCATCAACCTAATAGCGTTCCGCACTCAGTCTATACAAAACATGACAACCTCACGTCATGTGGCACGCCTTTCGAGGTAACGATTCACGGAATGCGATGCTGGGAATTTCGCAACCTCGTTCCAAAGCTTGGCCTTCCCTACACGTGCGTGAAACAGGCCGGGCATGCAGACAGTATGTCTGATCCAATACCGCCCTCTGCACTCGAACTGGCGCTACCTCGTCCCCACGATATTTCCTGGAAATACCGATACCCAGAAGTGTTGATTCTAAGATGCAGAATGTAAATGGAACGTAAATCACTAAACTTAAATTTATTCTGCTTATTCTGTTGCTTTCTTATGCTTTGCTGGAGAAAAATGAGGGGGAGTAGGCCTAATAGTCTTATCAGTACACCTGGGCAGAATCCTTTCATATTATCTACACAAAACGGCTTGTTTCTTGCATCTTTCGCACTCGGTCCAAGTTACTCAGTCCATTTGGACTCAGTCCATAGAATGGATACTACCCTAAACGTCACCCACTTTGAAAGTCGTGCCATTTTAAAACCCGCCTCCGAGGTTCATGTAGCTCATGTAGCTCAAAACGAATTCTGACATCTCCATCATTGACAAGCTCAATACCAGACAAAGATTTCGCCAAGATTTCCCAATCCTCTAATGCCTGGCTTTCACTGACGCTACGAATGTTCTGAATCGCCCGAATCTGAAAGTTGTCGGGTTCGTAGATAATTCTCAAACGTTTCTTGCAGTTCCTAAATGACTCTTAGTTGATTCCTGAACATTCGTACTGTTCGCGTGAGTTTTTCTTTGTCAAAAACTTTCGTCCGAGCGTTCACGAATTTCACGACACAAATTCAACTACGAAGTACAAATTCAAAGAATCATGTAAGAATTGTACGAATAAGGTACGACTCACTAACGAAGATTCGTGGCCGATTCGTGATAGATCCGTACGTAATTCATAAATACATTCGGGACATTCGTGCCTATTTCGGGATGTTTTCGGCATGGATCCACAAATTTGAGGGAGACAGGAATGGCCAAGAATAGCCCAGAATACAAAAGAATCGACTACGAGGCTGGTACGGACAATAAGAAAGGGTAAAGCCCAGGTCACACTCTGGCGACTTAGGCGGACTAATCCCCGCGAACTAGAATGAAATGGTCCATGGACCATGAACATACCTCTTTCTGTCATTACACTGCTATGTCCAAAGGGCTGAGCACATGGTCCATGGACCATTTCATGGACTAGTTCGCGGGGATTCGCCCGCCTTAGTCGCCACAGTGTGACCTGTGCTTTACGAAGTGTTTACGATCTACATGTATACGAATTTGAAATTCGTGAACCTTCCCACGAAAGTTTTTGACAAACAAAAACTTTCGTGGCGGCTCGAGGAACTCACACGATGTACGAATGTTTTAGGAATCAACCAAGAATCGCTTAAGAACTGCAAGAAACTTTTGAGAATTATCTACGAACCGGACAACTTTCTGATTCGGGACATTCTTAGCGTCAATGAAAGTGGGGCATCATGGACCCACGCCGAAAACAGGCAGGAATGCCTCGAATGTATTTACGAATCAAGTACGAATCGGGCACGACTATTCGTAAGTGAGTCGTACCTTATTCGTACAATTCTTACACTATTCTTTGAATTCGTACTTGTTTCTCAACCCATTCTTGGCGTTCGGCATATTTTTCAAGCCGATTAGCCACGAATCTGGACAATTTCAGATTCGGGGCGATTCGGGACATTCGTAACGATAGTGCATGAAAGCCAGGCATTAGTCCGACCCACAGACTTTACACTTTGCGTCCTTGGTGTTCCTCCCCAGACGATGAAGATGCTTATTGCTGTATCAAATCCATGTTTTTCTCGGATTTTATGATGCAAAATCGTCAAAGTCACGTTTGTTCATTTCCATGATTTTGCGAGTGCTAGCTGAGAGACGTTCCACTATAGATCGCCAACCTCAGACGCAGGTTTTAAAATGGCACGACTTTCAAACTGGGAGACGTTTAGGGTCTAAACATCACCCAGCCTTGTTCTGGGTGACGTTTAGGATCACCCAGTTTTGTACTGGATGACATTTAGGGTCACCCAGGACGACATTCACCCATTCGGCACTAAATACACACACTTCCACCACACATTTGACGAAGTTGCACGCATCTAAGTCTTAAACACCCTTTATGAATATATGGCCCTAGTTCATGATAGGTAGTTCAAGGTGTGTACAAGTGTACAGGTTCACGAGTAGGATTTTGTGGAGATGTTCGTCCATAATCACTTATCAGATCATCAGTTGTGCCATGAGAAATGCTACCATTCCACCAATCACGACCATGATTGTGTGTATACCAAGTCTTCCTGCAGCGTCGATAATTTGATACGAGGATGTCCCAACCTGCCTCACTTGGAAATTTCTGGTTACAGTCCTGTTATTCAGAGGTTGAGTACTTCTAAAGTTGTTTGCCATGGCCTCGAAAGCTTCATCCTGAGGTCGAGTGGAGAGTTGTCGAAATACTCTAAGCTGAAAAAGTGAGTCACGTTATTTACTATTCAAACATGTTGTGTGGCTCTTGAACTCCAGGCCCATGTCTGCCTGTGATGGGTGTTGATACTCGTAGTAGTGAAGGCAGAGTTCTCTTCAAAGTGGACCACAATGTTTAGAGATGTACACAGGTTTACCCATCCTCAGCCAAACTCCAGTTTGCACTGGCATGGCAGCCAGCAGTTTCTAAGAAGCAACAACCACTCCATCTCTTGCCGAGGAGAAGAACTAGGGATGCCACTATCATCTTTTGAGTTTACCTACCTGTTCATGTGATATTGGGACGGTATTCTTGAAAAGGGTCCAGATTACAATCTGCGAGGACGGTGGCGTGGTGAAAGAGCCCATGTAGCGGACATACCTCCTTGATGCCGGCACAAAGTTCCATGGCGGGAATGCTTTGATACCCACTTGCTTCTTCACATCTGAGGACCAAAGTAAAAGAGGGGATATCAGTCATTGGAACATGTTGGTGAATTGCGCCACTTCGGCATTTGGCCCTCATTTAGTGGACTTGCTGCTCTTCCACAAGAAGAAGTTATCTTTGTTCTGGACTTCATGGTCGACACTTCTGCTGCTTGGGCTGATGACATGCCTGAGAGTGAGGAAAGGTTCGCTTCCAAGTTTATGTGTCGTTAACAAACCCATGCTTACCTGCAAATTTTATCTGTGCTAGAGCCTTAGTGACTTCATCAAATATCTTGGTACCCTCATGAGCATCTGAGACCTGAGGAAAAGTTACTTGATGAAGAAGACTTGTTCAACACTTGGGATTCACAATCTTTGCTTCTTGAAGATTTTATTTTGGCAGATGTATCTTTGATAATAACCCAGAACAAACCAGGCCCATGGCCTATCATGCACCGGTCCCTGCTGAGTAATCCATTTGGGATCCTAGCACACCGAAACCACGTCCTCTATAATGGACGTCTTTCGTGTGGGAAATTGACCAGGACCGGGATGTCACTTTCATTTCAATAGATTTAACCACTAGTGAAACATATTGAGTGGAACACTCGTAGATGGGGAACACTCGCAGAGGTTACACCATGCCCTGTGAACGACGGCTGAAAAATGAACCGAGGTGTATCTTATGTGAGGGACACCCTAATTCAAGATCCGAGATCCAAGATCCAAGACCCAATAATTCAAGATCCAAGACCCACCCAAAATGTTGTTCAAAAACAGCGCGAACTCCGAACTCTGATGGAGTAGGCCTAGTTGTGCCGATGGTAGATCTATCGACCCCATAGGCCCTACTGTTTATTTTAACTGTCAACAAGTGGCACACTTCTCCAGCGGAGTGTCATGTTAATTACTGCTGCCAAGAGAGTAGACAAGGTCGCAGGCCTGATCATAGCATGGTGTTCCTTTCACTTGTATGAAACAACACAGTGCACACAGGCGATTTCATAGGATAACCTACTATTGGGTGACATTAGATGACAGTTAATCTCAGTCCGGTCCTATTGTTCAGCGACGGATTAAAATGAGACAGTGACCATTCGGATATGATCTGACAATAACGCGCTATCTATTTTCACAACTTCATCCACTAACTTATTGGATCAGACACTGTGCCTTGTTACAGCCATATCGAGAATGGGGGCACTAGCAAGTGGTGGTATGGCATTGATTGTAAATCATTGTAAATTTCTTGTGTCGCAAAAAAGACACTAATCGGCAAATGAATTCGAATGAATGTTCACACTTCAAATACACTCCTTATCTTAACTTCTAGGGGCATATCTAGGAGGAATATAGGCCTACTATACTATACCAAATTGTGGGTCTTGGATCTTGAATTATTGGGTCTTGGATCTTGGATCTCGGATCTTGAATTAGGGTGTCCCCTTATGTGATGACTTTCATTGCTTTCTGGTAAAAACAGGATGAGCTTTTGTCCAACGTACCTCATCCAGGAACACCCTGGTGTTTGGATTCATTGCCATACTCTGACCCACTTCTTTTTGGAAAGTTAGCTATGCGATTGACGAAAGCAACGGAAGCTTGGCATGACGTACCTGTGCGTGCGTTATTCACGATGTGGGGAGATTTATCTGTATTGCCGGAGAAAAACTCTATTTCATCAAGATCGTCATCATACTCTGCCTTCCGTAGGTCAATATTGATGGGTGATTGTTTCTGGCCGCTGCAGAGAGGGGTGACAATTCCCCATTTATCTTCTCCTGAAAGCAGATGTTGAATGACATGTCATTCCATAATTTCCTGTTTCTGGTACATTGATGCCTTGTAGCTTGTGTTGGGTCAGCACCAGGCTGCAAAGGGCCTTCACTGCCAAGGTCCATAGTCTTGATTGGCAGGACCTTGGTTTTCTCTTTCAGTGTCTTTAGCAGCACTGTCCAAGTCCAGGTGGGCTTGTTGTCCATGGACCGGAGCTGGCAGCAAGCATGCAAATTCCTGTCAGCAAGATTTGAAACCATGCCGGGGGGGGGGGGGCAGTACGGTATTGCAGTGATTACATACAGGTCTTAGTTTACACATGGCTCACAGCAATGCTTTCAATGTGATTCCTATGTCATTGTGAGTTTAATTTGCTACAAGTCATACACTTCTCTTTTGTAATTGCAGTTATTTTAAATTATTGAGATATTGAATAAATATTGGTTTATAAAGGAAAACAGACTGTTGTCTGTATTGTCAGTTGTGTGTAACAAGAGAGTAAATGGTGCTACACAATGAGAGCGAATACCAACTACCATTGGAAAGATGATTTTGATTAATATCTCACAGGTGGCCTTGCAGCAGCGCTCAACATTTCATAGCCTATCAAGTGATGTGCAAGGTGCTAAACAGCTGAAGACTGATGTCAGCTCTTTCTGGCCAAAAAATGGTGATGTAAGATACACCATGAGCTGTAGAAGATACTGTAAGCCGAGGTGGAAAGAAGCTTCGTGCCAAAGAACGAGCTTTTTGCTGAAGAACTCGAGTTCTCACAAAAAGAATCGCATCTTTTCTTACCACATTTTCCTCTGTATTCCCAGCGCTTGCATTCAGATGGGAGCGGAGAGACTGAAACGAGAAATATGTATTAAAACAAACAGCTTTGGCACCCAATGAGGCCTAGCTGCCCGAGGACATGCACTGTCTCTTTGAGAGGCAGTGTTACTAGAAAAAAAGAAATAAGAGATGGATTTCAGAAGGGTTGCTTGTCCTTGGCATGAACGGATGTGGTTGATCGTCCAATGTAGGCCTGCGACCTACGTGTCCAAAACGTCTGAGATGGAAGCCAGGAGCGGATCTAGAATCATGGGAAAGAGGGGCACAGCCCGCCCACATCGTGGAAAACCTCGGTCAGATTTTAACATCTTTTCAAACTTTCGAAATTTCCCGGTCAATTTTAAAGGTCTTCCACAAAATAGAGGGGGCACGGGCCGGACGTGCTCCCCCCTGGATCCGCGCCTGGAAGCCTTAACTGGTCTCGTTGATACCGAAGTTGAGAGAGGTTACTGGGGAAATTTCTGGCTTGAGGAACCACGGAAGTAGATATTGTCGGGATAATGATTCACTCAACTCGATAATGGGCTATTTTTAGCTATCTGGCTGTTCGTTATTGACCACAAAGGCTCCTGCTAGTCAGATACCGTCCAAACAGTCGACCCTGAAATGACATTGAGGATGACTGGCTCCATGGACGAAAACATCTACAGTCATCCTCAAAATTATTCATACCCCATGAAAAATTATAGGAAAAATATCTAAAAAATACACATCAGCTGAACTGGCACGTCTTAGGCTTCATTGAATGACTTTTCATCGGAATGTACAGAGATTTAAAAAATATGGCCAAAATATCAGAGATATCACCATTTCAAAATATCATGAAAAACTCAACTTTCTAAAATATCAAATATTTGATTCGAAATCATACCATCCTATGACCAATTCTAAAAACTGCCGTAAAGAAAGTTTTCGAAAATCTCACTTCGATTTTGTGAAATTGGAAAATATCATTTGAATTTTCACATTTGATACTTTGATAATTTCAAGAATTTCGAAAAAAATATCGAATGCCATCAGGCCCACATAGTCAAATGAAAAAGATCCCAACGTAATTTTCTGAGTTGTTCAGCTATCATGAGATAGTAATTTCAATAAACGGCAAAAAATGAAGAAAAAGGCATCGAAATCACCAGTTTTGCAAAAACGAAGAGGTATATTTATGCCAATATTTCTTCACAAAGTTTCCATGATAAGGTAGTATGATATGAAATCAATTTCGATTCAAATATCTGAAATTTTCAAGTTAGGTTTTTCATGATATTTTGAAATTGTGATATCTCTGTGATATTTTGGCCATATTTTTTAAATTAATCTCTGTACATTCCGATTAAAAGTCATTCAATGAAGCCTAAAGACGTGCCAGTTCAGCCGATGTGTATTTTTTATATATTTTTCCTATAATTTTTCATATGGTATGAATAATCATGCCCTTGCCCGGCAAATATTCCACCAAATCTCAATACAAACAAGAGAAAGAATCCCAAAATTTACAATTTTTTGCTGCATGTTGCGGCACGTGAATTTCCCAAACTGACTGGTGCACCGGGAGGCCCAGATACATGAATTCGGCCCCTGGCTATTACGCAAACTCGTCCCCCGTGGGTTTACGTTCCTACAACACCACTGGAAAGGGCTGACGACTTCAGGACCTACTGCGCATGCGCGATATACTAATCTTGAGGCGAATCACACCGAGGCTGGCACCCGCTAGACTGGTTCCCGTCGTTGCCGCTGCACATTTATGGCGCTCAGCCGGGATTCCGGCCCAATCTACTGCGCATCCTTGTTGCGCTTACATTCTGCGCAGGTATTTGCGCAATGTTTTGACCGTTTTACTAATATAGAAAACGCACGTGGATCGAGTATTTCGTAGTTGAGAGCATGTATCATAGTGGTATCGGTATGCATGTAGCATGTGTGTGTGTGTTTGGACTGACCCAGCGGGGATAAGACACTGGGATAACAGGAGGCGCTGCCTTTGGGCTGTACCGGGTAGCTATTACGAGGTAAGTGGGTCACTTTCTCCTCAACAACAGAAGGCATGCACACGACTACTTCCTCGATGCCTTCTTCAGAGCCTCAATAGGCCCTAATGCGTACCCCTTGCTGCTGCTGAATTGATTCCAACGCCAAAGCAATCTCTATTTTATCGAGAACTGCAAAGTTTTACCGAATTTTTCATGACAGTTGAGATTTTTAGATTGGGTGCGATGTTTAACATGTAGGGGGTTTCCTTGTTGATGTTCTATAAATAACCTAGAACTACGTCATTCGTGCATCCAAGATGGCACCCCGGACCTGTCTTTGTATAGCGGAACAGGAGCGCCAGCGGGTGGAGCGGCAAAAACGGGAACCACTCTAGGCACCCGCGGCATGATGTTCCCAACTAAACAATTCGTTTGAAATTGCTGTAATATTCAAACAACTTCGTGTTTTGGGGGTATTATATGGCTTTTTAGGCATATATGTTATTTTTCAGTCATCGAGGAACGAAATATTGTGTGGAACAAACATTTTGGCACGCTGCCAGCGGTTGACCAGAAATTTTGGTCAAGTCGTAGCCCTTGCCAGAGATATCCTCGGATGAGGTAGATCTGGGTACGAGATTGGTTATTACGGTCAAAGCATTCAAATCATAACAATAGGAGTGATGTTGACACATCTGCTCCAATCTGAACGTCAGAGAACGATTCGTGCCAACATCGTATCTCTGACGTATATCGGAGAACGCCATCTTGCCCCGGGATCTACTTCTTCGGTCATGCTCAACAAGACTGTTCAAATCTATCGATCTGAATGATCAAAGTTACCAATTAGGGGTTGTGAGTGTTGCTACACATAGAAAAATGAGTTGAAAGCATGTTACCTTACCTGATGAAGGGTCACTCACGCTATAGCAGCAGGTTGAACTTCTCAAGTGGTGAAGTGAAGGCTGGTCGGCCATTTTGTTTCGACATTGTAACGTTGTCCATCCTCGGTGTTATCACTGCCTAAAATGTGCCTTAATCCACTGAATAACTTCAGATTCTACAATAAATAAAATTATCCCACCGATATAATGCGCAAAGAACCCATTTATACGTGAAAAAGTATCAGCATTGGTCTGCACTATATCATCAAGTGCGGAAGGTTACGGTCAATGTCACAGACGACCCACTCACTGCGGCGAATCACTGAATTATCTCGTGATTTGCGAGATGATTACTACGCCGAGGCCCCTATATACAGTCGAGGTAGGTTACGATGGCCGCCCGAATGTAGCCGAGTACCTCCGAAGATGACGTCGATTGACATCTGCTCTTACACCAAAAGACTCGAGCAATATTGAGATGAGTATTTATGATGTCGAGATATTAACTCAAATATTCAGAATTGTCACTTCCCCGGGATGCGTTTGTCAATTGGCTTTTCCTTTTGCTAGGGTACCAGTTCATCCAAAGGAAGGATGTTTGACTTGGGACTGAGAGAAGTAGGCAAAACTGTCATTTCTCAAAATTTGATTTTCCAGGATTTAACACCCACAAGTACTTCTCAGGATTGGGTAGAAAGATGTAGGCCTACTCAATAGATTTCAGGAGTTGGGGTGGGGGAGGGAAGGGAGGAGTATTACTCCAGTTGATAAAATGCTGAGGACGATTTGATTGAGACCGTGTGAGGTGCCAGCTGGATGGTCAATGCCATCATGCTGTGTTAGGGCGGCAATGACTAAAGAAGAGACCAAGGCAAAATGCCATTCTGCACTTTTTCAAGATAAGATACCATTGGTACAGTCCGATGGCGTCCTAAAGTGAGAGGTGTCCAGGTGTCCTGGTGAAAGAGGTTGAAATGAATAGAGAAGATCAATTGGGGACTGAATTTCGTTGTCCATATTAGAGAGGTGTCCAATTGATCGAAGCATCCGCGTCGATGGCGGTTCCTATGGGGACATCATTGTTGATGTATAAACATACCATGTGCATCAGCATGAGATTTGTGTCTCCCAAAAGCGATGTCCGGAGCGTGGAGAAGGTGGATTGTGACTGCGATTAAGAGTCCGAGATGATCCATTTTACAGTCACAAAATCTGATCCAGTGATTAGGGGTACTAACTGCCTAATACTTGATGGAAATTTGTAATTGTTGTGAAGAAGGAAAATGAACTTTTGACCGCAAGAGACTACTCTCTAAAAAAGAACGAGTGAAAACCCGATCTTTTAGAGCTAATTTCCGATCGATGAAAGAGCGAAGTTAGGGACTGCTCTTTTAGGAGCGAATGTCGCTCTTTCCAAAGAGCGGACTGTTTTCGCTCGTTAAAAGATCCAAATATGAGCGACTTATCCAGGTCAACGTCAGCTCTTACACGAGCGAACAGGTCGCTCTTTGAATTCGCTCGTTAAAAGATCGAAATACGAGCGGATCAACTGGCTCTTACAAGAGCGACTTTTCTCCTTCAAATGAGCGAATTTGGAGCAATTAATCCCTTTTTTTCAGCTGGAAGAATTGAGTCCAGTTTTCGCCCTATTCCAGCGAAATGGATTTGAAATAATCCAGTCTCCAATTAAGTATACTCCCGACCGGCAGCATCCAATGATTCAGTCGTTGGGGATCCTGTCCAGCTACCGGTGTAAAGGGCGATAGAAGAGTGAAAGAAAGAACAGAAGGATTGATTGTAATAAACTCTGCTATATTAAGAAAAAGAAACCTCAAATACATAAACTCAAAGAAAACTCAAATACATAGGCTATTTGAAGAAATAGATCAAACGTCTCTATGATTGTCCTCCCAACACTTATCATTCGAAAGTCTATCAGTACAAATATTGGTTTCGTTGGGAAGCCGAGCACTATCAGAATGAACTGGGTGTATCTCTTGGTGTCAACTTCCTGGCAATCACGACATCACTTCCGGCCTGCAAAAGATAAACAAACCTGTCATGCGGAAACAACTAAGGGCTTGGGTCCCGTATCTCCTCCGAGATGCAGGCACACTATTTTCAAATCCCCGTCGGAGATTGCCTCCGAAGAATAGAATCTGGCTGACTTAATGGGAGAGCTGTCATGGCTGTTGTGTTTACCTAATCATGCCCCCTCCCCTTTGAAAAATGTACTGCACCCAAATATACATTTTCCGTTGCCTTCAGGAAGCCCTCGGACCTCAGCGAGGCAACAGGCCAATGTAAATTTGGG
>NMRB01000089.1:314429-336469 GCA_002633025.1 Notospermus geniculatus
GGGGGGTGAAAGAAGGGTACCAAAACTAGGTGATGTCAGAACATTCTGTGCAAAAAACATGAATTTGAATTTTCATAAATTTATCTTGCCTTATAACTGAAAACACTTCACATTATAATTTCCAGCAGTGCTGCCTGAATCTCCTAGATTTTTTGCAGACCTGAACGAGTTGTGATATCAAAGGTGAAAATAAAAATTTGATTTTGTAACATCCATTCTCTACTGGAGAATTGCCCATTTGCTGTTGCTTGAGCTGTGGCCGAAATTACAAAGTAAGTTTAACTTAGTTCAATGGCTGGTATTTTATAAAAGTTAGCAAATGCTTTTACTTATTTGTACAGCGAAGTCCTGTCACTGGACCTCGCTGTACAAATAAGTAAAAGCATTTGCTAACTTTGTACTACAAAACCTAAACTAAAAGCTTTGCTAGCTTTTATGAATACCAACCCTTGAGTTCTTTACGAATGCTCATTTCGTACTTACGGCGCGGTTTTTGACAACTAATTTAGCAGGCTATACTCAAAAGTACACCTTAGCAACCAACCCCCTCTTTGTGTCTTTGCACTGGGCTGATATCGGCCAGGCGATTATACGACGTTGGGAATCGCTGAAAATTTGGTAAACGAACGTTACAGAAGTAGGAACTCTGAGAAGGAACCGTAAGCGCGAATCTGGTCTCTTCTTCACGTCCTGTAGCCTATAAAAAATCTCTGGGCAACGCTTCCTGCTGTCAACGGTATACACATTTAGTACAGTGCGAAGTGTATGGCCTTGCGATACCTGACAATCGAGGCACAAACTAAGGGCCTCCAAAGCAACAATGTGGTACCCAAGGAGATATGCCTTCTTTCCTCGTGTGAATCCCTGTTTTGTACGTAACACGTTGGTAAAGTTCTCAAACATGCTCTCCTTTTCAAATACAACAATGGTGAAGACACCTGATGGTTCAAAATTAAACATGAGTATATTGCCATTCTCATCAAAATAATGATTGTGGATTAACAATCGCGGAAGTAGAACGTTTGAGACAGCCCAGTTGGATCGTTTAAGAAAGCTATATTTTACACCGGGTAGAACCCTGACTTGTTCTAGTGTCAGAATAAAACCCATGTCTCTAATTCTGTAGACGTTGTACCGAGATTCAGTCCTCACTCTCGCCGAAACCGTGCGGTGTCCGTGAGCACGGATGTATGTAATTTCTAATAATGCAATATCGTTGTGAACAATGATGTTCAATCTTCTGAAAACAGACCCGTTTGGTCCTCGGGTTCTTTTGAATTTGTCGTGAGGTAAATGAAGTTTGCGGCGGTTGCGTCCCGTCAGGTCAAAGACAATGCAATGTATTGCTTTCCGTCGAATCGTGGTCGGAAAGTAGCAGATTCCCACCACGCCATTTCCATAATCACCAGCGATGGACGCAAGATCTAAAACTTGATAACGATAAACTAATTCATAACAAGCATCTTTCCTTGTATACACGTAGACGTTCAATGGGTTCATTCCTACCGTGGACTTCGAAGCAAACCCAAGAAATGCTTTTGAGTTTCTGTGATAATGCCAAATGGACCATGCCTTAGAAAAATCACCTTTGATTTCGACAATACTTCTCTCTTTGAAAAAGCCCGGCTGATAGAGTACATGTATTCCATTCAAATCCCGCGAAAATTTGAAAAGGAATCGAAAGGTTCAGGGCCGTATTTAGCGGGGGGGGCTAGGGGGGCAGCTGCCCCCCAGAGCCAACCAAAAAACGTGATTTTCATGCAGATTTTTGGCAAAAACCGGCAAAAAGAGGTCTTCTGCCCCCCCAGAGAGGCTTTTGCCCCCCCAGGACCAAAAAGCTAAATACGGCCCTGAGGTTGGTTTAGAAGGTTGGTTGGGCAAAGATTACTATGGGCGGTTATAACCATCCCGAGCACATCAGGGGTTCTTAGTGCTCGCTCCCTTCGTCACCGCTCGCAAATAAAGACGTTAGAAAATAAAGACGTTGTTGTTGTCCTATTCTCTGGCCGTTGTGGTGAGATCTAGTCGTAGCCAAGAAAAATGTAAGGTGGCGCTGCAGTCGTCCACACGAAGAATGACGAAAACACCCGAAGTGTTACGAATGATACAGCGCCACCTTACGTCTTTCTTAGCTACGACTAGAGATCACCACAAAGACTAGAGAATATGACAACAACAATGTCTTTATTTTGTAACGTTTTTATTTGTAGCTACAACCGGCAATAGGAGGACACGCCCGGCCAACATCATCTGGTCACGTGCTTGGAATTGACCAATCAGCGCGAGGTTACGTTGTAGAAGTAGATCCTTAAAAACCCGGTTTTCTCCATTTATCATAGTTAATATCTGGGAAAAGGCACTTAAATATTCTGCTTGACACAGAAATAATTGAGAGAATAATAATTTTATAACTTTTGAGAAAGTTTGACAGTGACCATATCATAAGCCTGTCTTCCGGTGGTATTAAATGTATTACTACGCCGATTTGGAGTGGCTGCATTTAAATATCGTGCGAAATAACCCCTCATATTTTCAGTATCCCCAAACCATGAAATTATCATGGTCAACCCATGCAATGAAAACTTGAAGCATTAGGTTAGGGTTATGTTTGTCCTAACCGTTCCTTCCAACGAAGGTCTGGGATCAATATATGAGAACAGGCATCTCGCCATTCCTAATGGTAAATGCATTGGCCGTGCATTACAGGTGCGTGACCATCTCCTCTTTTGGGAGTCGACGCATCCGATGTAATATTTTGCACTGCTCCATTTGCTAATCCCCTCCAACAAACGATTGAAGGGTTAAACTGGGACATACGATTGCACACAGGACCCCCCTCAGCCCCCGGACTATCTCTGTTTTTCAGTGTCTGCCGCACAATATAGCGGGTATTCTGATACGGGAGGCATTCTCTTTCATTAAACCTGGTTCGAATCCAGCCTGGCCCATATGGGATCAATCATCCCTGCGGTCCGTCGCTTGGGACAGTCAGCCATGGTGCCTTTTATGGCAAGCCGTTTCTACGCTTATTAGAGAAACCCGGTATTGCGAAGAAAAAGTTAATGGTAGGTATTTCGATAGAAAAAACAAGTTTAGGCAGAAAAACCATGGTTTTAAGCCACGTTCCACGCACATAGTTGGAAAAAACAAGATATTTATATTGAACAACTTGTTTTTTCCAATTATGTGCGAAAAAACCAGTTTTTCAACCTAATTTCATGGAAATACCATGTTTTTTAGAAAAACCTGGTAATTCACTTGAATTACAATGTTTTTCTATTTCTCGGCGAATGGGGAGCGCCAATTGGTCACGTGAGACTGATAGAGCAGACGTGACACCTATAGAGGCTCATTGTTCGACAGATGCGGTTCACCAAGCACGGCCAATCACACCTTGAATCGTCATGAATAATAGGTGGCGTCGGTGTACTATCAGTTCAAACCCACGCGTATATTCTCGCGTGGTCTGCGTGATCGGGGTTCCCTATTACCTCGTTTTCCCGTTGTAATTCAAAAAGACCTGTCCCCATATTCACGACACCCTGCTAGCTTAGTTGGCTGCTACTGGTGTACATTGGCCTGTACGAACTGGAGATTTAGTAACCAACTAAGCCTAGCAGGGTTTCGTGACGCACGCACGCACACCCGTATTTGGTACAAAGGTAGGAGCCAGTCTCCGTAAGCCAAACAGAGGACTACGTTTTCCTCAAGTCCTAGCCGTACCAAATTTTGTACGGAACTTTGGCTTGGGTGTAGTAAGCACCAGCCACAGGACAGCATATGGAGGACCTGTGACGAAAATGGGATGATAACAAAGAGAGGACTTAAATATAGGTCCTCTCTTTACAAAAAGTCCTTTGTTGGTGTGCTTTCCTTACAATGTCCTCTCATTCCTGCATTCACGCACTCACACACACGCACGCGCGCACACAGAGGGACGTGCATTCCAGACCATGCAACCGAGAACATCATTACGACTGGTCCGATCGTAGAACTATTTTACTGCGTTGAGAGTGGCGCCATAACAAAGAGGTCTGTCACCTCACATTTTTGCTTTGAGCTATTTCGGTCGCCCCGTACTGAATCAAGTGAACGGGGAGCCCCGTGCACATGTTTAATACTCTGCTCCTGCTGTAGGCCAAGCTACGAATATGTGAGAAAGTGCCCACGGACTCGACATGCTCGCCAGAGGTACAATGCACGCGCCACTGGCGGCCCCTGGCAAAAGATTGAAGTTATGTATTACTGCGCACCATGCACTGTAAAGTAGTACGTATTAAAACTGATGATATCTCATTAATATGATGACAGCGAGTGTAATAAGCCCTGCGCCAGTTGCTTACACTCTGCTTGTGGTCAGGCTGAGCAACCCTGCAGTTATTCAACCCTTGTCTTTCAGCTGAATTAGTTTCTCCTTAATTTTCCTTAATTGCTTGTTTGTCCTGTCTACACAGGTTCTGTAGTTCTACATTCGGGTTTCAGCTCAGTCTTTTCTAGAGTTTCAGATTGTAAAGTTCCACTTGAAAAAGACCCCGGTTGGGGTCGAAAATTCGTGAATTCTGGAGATTGACTTCTTGTTTATTATCATTTTGTGTGTCAATTTTGTGCCTTTTGTACCTTGTAATAAGTGGCCAAATATGAAACACTAGGTAGATTGGAATTATTCGAAGCAAGCACAAGACAAAACCATGCCAACGTGACTGATTTCAGGTCTCGCTGTACCACTGTATACAACCGCCGGGTCAATCTCGTCACACTGGCTGCCGGGCAAGCTCTGCCGCTTCAGTCAGTAAATTGGCTCTGATGACTAAACTAGCACATCTCTGCGACTGAATTTTCGCATGTTGGAAGAGCAAACAGCACTGCACACTACTGTATATCGCATGGCGTTGATAAATCCCTAGTTATGCCGTATTTTCACCGGGAAATAGGACACGAAGAGCGAACCTGACGTAGCAGAGCACAAAATCTGGCAGTGGTATCTGATTAATTGCAAGCAAAACTGGTGCCAAGGCGCTCATTCTGGAGGCAACTGAACATGGCTCAACCCTTCTAACCTAAGCTTCAAGCCTAATGACAACCCAGAGCCTAACCCTAGCCCATGGTCTAACCCTAGCCCTAATTTAACCCTAGCTTGAAGCACAACCCTAGCCCAGGCCTAAGCCAAGGCACGATCTTAACCCTAACCCTAACAACTATAACCCGAACAACCCTTACAACCCAAACGACGCTAACGCTAACAACCCTAATCCTAACAACCATAACCCTAACAACCCTAACCCTAGCCCGGGGTGTGCCCTAGATAGGGGCTTAACCCCAGGTAATGGAACCCTACATGGAACGACTGTTGCTAGGCGTTACTAGGCAGATGGCAGTTGAATTGTTCTGAGGTCATTGGTGGCGCCATTGCAATTTGCAGGCAAATCCGCAAAATGAAAAGTTGCGTACTGTTTTCAAATTGGTCGTATTCACATATTTATTGTTCAAATCCACATATTTATTGTTCAAATGCCAAAAGCAGCATATCATTATGTTGCTTATGACCAGGAATTTTCATTTTTGATGTGATTTTGTGTTGAAAAATTGGAAAAATGCCTTCTCTCGCCCTTCTTGGTGGGTTATTAATCATTCAAATATGCTTGTATGGCGACTAGGGTATCATTATGACCATTATTGACCTGCTGCCAGAGACAACGGCCCATGATATCAATAGGCCTATCAATAGAGGTCCTCCCACGTAGGTGACGGTCGTATGCGCAACAACTCACAATCTCAGCAACAGGCCTAGGCCTAGTTTCAAATCCTCCCTGTTCCTGTCCAACATGTTTAAGCCCTGATGGCCTAACTGGTAAAATGTCAAAAACGTCATAATGTCAAAGGTAAAATGTCTGGGATTACATGTCCTCATTTGCACCCAAATACATACGCACGCACAACACCTACTCACACACACGCACCTACACACACACCATGACCAAAAACAATATGGTTCCCGATCTGATTGATCGGAAACCATAATTACGGGCACATCGGGGGGTCGGATTTGAATGGACTTTTTATGTGATGTTTGGAGGGATATACTAAACCATATAAAGCAAAAAGAAATTTTGTCGCAATTTGTTCTAGGTCAGATCATATTTTTCCTGGACCACATGTATAGCTAAAAAGTTGTCAATATCGAAAGAAGGGCCTTTCACATTTTTGATCAAGTTCGAATAGCATAGCCGACAGTGTAGACCTACTCCGAATCTAAATGAGAACCGGATCGAGTGGACGGATCTTAACCAATCAAGCTATTTTTCCGCCAGTCTGTCAAGAGATACTATCGCTATCCCTATTGGCTGATGCAGTGTCGGATACAGATATGTTCCAGGTCATCCGTGTTGACAGCCTTAAAAACGGATTTACCCAGTACACGATACACACAACTTTATCCTGGTTCCAACTAGACGCATCCGGCCCATGGCGCGTTAGCGCTGATTTCGCGCATGCGCACTTAAAACTTATACAGCCACTGTGAACTTGAATCAGCCATAGAGACAGTCGGCAGCTCGGTCAGCTTTGCGAGGAATTGTGACTTTATTGCTGCTGCTTTTGTCAAAATATTGGTGGTAATAGTGCTTTTGTCAAAATATTGGTGGTAATAGTGCGATTCATGCCTAAGGTATGATCCGAACCATTGAGATCATGCATAGAAGCTTTGCAATGGTTTCGAGGAGGGGTTTTAGCCGAAGGGCTGATTTTGAGGAGAATTTTGAATACGTAACCTTTGACCTTTTGCTTCTGATTGGTGGAATAGCCAATGAACTTTTCTACCAGCTGTCTACGGTGGCATGTGAATTTTTTTTTCTACTCGAACGCAACACTGTTTTACCAAAATGTTACAAAAAATGGCCATTTTGTGGTAAAATAATCTCTTTATGTAACTGTGTGGCTCTCAAACGGGAAACTTCATCCAGTATATCTACGATAAGATGCTATGAAAAGTGGAAGACGATAGCGTTCGACTTCTAAAATGCCTTGCACGCGCCTTCGTTGTGTTTTTATGTATGACTAAGTACAAGCAAAAGTTCTGAATGCAAATTTTTCGGCGCCGTAATACATGATGTCATTTTTTGGTAGTCGTTCTTTTCTGTTTCAGAGGACTGTTTTACCAATAAAAAGCAACTGTTTCTGTTATGTCATCGCTGTCTATTTTCGTGATGTATCATTTTCGGGAACTGTTGTGAGAAATATTTGTCAGAGGAACTATTTTTCAAGAGCGCATGCGCTCACCCTCAACATGCGGATGGATGTGTTTTCATTTTTTTCAGGTTTGTCATGTTTGTCGGCTTTTTTGCATCATTCTTATCTCATTCTTTTCTAGAAATGTGAACTACCGAGTGAAGCCCAGACATTCGGCTTCTGAATCATAGCATTGATAATTTTTTTCAATCACTCATAGTGAAATTAGGCCTATTTGACTTTTATCGACAACACATGATTGATTGCCTGTCAGCTGTGCTGGTGAAACAAATTCAAATTCGTTTATTAATGTTCGGAACTCTCACAGGGCCTTCATTAACTTTTCCCCTACCTGGGTCATGACTTCCACAATTGTTTATGGAAGTCAATTTGGGAAGATGCTGGGGCCTTTAGACTTCTTGCAATTCGTTTTTGGGGTCATGACTTCTTGTTATATTTTACTAGGGATTGGTTTCTATAGCCATGCACCTTAATCCGTCATTGAACAATCGAAGCGGACACTTTTTACAGGGGGACATTATTTACTGTTACTCGTCTCTATGAAATGGTCCATGGACCATGTGCTCACTGGGTTGGACATAATAGTCTAATGACAGAGGGAGGTACATATCAGTTATGAGCAATCTGGGTCAAGTCATTCCCAGGTACATGTAGGACTTTGATGATTTTTGGGTTATGCCACCTGGCGGCCGTATTGGATGTCCGATCGGGCTGGAACTTCACATGCACATAAAGGTCATCTGTAGGGGGCCACATAGCACATTGGAGCACTTTGGGGCAAGTCGTTCCTGAGTTACAGCACTTTGATGATTTTCGGGTTATGCCACCTGCCGGCCATATTGGATGTCTGATCGGGCCGAAACTTCACATGGACATGAAGGTCATCTGCAGGGGGCCACATAGCACATTCGAGCACTTTGGGTTAAGACATTCCTGAGTTAAAGCACTTTGATGATTTTTGGGTTACGCCACCTGGTGGCCATGTTTGAAGTCAAATTAGGCCGAAATTTGACATGCCTGTAAAGGTCGTCTAGATAGAGGTAAATATCAAATTTGAGCACTCTGCGTCAAGCCGTTCCCGAGTAATAGCACTTACTTGACTTTCAGGTTACGCCACCAGGCGGCCATAGTGGTTGTCCAATCGGGCCGAAACTTGGTATTTTTTAAGGTACCCCTCCAATGCACATTTTGGCAAGATATGAAGTCGCTCGGTGAAATAATGACAAACTGTGCCAGGTTCGTCACTTTTGTCGAACTTTGACCGTTGTGACCTTGAAAAGTACGTCAAATCAAAAACCCGTTAAATATGTTATGTATCCTTATTAGCTACATCTATGATAAAAATTTGGAGATGATCTAGTCATTAGTACAGGAGTTATTGCACTTTTTGTGTTTTTGGTTTCCGCCACCTGGTGGCAAAAGTGAGAGTCGAATGGCACCGAAACTTGGTGTCGTGGGGTATATATGTACCAAGTTTCATATCAATAGCTCCAGCGGTTACGAAACGTTCCCTGCTAACGGACAGCGACGACGACGGACGCTGCACCATCGTAATAGCTCACCCCGGTGAGCTAAAAATAGAAATGCGACGAGAAGCTCGGGGAATAACTTTGTACTGAAGCTGGAGGCCGCCGCCGATGAAAAAAATGCTTCCACGTTTATTTGCCGATGAGACCGAATATTTTTTGCTCCATCTCATCCCAAAATAAAAAAAAAAATCATTATAAATGTAAATTCCTTCTCGGGTTCTCGAAGATGAAAGTATGGAAATGATGTTAGTTTACTAAAACCTATTTGCTGTTGATTGAGCTGTGCCCGAAATTTCAAACTAAGTCAGTTCCTTGAGTTCTTTATGAATGCTCATTTCGAATGTACGGCTCGGTTTACAACAACCTTTTCAGTAGGCTATATGTTCAAAAATAAATCTTCGCAACCACCCCCCTCTCTGTGTCTTTGTTGTTGGCTGATTTCGGCCATGCGATAATACGACGTTGGTCATCGCTGAAAATTTGGTGACCGTAAGTAGAAACTCTGAGAAGGAACCGTAAGCGCGAGTCTGCTCTTATCTTCACGCACTGCAGCCTATAAATGGCTGGGCAACGCTTCCTGATGTCAAGGGTATACACATTTAGTACAGTACCAATACCGTGCGATACCTGACAATCGGAGCACAAATTAAGGGCCTCCAAAGCAACAAACTTGTTCCCAAGGAGATACGCCTTTTTACTTCGTGTGAATCCCTGTTTTGTACGTAACACGTTGGTAAAGTTCTCATACATGCTCTCCTTTTCAAATACTGCAATACAGAAGACACCTGATGGTTCAAAATTAAACATGAATATATTGCCATTCTCATCAAAATAATGACTGCCCACCGGAAGTCGAGCGCCTGCGTTAGTCCAGTCGTCTTCTTCAAGAAAGCTATATTTTATATCGGGTAGAACCCTGACTTGTTCTAGTGTCAGAATAAAACCCATGTCTCTAATTCTGTAGACGTTGTATCGAGATTCAGTCCTCACTCTCCTCGAATTCTCGCGGTGCCCGTGAGCAGGAACGTGTATAATTTCTAATAATGCAATATCGTTGTCAACAATGATGTTCAATCTTCTGAAAACAGACCCGTTTGGACCCCGCGTTCTTCTGAATTTATCGTAAGGTAAATGAAGTTTGCGGCGATTGTGTCCGGTCAGGTCAAAGACAATACAACGTATGTCTTTCCATCGAGTCGGTAAGTAGCTGATTCCAACCACGCCATTTCCATAATCACCAGCGATGTGCGCAAGATCCAAAACTTGATAATTATAAACTAATTCAAAGCAAGCATCTTTCCTTGTATACACGTAGACGTTGAATGGGTTTCCCAGCCTGGATTTCGAAACAAACCCTAGAAATGCTTTTGATTTTCCGTGATAATACCATTTGGACGATACTTTAGAAAAATCACCTTTGATTTCAACAAAACGTCTCCCTTTGAGAAAGCCCGGCTGATAGAGTACATGTGTTCCATTCAAATACCGCGAAAGTTTGAAAGGAATCGAAAGTTGGTTGAGAAAGGTAGAGACGGTTGGTTGAGCAAAGCGTGTCGCACACGAGGACACACCTGGCCACACCGCCAACGGTCATCTCTTCTGTTTGGGGTCGACAGACCCGGTGTGTAATTTTTCACTGCTTCGTTTGCTAATGCCCCCCCCCCCCGCTGGAGGCACTGATCAACATGTGTCTCTGTTTTTGAGTGTCCGCCGCACAATAAAGCGAGCACTCCCATACGGGAGGCATTCTCTTTCATTACATCTGGTTCGAATCCAGCCTCGTCCCATATGGGATCAATCATACCTGGTCGTCTGTCGCTTGGGACAGTGAAGGCGCTGCTCCACGTGATACTTTTCTGTCGAAAGCTTGCTGTCAGACAGCAATTATTGCTGTCATACAGTCACTAGCTGAACAACTTCCACGGGATAGTCTTTGGACAATTACTATCTGACAGCAAACTTTCGACAGAAAACTCTCACTTGGAGCAGCGTCTTAAAGGACCACGGTATCGCCACTTTCTGTCGACAGCCGGCGCCACCGACACCATTCTCCAATACTTTAGAGAGCTTTAGGGTGTGGCATGAATAGCGGCAGGTTTTTTCACGGTGATCTGATTTAAATGACCTTAAATACCAAACAAGAATGAGTAAAATCCCGCAAACTCGTGCAAGTGGATCAAATCGATCAGGAATACAGGACCAATCGAAAAAAGTAAGCCAGAAGCGTCAGAGAACGAATACTGCTGGACAGGATTCCTCCGGTATTTCGGTAGACTCTATTACGAGCCGACATGGCAGTACATCAACTCCGTGCGACTCTCAGCAAGCTGCTGGCCTACAGGCAGGGCCGCAAGTTAGCGTTAAACAGGTTGATAGAACTAGCTGGATGGCCGAAATTAATAGAAAGCTCGACAAGTTAGACAAACTGGACGTGCTCGAGTCCAAGATGCAACTTTTTGAGCAGAAACTAGAAAAGGTTACTCAAACTGCTTCTGATGTTGAGAACAGTGTTCAGTTCATCTCCGGGGAATTCGAACAAATACGTATTCAGGGCCGATATACTGCAAAGGATGTTTCCACCTTGAAATCTGAGATAGAGGTACTGCGAGAGCAAAATGACTGTCTAAAATCTGAAATAACGTCGTTGAAAACTAGATTAATGAAGCACAATTTACTTTTTCATAATATTGAGGAAACGACCGACGAGGATGTAACGGATAAAGTGCTGAACTTTTGCGAGGTCGAAATGAAAATAGTAAACGCCAAAAGTCGAAATGGTAAAGAAGTCGCTCATCGTTTTGGCAGAAAAGTACCTAATAAACCAAGGACAATCGTGTGCAAATTCACGCATCGGTGTGATCGTGAGGAAGTGCGTTCAGCTAGTCGTAATTTACAGGGCACTCGGTACGGAGTTTCCGAGCAGTTCCCCTGGGAAGTTCAAGAAAAGCGAAAACGATTGTATCCGATACTTAGAAAAGCAAAGAGCGAGGGCAAACGAGCGACGCTCAAGGTCGACAAGTTGTATATTGACGGGCAACAATACGTAGAGTCAGCAGATCAGAAAACAAGGCGTGAAATTCCCGGAACCGCGGGCGTGTCAGACCAAAACCGCAAAATTCCGAATCCTTCAAAAGGACCAGTCAGTCGAGCGACGCGTGTCGAAAGTTCTCCTTTTACACGTTTAAATGATGAGCAAATCGATGACCTGATTGAGAAACCTGACCCTGACGGGAACGACATCGGATCGGAAACAACAAGGTCGAAATAGGACGCTGAGGATCATGTGGTAGAAAACTCAGATGACAGTGAAACATTGCGATTCGTGTGTCTAAATGTGGCAGGGCTTGAGGCTAAGCTGCGCGGCGTTGATCTTGAGGAGTTTATTAGATCTTACGATATTGTGTGTTTGTCGGAAACGAAACTGGATGATTGTGACACGGTTGATCTGACCGGTTTCAAAACTTTGTTTGTAAATAGGCAGAAGGTGACTACAGTGCCATCTGGTGGTGTCGATGTGCTTTTATCGGAACATTTTCAGGAAAACTTCAGGGAAGTGAAAATCAATTCTGACTTCTTTCTCGCCTTTGAAATAGATAAGGGTCTTTTTAATCTTGATAAAGATGTATTATTACTCGTAGTTTATATACCACCGGAAAATAGCAGGTACTCGTCATTGGATTTATTTGAAATTTTAGAAAACGAGATAACGGCTTTATCAAGGAATAAGGAATACTATTTACGTCTTACAGGTGATTTTAATGCCCACTTTGGTGAAATACCAAAAATTGATCTTGAGTCAGCCTCGGTTGATGATTTAGAACAGCACCCAGTGGGAGTTGATCCTTTGTTGTATGCTTGCAAGCGAAAAAGTTGTGAGACGGTGCCTGTTAACGGATATGGGAGGCGACTGTTAGAGTTATGTAGGAATTTAGAAGTATTTATTGTAAATGGTAGAACAGGGCATGATAAACACGTAGATGCTGCTACTTGTAAAGATAGAAGTGTGGATGATTTGTTTATTGCGAGCCCTACTCTTTTCAAGTTTTTTATAGATTTCAAAGTCCTGTCATTTGATCCCTGTCACTCGGATGTTCATTGTCCCATAGAACTTTTGTGTAAAATCCAACCTACCAAAAAGATTCCAGTAACGTAACTGAGGATAATCAAACCCCGAAGCAAAAACGAAAGTGGGTGGCAGATAAAGCACACGATTTTTTAGCGAATTTAGATAAAGATGCATTAAAGGAAGTTATGCTCAGTTTGGTAAATGAAGGAGGTGATGTAAATATTTCAGATTTAATTGAAAGTGCTGTGGCTAAAATCGGTAACATTTATAATGAACCTACAGTCAAAAGTTTTACTTCGAAGGAGCACAAAGGAAAAAGGGGGAGCGATAAACCGTGGTTTAATAACGATTGCAGACAGTCTAGAAAACGATTCCTTGCGGCCCGGAACAGATATCGCAGAAATAAAACTGCCCAATCCTTAGAAGATATGAAAAAGGAATCTAAATCATACAAAAAATTGATTGCCCTGAGCATGAAGAAATATAGACGGAAATTCCATCGGAAATTACGGAACTTAAAATCGACCAGTCCAAAGGACTATTGGAACATAATAAACAGAAATGAAAAAAATAGTAGAAATGTTCTAGATGAAACTGACCTTGAGGCCTTCTATGGCCACTTTCAATCTCTAAATGCTCTGCCAGCCGACCAAAATCAAGAACCCGGTCTAGACTTGAATCATGTGCTTGAGGAGAATATTGAAATTCTCGATGACCCGATCTCTCCAGAGGAAATTACAAAAGCGATAAAGGCCCTGAAAAATAATAAAGCAGGGGGTAGTGATGGAATCTTAAATGAATATATCAAATGTTCGCTAGATTTATTTTTACCAGTGTATGTGAAATTATTTAACCTGATCTTAAATAGTGGTGAAGTTCCTAGCAGCTGGTCGTTTGGTATAATAAAACCAATTTATAAAAATAAAGGAGATCAAAAGAACCCATATAACTACCGTGCTATAACGCTTCTGAGTTGTTTGGTAAAGTTTTTACAGCTGTATTAAACAACAGGATTAAAAAGTTTACTGATAGATTTGATATAATTGATAAAAATCAAACAGGTTTTCGGGCTGGATGTTCAACCATGGACCATGTTTTTACAATCAATTGTCTTCTAGATCTTTATTTATCAAAAGGGCTAAAAATATATGGGGCTTTTGTAGACTATAAGAAAGCGTTTGACACCGTCTGGAGGATTGGGTTATGGAGAAAACTCATTAGTTTCAATATAATGCAGGTGGCAGAGTATTTAGACCTATTAGAAATATGTATCAGTCTGCAAAGTCATGTATTGAAATTGCAAATGTTAGATCGGGGGAATTCGTCTGTCTAACTGGCGTTCGACAGGGAGAAAAACTATCTCCGATATTCTCTAAATTCCCACTTACCTGTCCCATTCCTGAACTCGGGAAAAATGACCAAATCCTAAGTTGAAGATATCGCACCGCTGTCATTCTTCGCCAGGCTCGGGAGTGGGACAAGTAAGTGAACAGGACATTACTCTTTCTGACCATACCCCCACCCCGTTATCTTCAACTCAGGATTTAGTCATTTTTTCCTAGTTCAGGAATGGGACAGGTAAGTGGGAATTTAGAGTTATTCTCTCTATTTCTTAATGATTTATCGGCTTTTTTGTCAAACGAAGGTTTTAAAGGTCTTGAAAATCTTGATCTATTCTGTACATCAGATTTCCTGACTCGGTTGGGTATAGCTTTAAAGTCATTGATTTTACTTTATGCAGACGATACGATACGGTACTATTGTCTGAAACACTGAGGGGCTTCAAAAGGGGCTAGACGTATTGCAAAATTATTGTACAACTTGGAAACTAAGTGTGAATGCGGACAAAACAAAGGTTGTAATATTCTCTCCAGGAAAATTGAGGCGATTGCCAAGGTTTACTTTTGAAAATAATGAATTGGAGATTTGTGATTAGTACAAACATCTAGGAGTTATTTTGGATTACAACGGTAGCTATACAGCTGCCATAAAAAATCAATTTGACAGTGCCAGTAGGGCGATGTTCTCTCTCATACGAAAATCACGAAAATTAGATTCACTGATATATATTCAAATGGAACTTTTCGATAGAATGATTATGCCAATGGGGAACCCGCATGACTGCAGATGGCGCAGTCAGTATAAGACCCGAATGACGTACTGACGTCACTTTTTTCGCTGTTGACGTCACGTCGTCAAAGCATGTGTACATTTTTCTACACAATTTTCCGTGGAAATTTCCCCAAAAGACGTTGTCAGTATTGGCATCCTGTGGCATTTCTGACGAAACAAAGCAGTGATATATGCATGAGAACTTTGAACATGAAGCAGGACAGTGTAATTTAATCAAAATTGAACCAAAGAGAGTGGTTTATTTTGGGGCAAGAAGTAAATGGAAATACTGTTGGAAAATAGGACTTCCGGGTCTTACACTGACAGCGCCACGTCGTGGCGTAGTTCTGCGGGTTCCTCATTATGTTGTATGGATGTGAAGTTTGGGGTTTCAGTAATTTCAAAAATTTAGAAAGACTACAATAGTAGGGGAGCCAAGCACGAAAAATAGTGAATAAGGTTGCACAAAAAGATATACAATTGCTGTTAACATTTTTTGGTAGGTATATCTGTTCTACATAAAAATTGGGAGGACTGCTCGGTCATCTCTCTTGCGAACTCCTGTTATGGACCCTTTTATAGTTTGCTACTGACTTTATCATTGGGCTGGTGGACTCGATTTTGTACAGGGGCAGAGGAACCAATGTACAGCTATCTTCTGAATGGTTGGGTTTAGACCCTATAAATGTATTACTAACAGATAGAAATATGGGGACAGTGAATCAAATAAACATGGTCTTAAATATTTTCAGTTGCTACATTCACCTTATTTTATACCTCCATGCTACATTGCAGTTTTAATGTAAAATTACACATATCGGACCAAATACCCCAAAAGTGATTTCCACTTGCCAAAAGCAATTAAGAACATCCTTGGCTGATTCAGAGGCACCATATTTCTATCTGTTGGTAATACATTTATAGAGTCTAAACCCAACCATTCAGAAGTTAGCTGTACATTGGTTTCCATGCCCCTGTACAAAACCAAGTCCACCAGTCCAATGATAAAGTCAGTAGCAAACTATAAAATGGTCCATAACAGGAGTTCGCAAGAGAGATGACCGAGCAGTCCTCCCAATTCTTATTTACAACAGATATACCTACCAAAAAATGTTAACAGCAATTGTATATCTGTTTGTGCAACCTCCAACCCTTATTTTGCACAATTCTGGCCTTTGGCTCCCCTACTACAAATGAAATATTGTAAATTGATTCTTGGGGTTAAAACACAAACATCAACTAAAATGATAAGGGGGGAGCTTGGGATCTTCCCGCTGTCTGTTCTAGTGAAAACACGCATGGTCTCTTTTTGGGCGAATTTAGTATCTAATGACACTAGTAAGTGGTCTTATTTAATGTATAGGATAGATCGTGAATTGAATGAAAAAGAGTACATGTATATCACATCTAAATGGTGCTCTGGAGTTAAACGCATCCTGGATGACTGTGGCCTCTCTTGGGTTTGGCTAAGCCATGAGCAAGTTTTCCCGAATGTACGTTGGTTGAAGGAAACGGTGAAGAGACGATTGCGGGATCAGTTTTTTGCAGAATTGGAATGAGGAAATCAATCATGACCCGAAATGCGTTAATTATAGAATTTTAAAACTCGAATTCAAAATGGAAAAGTATTTGATTGAGTTGCCTGAAAACTCGTGGCGTGAATTGTTGAAATATAGGTTAGGTAACTCTCGGCTTCCCGCTGTAATTATGCGCAATCTCGGTCATGGTTTATGTAATCTTTGCCAGATTGGCGATATTGCTGATGAATACCACAATTTGTTGAAATGTCCATTCTTTGCGATGGAGAGAAGAACTGTTGTAAAAGGATATTATTGGAAAAACCCGAATACTATTAAATTCTTTAACCTTATGAACGCTCACGGATCGAAACAATTGAATAACCTTGCCATTTTCTGTAGAAAAATTAACCAATCCTTTCTTGTGTAACCATTTGATCCTGTAGTTTGATCCTGTGTGTAAGGGGTGTAGGGGGTCCTCTCACCGCTTTCGGCTTGGTGACCCACGAATTCCGCGGTCACATGATGGGGAGGCGGTGTGAGGACAACTCTACTCCCCTAAAGAAGAAATGTGAAAAATGAAAATTTAATCTGTACACCGTGATAGCTGCTGTATAATATTTCCTCCTACACCACAGTGGTGGTAGGAGTGTAAGAAATAAATTGAAATTAAAATTGAAATTGAATACTGTAGTTAAGCCTTTCGCCCCTGTGTTGGAGAATGTATGATTACACTACAATGCACGTAGTAGCATGCGTGGTTTACCAAGTCGTCAATAGAGGTCTCCCTTAACGCAGGTAGGTGTAGCAACGGGCCATTGGAGAGCTGTCAGAAGAGAATGTCAAGCACAGAGGAGGAAAACACACAGAAGTACTGTACACACATAGAGCTTCCGATGGAAGCGAAGGGTATGCAAGCATATCAACACTATCGCCACGAAAACATCTCAAATTCAAGGGCCGGTTTCAGCCAGAAAAACCAATGAAATAACTTTCGAAACGGGCTCTAATGAAACTTAAGATCCTTATTTTTATCAACAAACACTAATTATCCAGCTTGAAGGCCAGTTAACGTTGTCTGAGCGAGTCGTTTTTTACATCATTTTACCCGTTTCGCTCATGCGGCGGCCATTTTGTACGGAGCATCCGCCCAGGGCGATTGCGCAATTCGCTACCCCGCAGCGAATATGGACGCTTCTCGTTGATCAATATTTCCGAACCGTGGTGAAGTTCCCTGAACGTCAGTAATTATTCCCCACGCTGACTAAATGCCTGAAAACGTCGAAGAAAATTTTTTCCCCATTCTTTCTGCTATGGATATTTTGGCAAGAAATTCGCCATTTTGATAATGTGTGCGTGACGTCATCAGTCACGAAAATTCAGCGGGAAATTCAAACTGCCAACCTGCATGCTAAATGATTTCATGGATTTTGTGAACATTTTTTGAAATGGCTACTAAAGATACTGATGTAGTATCCTGGTAAGTAATTCATGTTGAATTTATGGTTCTTATTTACCGGACAATTTGACAAGTTGAATAATCTGTAACTAGGCCTAGACCTCGGTACCGTACCTTTGTTTATGTCCTGCTCGGGCTCCTGCCTTTGCCTTTGCCCTTTCCCTTTTTTGTTGCTGTCATGCTGCATTCTCCACAGTACCATTTTGTGCTTGTTTTTCTTAGGAATGGTTCGTCACCTCTAATTTTGGCGCATTGGTAATGAAACCACAAACAGCATTTGTCACATTGTTTGCTTTCCTCCTCAACAGATTTTGGCTCATCAACACATTTTTTTTGGGCATTGTCCACAGGGATACTCCTGCTCAGTGTCTTGTGCAGGCCCTACGTCAGTTTTTTTCTTCTTACATGCCTTAGGCCTATCACGACTTGTGCCTGCCGCAGCTAAGCTTGGTCGGAGTGCCAGTTTTTTTTTTCTGGGAAGTGTATCCTTGAATTTTGTAAGATTGTCACTAAAGATGATCCTGATGAAATGATGGGTTGCTCTCTCGAATGCATCTATTACCGCATTCGATTACTTCCTCGGGCCTTCCTCGGGCAAGCCCCGGAAGGACAAGCTGAGCGTGCGCACAACAGCCAGTAATCGAACGCTGTCGTGTTAGACACGAGAAAAATGTGCTGTGATTGGCTGAATATCCGCCATGACACTTTACTCGTGTCTAACACGACAGCGTTCGATTACTTTTGCACGCCGATGTACACTGATGTATGCTAGGGCTGTGTGCATCTCATGATCGGAAGTGACATCCTGCTTTGCATCCTGGGAAGGTTACACGAGAAGCCCACCTTGGCGAGTAGGGCTAGTCGCGCCTGGACCGAGGAAGCCCCGATGACGCAGTTCCGGTGTAAACGAACGCTGTAGAGCCTGTTCCGAGCTAGCTCGTGGAAGTAAACGAATGGCTTATTTGACAGCCGACTCAAAGACGTCCACATCTCCAGAATCTTGAAACTGAAACAGATCAAACCACATGCTGATAAGTACAGGGTCATTGTGAATTTTGGCAACAGTCCTTTGAAGCAGTGCATCCCCATGCAAATGGAAGTTTTCGAATGACAGCGAAGTCTGAAAATGAATATACAATTCCACAAAAAACAAAAAAGTGCCATCTGTAACATTCGTGAGTCCTCGTTTCACACCCTGCCTTTCACTCGTTTCTGCTAAACTTTCCGAGAACTTTGTCATTGTCACTGCAGCTGCTTCAGTTACTCTCAACTGAGACAGGACTCGTCTTTCCATGTACAGATAAGATCTAAGACTGCGATCACTCTTCTTTCGCGTGGCCTCTCTCAACCTGTACATAATTTTAGCCACTGAGGCACCAACAAGATGTCTGATTTTACTCTGCATAGCATCATCATAATCCTTTAGGCTTTTTGGAACAGGAGACTTTGCTGTCAATTCTTCTTCTTGTTTTTCAACAACCTCCTTCTTTGTTCTTTGAACAATTTTCTCCGCCACATGGTCCACAATGTTGTTACAGCATTTCCATTCAGTTTTATCACAAATTTTGTGTCCAACCAGTTCATTGCATTTTGCTGCTAAGAGATCGGATGTCTGAAAGCCAAACATGCCAGACACACCAAAACACTTTGTCCATTTATCACTTGATTTGCCACCCCTGCATGGTTCCTTCAACAAAACTGAACATTTTGTTCAAATGACAGAAACTTCACTAACTGGACCCGTCTCTCCTGCAGGAGTACTTCATAAACTTTCATACTCTTTGCCTGTTGTGGTTGAAGACCAGTGTATGTCACAGCTGGATGCAAGTCCTTAACAAAAACGTCAACATCCCAGGGAAATTCCTCAAGATCCTCGTCTGCCATGTCTTCAGCAGAATCAGCACCTGAACTTGTGGTTGCAGCCTGGATGATTCCCGTTGTCCCTTTTCTTGTTTCACTTGCAACAGCACACGGAAGAGCTAAAACAAGAACAGTTATACTTTAAAAAATTGCCAAGACTTTTGTGTGTTTTTAGTAGCTCTTTTGATACAGTGTCTTCATTTGGGGGGGGGGGGCTGAAATATTTTTCAGAAAGGTGCATCTCCCTTTTTCAAAATCACATTGAGAATTGAGCCAATTCTTCTGCAAACAAATTTCATCACCCTCTACCAGGCATGCATGAATGAAATATACTCTGCAAACACTTACCAGAAGTAGCCAAATGACAACAGGACAGGTCATCACATGGGTCCACTGTATCCTTCTCATAGAATGAGTACACATTATCTGGATGTTTAATGACACCTTGCAAACTGAAGTTTTGGACTTGAATGCCATCAAGATGTGTTCCTCTACCTATTGCTACCCCCATTTGGCCAGCTTGAAAAAAACCAGTACAGTCAACAATGAGGTGGGGTATCGTTTGGCCCTGAGCACGGTGAACTGTTACTGCATGTGCCAATTTTAATGGAATTTGCTGTCTGTTGGCGATAGGGCTTTCACCACAATAGTCATATACACTGAAATTGTGCCTCTCGATCAGGTGGTGTTTTCCATTGAAATCTACAGTTGGACCATTATCAGACAAATGTACCACCTTTCCTTTCAGCCCATTTGGCAGTATCTGGTTTATTGTTTTTGTGAGAATCATGGGGCTTCCACACTTTAGGCGGAGATTCTTAGCGACAGGAACCTTTTTTATGAGACTTACACGCCCACTGTCAGTACTTCTGAATAACTTAGTTTCGCCATCAGTCTTGTAAAGTCCCTCCTGGTTGTAATAATCGACATCAAAATTGGAACTGCATATGAACACTGCATCTGGAAAGTCAATCGGCCGCAGTAGTCGCGTCATCAGTTCAACTGTCTCATCACTTGGCCTGCCAAGACATAGTTCCTGCACAGCCCGTACCAAACCATACTCGTTTTGCCGAATCACAGATGTAAGCTTTACCTGATGCGGCAAACACAATTTAAATGTTTCAGAGGTGAAGCAAAATTCTCCAAAGTCACCATAATGTGGTGAAGGAACGGGGGGCAACTGAAAAAAATCACCACTTGCGATAACCTGCAGTCCACCGCAAGGCTTACAGTTCCTGACATTGCTGCAAATATATTCCAATTGATCCCATGTCTTTTTAGACACCATTGAAATCACATCTATCAGGAGAACATCACAATCTTTAATCCGTTCCATACAGCCCTGCCACTTGTGGTCATTTTTTACATGACCGAGTAACTCGTGGTTAGAGAACCTCCCATCCTGAAGGCCTGCCCAGTGATGTAATGTTGTTGCTCCAAGTCCATAAACTCCAGCATCCAACTGTAGGCTTGACATCCCAGTCGATGATGTAACAGCAACATGCTTCCCTGCCTTCCTTAATTCTTTAGCAATGTTTCTGAAATGGACAAATTAAAGCACTTAGGGTATGGATACACATACATGTAATTGGTTTGTGTATGGAAGAACTGTGACACCTAGAAGTGTCAGTCAGAATAAATAGGCCATAATAGATCATTTGCGAAGCTGTTAGTGTTTTGATGGGAAACTTTTGAACCTGATGACATAGCTTTGTTCATTATATAACACCATACATGTACATTGCAGGTTGATGTGCCACATCTCTGAGGCAGAAGACAAGGCTGTAAAGTTGGGAAATAACATCTATGATGAATATCAAGCCTACTGTGATAGTCAAGGAATCCCAATTCCTGCAAGTAAAGTCTGTTTTGGAGAACTGATCAGTAAATTATACCCTTCAATGCAAAGGGACAAAAACGGACATTACTATGGGTTGCAGTACTCGAAGACGACAGGAACACCAAGTTCATCAGAGGAGGAATTAACATTTCCAAGTTACTGTGATGAGTCCACAGAAGGAGGTGTTATGGCTGTATCAGTGCCAATGATGCAGGTTGTCAATGGGAACCCACTGATTGCTAAGATAGAGTTGAAGGACTCAAGACTACAAGGTGTTACTGTGGCGGGTAAAGCAATGGACTTACGCAAGTTTGGTATTTCAGACAAAATCATCATAAACCAACATAATTTAAATGGTATGATTGCTGTTATGCAAAAGATTGTCTTTTGTAAAGGTTGGTCCTGGGACAGC
>NMRB01000089.1:337063-374028 GCA_002633025.1 Notospermus geniculatus
TACAGAGATTCATCCTGACATGCCTGAAGCTACATGTAGTACCACAGAGATTCATCCTGACATGCCTGAGGCTACATGTACTACTACAGAGACCCATCCTGACATGCCTGAAGCTACTACAGATCCAATGGAGATGTTGAAATCAATGCCGAAGGTTCCACCAGCATTCTCGACTTTATTAAAAAGTCAGTTATCTAACTTGAACAATGAAAAGGACCCACGTCATCGCAGGTGGGATGCTGAAATTATCAGCGTGTGTTTATCAATGTGGTGTCGGTCCCCACAGGCATATAGGGACTTAAAGGAGTCAGGAATTTTAGTCTTTCCATCTGAACGATTGCTGAGCTACAAGAAAAACTTTGTGCAACAGACACCAGGAATCTGTCAAGAAAATCTAGGGTGGATGGCAGCAGAGGCCACCAGGCAGTGTCTACCAGAAGCGGGAAAGAGAGGGGGACTCATACTTGATGAGATGAGCGTTCAGGACGACCTCCAAATTGTTCGAAAAGGTGATACTTGGTCCCTTGTAGGGGAGTTAGTTAGCCATGGGTGAAATTTGTGATGACATGAGAATCATTTCACAGGGAAAGAAAAAATGTGTCCTTGCCACAGAAATACTGAAACTTATTTTTCTGGGTTTCACTGGCTTTCGGTGGCCTGTAGCATATTTTGCTACATCAACAGCCCTGTCCTATGAGTTGTCTGTCCTGTTCTGGCAGGGAGTTAAAACTTTGGATGATTATGGATTCACAGTGGATTACTGTGGTCTTGATGGCGCTTCAACGAATCGTTCTTTCATCCGGATGCACTTTGCTGGTGATCCAAGAGACAACTCATTTACAGTCAGGGATAAGTTTGACCTGTCTCATCAGATTACATTTGTTCAGGACATCAAGCATACTATCAAGAAAATTCGAAATGGAATCTATTCAAGGGATCTGCACATTAAAGGAGTACCAGTTGTGTGGGACCACTGGGTTAAGGCCCATGAGTATAATCAAGTTGGGATAAGGATCCACAAGAAATTGAGAGAAGAACACATTAACTTGAGCACCACAGCCAAAATGAGAAACGACCTAGCCATGGAGGTGCTAGATTCAGACAGGCGCTACTTGATCAGAGCGGGAACATCTCACTAGTCCGAAGGTTCACTAGTCCGAAGGTTCACTAGTCCGAAGGTTCACTAGTCCGAAGTGGTGTAAATGGTTTAACACAGGGGAAGATGCCTATCGATTTTGAGCACAAAACAAAGGATTTCAAGATGGCGGCCAGAAAATTCGAGCCCAGTCAAATGACTGAAATTATGAGTCAATTCATTATCCTTAATTTGACTCACTGCTTGGTTTTAACCTCTCTGTTAATGAAGTGGAATACCAATGTGGAAACGCATCGGACTTTGACTGTCAGGAGGACTCAAGATATCTGGGTAAAAAGAGTTGATTTGTTCACATTTCTTAAAGGAGATGAGCCACCGATCTGACCTAGACGTAACGTGGAATGTTTTAGCGCCAAAGAGAAACCCACTCCCAACCAATCACAAGCCTCAATCGCAGGCAATGACGTCGACACCATTGTAGTAGCGTCGGCGCCAAATAATATAGGTCAATCTGTGGTCCATCTGCTTTAACCGTCAGTGTCATGATAAAATCATAGGGATATCAAAAATATATACATTGTATACAGCATCTCCGACACTATGCAAACTGGATGTTCACAGTTACTCAAGGGAGTAGGCGCTGATATTAGTAATGGTCCACCACTTTCCCGTTTAATTCTGACCCATCCAGTCGCCCCATCCCACCCTCATCTACTTTTAGCTCGCAACACATCCGCTGCCGAACCCATCCAATTGACTAATCAACTTCCGGACTAGTGGACCATCGATTTAGTGGACTTTCGGACTACTGAACCTTCGGACAAGTGGACCTTCGGACTAGTGAACCTTCGGACCAGTGAACCTTAATTTTCGGACTACTGAACCTTCGGATTAGTGGACCTTCGGACTAGTGAACCTTCGGACTACTGAACCTTCGGACTAGTGAACCCTTCTCGATGATGAGAGCATATGCCAAGTCACTGCAGCCAGAGGAATCAAAACTTCTCCAGCAGACAATAGCACTACTGGAGAAAACTAATTGTCTCATCAGTATCTTCATGGACAAGAATAGGGCTATCTTGAATATGGATGATCCAAGAATCACGCAGCTCGTTGAAGTCCTAAAGTTCTTCGAAGATTGGGAATAGGGTGAATCCAACAAGTTACACCTGCTCACACAACAAACAAGAGAAGACGTGCATTCATCTATTCGTGGATTTCTATCTCTAACAGAAAGGATGAGAAGACTCGGCATATCTATTGTACCCGGTTACATTAATTCCGACACTGTGGAAAACCTTTTCTGTATGCAGAGAGGAATATGCCATGGCAGCGCCGCCACAAATCCGACAGTTTCGCAGTATGGGCCAGCAGTTAATAGCATCATCCTTGGACAAAATACCCTTTCAAAAAAGTGCAACACTGGGCAGTCAAAGGCACAACCAATGGGACGGTCAGCAACCAAACGAGCAGCAAAATGGCCCAAGACAAAGGACTCAGCAGAAATAAGCAAAGTGATCAGGATATAAGCCTGCGATTGATGTTAAACAGTCTTTGGTAAGTCAACATTCTTTGTTAAGGTGACAATTAGAGGGTAACACTATAGCAAACATGGCCACAGGGTCTTGTCCTACGATACTATACTAGGGGACTACCGGTCCTAACACACTTCACTGAGAATGTACAGAAGTGTATTGTGTTTGGCCCTGTGGTCCCTTAGTATAGTACCGTATCGAACCTCTGACATGCCGGGCAGCAAGTTTATTGTGACGTTCGATCAAGGCTAGTGACATTTCATTACTAGAATGGTACAATTGTCCAGCTGATGGACTAGGGCAGGCCTGGGGCATCAAACATGCATAACATGTACATTCATTCATTCACTGCCTTGTCAACACACCAGGGGTGAGCTGACTGACTGTAAAAATAGTGATTAGATTTCATGCACACCTCAGCAAGAAACTTTTGCCTGTTCAACACTGCCCAGTAATCAGGAGACTGTGCCCCTTAATGGCGAGATCCAAAGCCTCTTTCTGCTGTTGATTCATGGGTTCACGTTCGAAAATCATGAAAGATCTGTGAGTATCATATATATAGAGTAAAAATGGTGGTTATTTTGATCTACAAGCTCCGCCAATACAAATCCTCGCTGGGGTGATACAGCCACCCAAATCAGGACTGATACAGGATTTCAATTGTTGGACCCGTATCAGTCCAGCAAAATCAGGACTGATACAGATTTTGACTGTTGGATTCGTCACGACAAAACGTCATGATGTGGAATGACGTCATGACGCCGTACGTCATGGGACGATTTTCGCACTCGTGCCTTGTAGGCCTACATGTTGTATATATGATACAAATATCATCATATGAGCTGAGCTGTATCAGTCCTTCGACCCGGTATCATTCGTCGGGCTCCGCCTTCGGGAGGATACGGGGACTCAGGCCATGATACCGGGACTGATACAGCTCAGCTCATATGATAACATCTAAAGATCATTCATCGAATTGTCAAAATATACCATGTGCATCACGAACACGTGCCGCAATGTCAGTTATGGCTTAGGGGGCCTACTGGAAAAAACGCAACGCAACGCAATGCAGCGCAATGGGAGTAATCACTGTTTCCAAATGACTAGCTGATTTCTTATGTCGATGTTAGATGGCGGTGTTCAAAGGCGAACTGGCGATCGATCGATCAATACACGTGTAGGCCTACACGTCGTCACGACGTCATGTACATCATGCACAGGCACGAGTCGTGTCATATGCATAGATCATGTTTCCAAGCTCGACGTGAAGTTCACATCTACCTAGGCCTATCTCAATCTGAATGCTCCAAGTTATTAATTTGGCGTGGAGGCTGTTGCTACACGTAAAGCAATGCGTTCAAGAATGGGCTCTTACTTGATGAATGGTTGGTAATGATGTGGCAGCTCGTCAAACTTCGCAAGTGATGAAAAAGACAGCGGACATTTTTTGGCTCACTACCTGTGCTTGTATCAGAGCTCAGCAGAGTATCAGTCTAGTTGCCACTACACACTAAAAATTGTTGGTTTATTTGGGTAACCCAACAGCTGGGTGAAAAATGTTGGGTTAATTTGTTGGGTTTTTCCTGTGAATTAGCCCAAAGTTGGTTAGCAGTGCAACTTCTTGTTGGGTGAATGGGAACCAAACATGTTGGGTTATATCTTAGCCCAAACTTGATCAACAGTTCAACTTTGTGTTGGGTGAAATGTGAACGAAACATGTTGGGTTATATCTTAGCCCAAGGTTGGTCAACAGTGCAAGTTTTTGTTGGGTGAAATATGAACCAAACATGTTGGGGTTTTGGGAATCAAGTGAGATGAATCATTAAGAATGGAGTGATTTTTCAAAATGAAAACAACAAGCAATATATGACAAACTGTCCTTGTAAGTGTGTTGGTTAATCTACAGACACATATGTAAGCAGGTAGACGGGTTTGTTTTATTTACAAGGTCGAATATGAAGCTTTTACCGGCGGGTGACTGGGGAGATGGCAATTATCTTATAATTTGCAAATATTTAATACGAAAACGCCAACTTTATGAAAACAAATGCACAAGAAAATAACTTAACTACCATTTGAAATATTAGACAAAAAATTTAAGTTGTGAATGTTCCTGTTTCAGAATTGTCAAGGCGATAGTTTTATAACATTGGTTTTGTCTGTACCAAAGAGGAGATACTCTTGTATTCATTGATATCCCCCAACCATCTGGAACTGTTATAGCTTCTCGGCCTATTGGCTAAGTTTCAAGTTACATGTTTTTATAATGTAAGGCTGCACCTGAAGGTGGCCATTGCATAGTTTAACCCCGAGCCATGGGGCTTACTCAAAACAAATAAACATTGGGCGAATATTTTTGACAAATGTTGGGTGTTTTTTACAATCCAACAATTGGGCTTATTCAAAACCACCAAACATTGGGTGAATATTTTTACTAATGTTGGGTGTTTTTTACAACACAACAATTGGGCTAATTTAAAAACACTACATATTGGGTGAATATTTTACCCAAGTGTTGGGGTAGTTTTTTCACCCAATGGTCTTGGGTTAATTTTGCCACATGTTGGGTTGGAGCTATATTATCATCCTTGTTGGGTTAAAATTTACCCAACTTGGGTTACTTTTTACCCAACAATTTTTAGTGTGTAAGTGTACGTAGGTTGGACAGGAGACCAGTATGGGATCATTGGGAGATGCTAGGCTCGCGCATACCAGGTGAGTGCGTTACACCAAGATGGCCATGAACGTTTTAATATGTTGCCCGAGACTATCATGACTGTCGGATTGATACACAATGAATGGTCCCTTGCCGGAAGCATCAATCCTCGACCCTCGCATATGTTATGTGCTTACTACGCCTACCAAAGCAGCGGCAAATGGGTAAAATAGGAACTAGGTTCATTGCGTTGATTGCGTTGCGTTGCGTTTATTCCAGTAAGCCGTCAGTTATAATGTATGCAATGTTTACCATCATTATGTACTCACCTCTGACCTCCCTTATTGACAAATGAACGGAGTCCAAGTTGCAGACTGATCCTTTGCCCTCTCAGCGCTCCTGAGATACACTGCGTCTTGAGAGCAGGGGACCAGGCCATTGTTCGCTGCGGGGTAGCTCTCAGCTGGAATTGCACAATCGCCCTGGGCGGATGCTCCGTACAAAATGGCCGCCGCATGAGCGAAACGTTAGCGGCCTGCAAGCGGGATAATTAGATGTTTGTTGATAAAAATAAGGATCTTAAGTTTCATTAGAGCCCGTTTCGAAACTTATTTCATTGGTTTTTCTGGCTGAAACCGGCCCTTGAATTTGAGATGTTTTCGTGGCGATAGTGTTGATATGCTTGCATACCCTTCGCTTCCTTCGGAAGCTCTATGTGTGTACAGTACTTTTGTGTGTTTTCCTCCTCTGTGCTTGACATTCTCTTCTGACAGCTCTCCAAGGCCCCGTGGTGTAGCGCAAGATTGGGAAGCGATACCGGTACTGTGGTCCTAAGCCATGGTACCTTACCTTTGCAAAGCAAGTGAAAGACTCAGTCGAGTAATTTGAGAAAGGCTTTTCCATACTTCCCACGGGCAATAATGCTTTGGCTTCGGCTCTGATGGAAAAATCGAACTAATCTGCCTATAGTACTTTGAAAGTTGGCGGTACGAATCCTCAGTTGTTGCCTCGTGTGCGGGGGACGGGAAAACTGTGGCCACTCGTCGCAAAGAAATAAAAATCGCCTGTTGTACACGTATCGTGTGCTGCAGGCTTAGAATGCTGGCACTTTACAGATGACACCGACACCGACGACGACACCGACACCGACACCGACGCACGCGCCACGACATAATGCCCCCGGCTTTTTCGGAAGTCGGGGGCATAAAAAGGACAGCAAGTTTTCCTAAATATCGTAAAAACCATTGGAGCTGCAGCAACGGTATTTGCACCCAATCTGTAGCAACATGTTGGGCATAGAACCATGGTGTTTTGCCAAAAAATCAATTTTAATTAATTAAGAGAAAAATGACACTTTATAAAATCACTTTTTTCACAATTTTTGAAAAATAGTCCGATTTCAATTTTTCTTCCTTCATTACATTCAACCTGCCTGACTGACCAACATCTGCAACTTTCTCTTTTCAAATCGCAAGAGAAAATGCCTCTTTGGCATTTTGCAGCAAAATAAATCCCACTCACCTCTGGGACAGCCCCTCTTTACCAGGGAATCTTGGCCTGTGATCAACAAAACCTGTGGCTTCCCAAGACTCTAGTTATATTGACAGTATGACATAACTTCCTTTTACAATAAAAGCCAATTCATGGTATTGATCTGGTTTTGCACTGAAACGACATGGGTTGAAGTCAGTGTCACTTCTCATTGGTGTATAACGTGAGTACTGAACTGGAACAGCCCCAAACCTGGACTTCAGACAATAAAATCCGTAAAGAGGGGCTATCCCAGAGGTGTTTTTACATGACTGTGTGAGTGGGATTTATTTTTGCTAAAAAACGCCAAATGAGGCATTTGCTGATGTGGCAGATGTTGGTCAGTCAGGCAAGTTGAATATAACGAAGAAAGAAAATTTGAAATCGGACGATTTTTTAAAAATTGTCAAAAGTGATTTTATAAAATGTCATTTTTCTCTGAATTAATGAAGATTGATTTTTGGCAAAACATCATGGTTCCATGCCCAACATGTTACTACAGATTGGGTGCAAATACCATTGCTGTAGCTCCAATGGTTTTTGAGATATTTAGGAAAACTTGCTGTCCTTTTACTTTCCTACAAGAGTGTACTCTTTAGTTGCCCGCTGTTGACAAACGAACGCACACGGTTTTTAATGAAATTTCTCTGCTATTCAAAGTTTTTCTGCTACCAACCTTCGAGACCGTGAACATATCCTATTGCATGGTTCTGTTAATTACAATTGGGCTACACGGCTATTCTTCAACTACTGTCAATGACCGCTAACTTTCTAGAGTCCGCTTATTCCATTTACAATGACACCTAAGATACTTGTGTCAGATTCAGTTAAGTTGTTACCCCTCTCACCACCTCCTATCCGTTGCTCTTATTTCTATTTTACGCACCCCCTCAATGATGTAGCTGCCATGGTCCCTTACTTTAATGGTCTCTTTAAGCTAAATTCATACTTCAGACGCCGATCATCGGCGCCGCGGTTACCACGACGCCGATCATTTTTTGTGCCATGTGGCCTCTACACAAATCGGGTCGATCAATTTCGTCGTGCGGCGTCCGAAGTATAAACTACACTGTAGGCTATGGCAAGCCAAACGTTGCAATATTCAATACTACAAAATATTTTCGTTCCCAAAATATATTCATTCATGAATGGTAAATATTTATTCATGAATGGTAGATATTCATTCATGAATGATAAATATTCATTCATAAATGGAAAATATTTGTTCATGAAAAAAATATTTGTTCATGAAAAACATGATTTATTCATGAAAAAAATATTTGTTCATGAAAAAATTATTTATTCATGAAAAAAATATTTATTCATGAAAAAAAAATTATTCATGAAAATCAACATTTTTTCATGAATAACTATTTTTTCATGAATAACTATTTTTTCATGAATAACTATTTTTTCATGAATAACTTTTTTTTTGTAATGAATAAATAATTTTTTTCATGAATAAATAATGTTTTTCATGAACAAATAATTTTTTCATGAATAAATATTTTTTTCATGAACAAATATTTTTTTCATGAATAAATAATGTTTTTCATGAACAAATAATTTTTTCATGAATAAATATTTTTTTCATGAACAAATATTTTTTTCATGAATAAATAATGTTTTTCATGAACAAAATTCTTTTTCATGAACAAATATTTTCCATTTATGAATGAATATTTACCATTCATGAATGAATATCTACCATTCATGAATGAATATTTACCATTCATGAATGAATATATTTTGGGAACAAAAATATTTTGTAGTATTGAATATTGCAACGTTTGGCTTGCCATAGCCTACAGTGTAGTTTATACTTCGGACGCCGCACGACGAAATTGATCGACCCGATTTGTGTAGAGGCCACATGGCACAAAAAATGATCGGTGATGATCCGATCAATGGTTAAGGCGAAACTGCACTTTATAGGTTTCCGGTTTATCCCCCTGGTGGCCAAGCCAGGAATCAGATCGGACCGAAACTTGGTGTCTGAGGCCACCTGACAGAGAGACACATGTGTACCAAGTTTGGTGCCAATAGGCCCGGCGGTTACGAACGTGCCCTGCTAACAGACGTCGACGGACGACGGACACCGCGTGATGATTATAGTCTGAGCCCGGTGGTCGAGTGGTTAGCGCGCTTGACTTCCAAACTGTGCAATGGGTCAGCGCGAGTTCGACTCCGGGCGAAGGCATATATGTACATGTAATTGTGAAACAAAATGTGAAAAATTCGAGGGTCCGTCGGATGGGACTAAAAGACGTGGTCCCTTGTACCTAAGTGTCTATGCCAGGGCAAGTAAAAAACCCCACACAGGTGGACTAGCCTGTCGTGGACTCCATACCTCCGGCAAAAACCCAACAGGGTAACGACGCCGGTAAATAATATATTATATAGGTGAGCTAAAAATGAGAAACGATAGCGATTAAAAAAATATAGTAGCTATGTACACCTTTCTTAACCAATGTTGACTTCCCATTCTTTCTCCTGGAATACAGTGTTTTATTCCTGTTTGAAATTGACAGACATCATCTGAGCTTTCCAAAGAAACGAAAAAACCATCACACTTGGTCTGAATCAAACAGGACATACCACAATGAATGGCGGACCCCCTGGAATACAACTCCGTGTTTATTTTTCCACTATCGAAATGCAGCTCGAAAATCACTGCGGTTAAGATGAGTAAAGGTGTCATGATGATGAGCTACAGAAAATCAGCAGATTTTCTTTATAGACCTGTCTTTTGAAAATTCGCTTCGGATCTGCAGCGACCATGATAACACTCCTTGCTTTTCGACGCAAGGTTCTTTCAGTACCAAACGTTCACGTGATTCTGCAACCTGTTGATCAATGATTTCGCAACCTGTCTATCAATAGTTGCGCTTCCACTACAAAAAAAAGCCGGTATTTGTCCGCTCTTATTCTGCTTCCATTACAGAACAGCCCGTGTTTAAAAAGTCCGGTTCTATTAAGTGCGGATCTATTTAGTTCGGATAGCATAGCCGATCATACTCCGAATCTAGATGCGGATAAATTTTGTAGTGGAATGGCAATAACACCGGATCTATTTGTAGTATTATGCTCGGCTACAGGTGGCTCCACGGTCGCTTGCGACTGTGCATGACCTATCCAAACTAAATAGATCCGCACTTAATAGAACCGGACTTATTAAACCCGGCAATTCTGTAATGGAAGCAGAACAAGAGCGGACAAATACCGGCTTTTTTGTAGTGGAAGCGCAACTAATAATTTTACAACATCTGTATCAGTGATTTTCTCACGTGTGTATCAATCAACCTATCAGAGGAAGTTCACATCATGCAATTCCTGGGAATTCCACACAGCAACAAATGATGGGCCACAAATCCAACCTCATCTATGGTCGCAATTTCAGTTGCGGACGTCTGGCTTACAAGAAGCTACCATACAACACACCATACCCGGCCTGTCAGCCTGCGTGGACCACAGTTGGACTGGTAGGGGACACGGTGTGAAAGGAATGGCAGTCCTAGGAATGCCAGCCCGAGAGGTAAAATGGTAAATACAACCTTTGGTTTGTATCGCCTTACAATTTAATCCCTCGTTGAACTACTGAACCACACAACATTCCAGGGGACTTAGATTCCTGTTACCGCCATTTCCAGGGAGCATACCAGCAGGAAACGTGACTATAACCGTCATTTTGGAGAATGGTAAGCTGCTGGTTTAGATGCACAAAACCTCAAGCCGCGAGTCAACATCGTACCTGTATCATTAAAGCCTCACAGTATTGAATTTTACGGTATTTTCAAAGTGTTAGGAGACTGCAGGCAGAGGTCTCGTAGCCTCGTGAAGGTCCCCAAAATCCTTGCATGATACGTACCTCAAGAATCAATGCTTAGTTTTCAGCACGGCATCGAAAAAACAGCAGGATGCAGAGCTCTAATGTATCCACATAGAGCACAGTACATTTTACACTACACTGACGTCGGAGGACGTAAGCACTTTCTGAATTCAATGCAGTGCGGCTTTAAGTTGGAAGTGATCCACGAACGAAACCTCGGAAATTGGTCGAACCAATAGGAATGCTGTCACGAGTACCAATGGAATGCCCTCTTACGGTGAAGTCGAGAGAAACTGACGCCTCCGAATGCTGAGGAAGCCGGTCGGTCTTCGTCGTATCAAGGGCCTCCGCGGGCCTGAAGGCTTCAGCATTGTAGAGCTCATTGCATTGTAGATCCTGACATTCGTAGCTAGCGAAGTAGAAGAGCCAACTCTTACGAAAAAGACGACATCGTCGACCTAAACGCTGAAACTCATTGGTAAATACGTCTTTATATATTGATGTCCTGGGCTGAAGAAAATGAATTGTAAGGACTGCTCTCTTCTCGATGTCTAAGATTCAGTATGATACAAGTAATCAATAGTTCTACATCATTGATTTCCTTGGAGAAACACATATTGTATTAGCCCAGGATATTTATCGAAAATAAGGGGGAACCTAGAACAAATTGCAACAGAATTTCTTTTTGCTTTATTTAGTCTACAAACATCACATAAAAAGTTCCTTCAACTCCGACCCCCCAAAGTGTCCATAATTGGTATTTATTTAGGGTTCTACATTTTAATGTAGGATCCTACATTTTAATGTAGAATCTCAAATAAATACCAATTATGGGCACTTTGGGGGGCGGATTTGAAGGAACGTTTTATGTGATGTTTGTTGGGGTATACAAAACTCCTATTACAATGTTTATGGACTTCTATTACCAATTCAAGTGTTCATGTACTGCTAACTTTTTCCACGTGCGTTTTAGACCCTATAAATGTGTATTACCAATAGATAGAAACATGGTACCTCTGAGTCAGATAGGCATTATATGTTGTCGCTGTGTTGTAGAAATGACACATTACGCCATATTTTGCTCACAATCAACAAATTCGCCGTTTTTACAACAAATACGTGTTTAATGATGTTCTAATCATGCCTATCTGCCTAAGAGCTGCCATATTTCTATATATTGGTAATACATTTATAGGGTCTAAAACGGACGAAAAATAGTTAGCAGTACATGCACCCTTGAATTTGTAATAGAAGTCCATAAACATTCTAACAGGAGTTAATGTAGGATCTCAAATAAATACCAATTACGGGCACTTCCGGGGGGGGTCGGATTTGAAGGGACTTTTTATGTGATGTTTGGAGGAGTATACGAAACAATATAAAGCAAAAAGAAATTTTGTCGCAATTTGCTCTAGGTCAAATCATATTTTTCCTGGACCTCATGTATAGGTAAAAAGTTGTCAATATCGAAAGAAGGGCCTTTCACATTTTTGATCAAGTTCGAATAGCATAGCCGACAGTGTAGACCTACTCCGAATCTAAATTAGAACCGGATCGAGTGGACGGATCTTAACCAATCAAGCTATTTTCCGCCAGGCTATCCCTATTGGCTGATGCAGTGTCGGATACAGATATGTTCCAGGTCATACGTGTTGACAGCCTTAAAAACGGATTTACCCAGTACACGATACACACAACTTCATCCTGGCTCCAACTAGACGCATCCTATGGGCGGTTATATCCGCAAATTAAGGGTAGCATGAAACGTAAATGTTATAAGTGAAAAAACTAAGACGTAATATTAAAATAAGACCTGTGATGCTGCAGTTTCTTGTAAGTAGGCTTTTATACAATAATTTGTAGGTGAAACATAGACGTTCCGCCTAAATAAGATGTCTTGCATGACTGAGAGGTATGGCACTTCTGAGACGCAACCTCGTCCCCAGGGGTATAGTTCCCTTTCTGACAATATGGTGGTCGCGTCACTAACCACTGGCATCAGTTTTCGATTTAACGCATGTGATTGGTTGACGGGAAACCGTCAAATATACCCAAGAATATACCCAAAGAAATTTTCAAAATATTTTGGATCAAGCCAGAAGGTTATCTATATCCAGGTTTGATGACTTTTTGTAAAAAGAATTTTAAAAGCACAAGTAAGTATTTCAAATTGATTATTTTGACTCGTGCTGCCACCTATACTTAGTCCAAGATTCCTGGATTATTAACCGAAGCTGATTCCAGGGGTTAGTGAGCGAGTGGTCGGAGGTTGTCTGAGCGAACTATATCCCTGGGGACGAGGTTGTCTGAGACGTTGAGCAAATATGAGACGTCCGGCGAAAAGCAAACGGTCTGCATAAATAGGATGTCCCGCATGACTGAGAGGTATCGCACTTCTAGGTCACTGCCACAACCTGACGAAAACGAAACATAAACCTAAACCTAAACGTAAGAATCGTAGTACCCAGGAGTAACGTTGTGTGGCGCAGCTGTTCCGGCACCTCATTGTAATTGAAAGTCGTGAAAACAGTTCCTATCACCAATTTTGTTAACCCTAGATTGCATTTTTACAATGTAGGCCTAACTCGGTTGTCATTATTACACACCTGTTTAAAACCATATCAGGAATAGCCAACGACTCCTGAAAGTGAAAATACAATCTGCCAGTTTATAGCAGACGTCACTGTACGGTCCGCAGGCCAACGAAATGAGGAGACATGAGGCTCGTTGAATTCCCCTTCGCATTCGTGATTTATTGAAGCAAGGAGTAGAAATAACAGCGACAGCAGCGAAAGTAGTGACAGCAGCGACAGTAGTAGCGACAGTAGATTCAACTGAAATAATGTACAGAATCAGCGAAATTAAAATACACGTAAATAAAAAGGAAGCCAAGACGAAATTTGGGCAGAAACCGGCAGCGAACAGTACACAACTCACCGTCGTTTTGCTCGGCTGTCTCAACGTTGAAAAGTACATGAGTGACCAGAGATACATAAGCGCCAGAGAAATGACCTACAGCCATACGTCGTAGGAAAACACTGAAGAACTGAAGAGCCTAGGCACAAACTAGCCAGTTTTATACAATTTCTGCCGGTTCCAAAAATAACCCTCACATGACTCGAGTTATAGACCACCTTTTAACCTGGTGAAACTCACCCAAGTTACATGACCAAAGTTTTAACTTAACAACAGTTGAAGGCCAAGAATATTGTTCATGGTTCACAATAACTACCACAAAGTTTCCACTTTACACAGCAAGAATCGGACAACAATAGAAAGCAAATAGAACGAACTAAATAACCAGATTGTGGAAGGTGAAATGTGACAAAGCATAGTCAAACATAAAGCGAAACTGACAAGTCCGTAGTCGTTGGTGCGGTTCGCTACTAGCACTAAATAAACCTAAACCCAATGGGCTGAAACCAAGGTTTCATTGCCAATAAGTCGCGCATAAAGACATCAATAACTTCGACAATTAACTCTTACACCACCCCCACCATAATTGGATAAATTATTTGATTATAATGAAATACAAAACTCTCAAATTATCAACTAACTGCACAATATTGACTGTACTATACATCAAAACTCGAAATTGACAAACCTGATATTAAATTCTAAATTGATAACCGACTCGTGACAACTGACTCAAATTGACACTTGACTATTCACCTTCAAGAAGAAGACACAATTTGCTAATTGGTCTTGTAAAAACATTGTGCTGTGTTTTGACCTTGACCACACGAATACGACCTTTGTCGTCCGGCAGGGTCTGAACAACTTTACCCATTGGCCATGTGTTCCTTGGTGAACTGAAATCAACAAGGAGAACTATATCACCTATGGCTAGATTTCTCTTGGCGTCATTCCACTTTTGTCTCTCCTGGAGAAGAGGAATGTACTCTTTAAGCCATCTCATCCAAAACAAGTTGGCCATATATTGGATTTGCCTCCACCTGCGTTTCGAGTAACTGTCTGCGTCGGAGAAAAGACCAGGTGGAAGATTTGGCTTGCGCTTCAGTAACAACAAGTGGTTAGGCGTAAGAGCCTCAACATCATGTGGTGTGTCGGACAGTTTGGTTATGGGTCGGTCATTGACAGTAAATTCTATCTCACATAGCAAGGTGTGTAAACTTTCTTCATTCAAAACTTGTTGACCAACAACAGTTGTAATGATCTTCCTGATTGATCTGATCATTCGCTCCCAAATCCAGCCATGATGAGAGCCAGTTGGGGGATTAAACTTCCAATCTACACCTCGTTGGCGCATGGCATCATGTATCTGAGACACATTCCACCCATCAATTGACTGACACTTGGCCTCGTCTGGCGATAAACCTACGAAGGGCATTGATGCATGAATCTGTGTCCAGAGATGCTGCCAGCTCCAGGTGAATGCCGCGAATAGCCATGCATGTAAATACAACACCATAGCGTTTAACCCTCGACCTTCGCTGCTTGACCTCAAAGGGGCCAAAGTAGTCAATTCCTACGCGGGTAAAGGGAGGGTCATCTGGCGAGATTCGGTCGAGCGGAAGATCCGACATCTTCTGATCCAGAAGGCTCGCTCTCTGTCTACGACAGAGAACACATTTGGCTAGAAACTTCCTAATTGCTGACGGTGCGTGTACAATCCAGTACTTTTCTCTCAACTTGACAACATGTGATTTCTACCGCTGTGTTGCACAGCGAGGTGGACATGTCTCAACAATAATGTAGTAGCATGAGATTTGGCCGGGAGGACGATAGGATGCTTTTCCTCCTCCGGCATTGATGACTTGGCTAAACGTCCGCCCACGCGAATCAGACCATCCTGAAGAACTGGGTCAAGCCTGTATATGCTACTCGACTTCCTCACACGGGAAGACTCGGCTAACGACGTCATCTCCTCAGGAAAGGCCAGACTCTGCGTGTAGGACAGAATCGCCCTTTCGGCATTTTCCAAATCGGACACAGAGAGAGCAGCACAACAATTCGTGTCGTTGACATCTGAAACATCGGTACATTTACCTAGTTTATTTTGAACTCGTTTTCTCAAGAACTGCTTAATTCTCAAAAACCAGGCTGCAGTGCGTTTCAACCTATACCAGGATGAGTAATGAGTCAGCAATTTGTTCATTGGCGCGTCACTGACTTGGGCCACAGTGTTCACTTTGACTGGGCTCCTCTTTATCTCAGGATCGCTATCGTTCAAAACAGGTTTCTCAGACGGAGCAACTAGCTTTTCAAACTCGGGCCATTCAGATTCTGGCCTCGACAAGAAGTCGGGCCCATTAACCCAATGACTGTCACCTACCAATTCATTTGGGGATGTACCACGTGACGCTTTATCAGCTGGATTATGTTTACCATCAATATATCTCCACTGACTCTCATCAGATCCTTCATGGATCACCTGGAGACGGTTTGCCACGAAAGTTTGAAACCGTGACGTCGTGTTTCTGATGTAATAGATGACCGTCATACTATCACACCAGAAGTAGGAAGTCTGGACGGGAAGGTCTAATTCATTCCTGATCATGTGGTCTACACGCACTGCTACCGTGGCGGCGGTAAGTTCCATGCGAACTATCGAAACCGGCTTCAAAGGAGCCACTCGTGACTTTGACACTAACAAGGAAGAGTGAATTCTTCCAGCGGGGTTTATCACTCTAGCGTAAGTGACAACTGCGTATCCTACTGAGCTGGCATCGCTGAAATGACACAACTGCAAAGCATCAATCTTGCCAAAGCCCAAGGGTTTGATACACCTAGGGATGGAGAACTTGCTCAAAGTTTGGAGGTTGCTAACCCATTTAAACCACTTCGTGTGAATAGAATGAGGGATTGGATCATCCCAATCACATTTCAGTTTGCACAGCTCTTGTAGAAGACATTTGCCTTGAAGAACTACTGGCGACAGGAAGCCCAACGGGTCAAATATTGAGCTTACAGTCGACAATATTCCTCTACGAGTTGGTGGACGGTCTTTCAACTGACATTTGAAACTGAATATGTCATTCTCTGTGCACCACTGTACACCGAGAGCACGTTCGATCGGCAGGGTATCACGATCAAGGTCAAGATTCTTGATTTCTTTTGCCCGGTGTTCCTGTGGTATGGATGCCATAACTTCTCTGCTATTTGAAACCCATTTCGTTAAGTTAAAGCCACCCTTGCCACACAAGGACCTCACCTCACCAGAAACACGAACAGCCGTGTTGACGTCATCAACAGATTTCAGAAAGTCATCAACGTAAAAATTACGATGAACTGATGACGTGATTTCAGACTCGTACTCGCTGCTACTATCTTCGGCAGTTTTTCTAAGCGCGAAGTTAGCGCAGGCGGGCGATGACGTAGCGCCAAATAAATGAACTACCATTTGGTATTCTGCAACTGGTTTTGTGACATCGCCATCTTGCCACCACAGGAACCTTAGCAAACTTGCATCTTGATCGGGCACCCTGACACGATAAAACATCGACTCGATGTCGGCCATCATTGCAATTTCACCCTGTCTGAAATTCAGTAACGTGCTGATCAATGAGCTTGTCAGCTTCGGACCGGCAAGCAGTTGTTCGTTTAGAGAAGTTCCTTGATACCGAGCGGAACAATCACAAACTACGCGCAACTTGCCCTTTCTAGGGTGGTATACGCCATGATGGGGCAAATACCAAATTTTACCCTCATCAGCATCTAATTGATTATCGGGAATCTTTCTGGCATTTTCACGTCATTGTCTTTAAACGGAAGGCTAATCGTGTACTGGCCGTTTTCTAACTGAACAGACTCGCTGACCCTTCTCATGAAACTCATGTCCTGTCTAGATCTTTCAGGAACATCGTCAATCACCCTCTCGGAGCAGTCAATCTCAAATTGTTGAGCCAGTGTTTCTGACAGAGAGGGAAACTGGCAATCGCCCCGAAGACCAACCTTGATTCTGTTGACAGACGCAAACATGGATTTCTGAGAGTAACCAACAGAGACGTCTAGTGGACCATTGACCACCCAGCCAAGAGCAGTTCGGACTGCAAATGGGCCATTGTCGCTTCTGACAATTTCCCAGGGCTCCATGGCTTGGGGGACATTGGCTCCAATCAAAAGACCAACTTCATTACAATCGACTTGAAGCAAAGGAACGTTCTTGAGATTGTCCCAGTTCTGCAAGTCTTCTTGCTTAATGATATCATCGGTACTAACTGGCATTTTAGCTTGGCTGAACACTGGTAGCAACTCAAACGAATGCTTTCCGTCTAAACTAGTAATCTCGAGATTTGGAATTACATAAGTTTCCACCTTGGCAGTTTGTCCCATTGTGCTCAGTGTTATATTGGTTTTCCTGCCTTCGACGGGAAGTCTACTCTTGACTCTTTCTGAACAAAAGGTGGCAGTAGAGCCAGAGTCCAGAAAGGCATATGTTTCAATACAATCGTTGCTATTCTTGACTTTTAACCTGACTGGCACAATCGGCATAGCCACGCGGGCCGATTTATCAGACGAAGCTAGATTCACACTGGCATTATTAACTGCTTGCTGCTCGTCAGCAGCTCTGCTGTCACTCAAGGGTGTGGAACCCTGCACTGACTGATGCGACTGGGGGGTTGCACCCTGGCTGCTATTAGCTTGCAAGGCTCGAGCCCCAGAATCAACATGCAAGATAGTTGGATGAGGTCTATTGCACACAGCGCACATGGATTTATTTCTACAATTCTTCTTAGAGTGACCCGGCTTGAGACAAGCGAAACACAAATTCTGAGACCGCAAGAACTCAAATCTCTCTCTCAACATGAGAAACCTAATATTTCGACAACTATTGAGCGCATGATTTGTTCTCTTGCAGTACAAACAAGGTTGCCTATAAGCCGCGGAACTTAAAGCTGACAGGTCAGATATACTCTCCGACTTGTATGCAAAAATTTTTACGCTCAACTTCGGCAGACCACGAGGCTGCCGAAGTCGAGTGCTCGACTTCGGCAGCCTCGTGGTCTGCCGAAGTTGAGCGTAACAATTTTTGCATACAAGTCGGAGAGTATATCTGACCTGTCAGCTTTAAGGACTTGTCCGAGTTAACATCACTGGCTCTATTTTCATCACTTCTATTTTCAATGTTTTCCACTTTGGCAGCAAAGCTCCTTTTACCTGCACCCTTTGATTTCTGGGAAGAATCTACATGAACATTTTTATACTTCTGAGATGCATCTTTGATAGCAGCTTTACCGAACACGGGGTCATTCGCCTTCTTGGCTTCCCGTTTGACAAACTCAACCAATTCGTTAAACTGAATCTTGGTATTCTTATCTTTGGCATTCTGAACTACCGTACGCCACCGATCGTGCAGGTAAACGGGGAGCTTCCCTACCAAAGCTTTGACATTGTCAGAGAACTCTAAAACTTGCAAAGCGTCAATAGACTTCACTGCATACTGACATTCCGTCAAGAACACAGAAAAGTCGTCTAAACCTTTAGAGTCGTCAGCCTTTATCAAAGGCCAATTCAGTGCTTTTTTCACATAGTCTGAGGCGACAAGCTCAGGGTCTCCATATCTTTCCCTCAATTCTTTCATGGCAGCTGTGTAACCAACATCACCAGGAAGGTGAGAAAACCCAACAACCAACTTGTGGGCATCTCCAGACGTGAACTGATATAAATAGCCCCAACGTTCTTCGTCTGAATCCGTATGACAAACAATTCTAGCATTAAACTGCCGTAAGAATCTAGGGAATTCCATGGGATTACCGCTGAACTTATCGGTGTCGATGGTTGGTTTCCGAAGCTCATTCGTGAGCGACAAAATTGGGTCCCTACCCGTTTGGGGTTGTTGACCAATTTGGTCTGGTGCATCGGGCTTGGTTTTCTGAATCCCTTGAAGCCAACCTTCGACATACTCAGCTTTTCCATTTTCGTTTTCTATTTCGTCATCGCATTCTGACACACTAGTAACACTTTTCAAATGCTTATTCGACAGACACTTCTGTAGCTCTTTCAAAACGTTAGCGGCAACTTCCTTTCGGTTCGTAAACCAACTCATAGCTGAAGGCTGTTCGGCTTCGTCGAGCTGAGAACAGTACAATTCATTTGTTTGTTCCAAAGTGGCAAGAGACATTTCAATACTTTCAATCACTTCAGAAATGTGCGATTTGCTACGCTCCATCTGCATAGCTTTCAAACCTTTGTTGTTGTACTTAGTCAGCGCACCGGCCTGTGCCGTACGCAATTGTTTCAACTTAGAAAGAGGAGGAGGTTTAGTAGCCTTACCACCAGAAGTGGCAGGAGCCAAACTAACGTCACCTTTATCATTTTTCCCGGAGGTTCCACCGGTAGCTGCCAAAGCTGCTTCTACGACATCCATGACGAAGAACCGAACGAAGACGAAAGTGTGACGATACCGAACGTTGATCCAGAGAACCGTTACGTGGCTCACGTTTACCCGACGTANTGTACGGTCCGCAGGCCAACGAAATGAGGAGACATGAGGCTCGTTGAATTCCCCTTCGCATGCGTGATTTATTGAAGCAAGGAGTAGAAATAACAGCGACAGCAGCGAAAGTAGTGACAGCAGCGACAGTAGTAGCGACAGTAGATTCAACTGAAATAATGTACAGAATGAGCGAAATTAAAATACACGTAAATAAAAAGGAAGCTAAGACGAAATTTGGGCAGAAACCGGCAGCGGACAGTACACAACTCACCGTCGTTTTGCCTGGCTGTCTCAACGTTGAAAAGTACACGAGTGACCAGAGATACGTAAGTGCGAGAGAAATGACCTACAGCCATACGTCGTAGAAAAACACTGAAGAACTGAAGAGCCTAGGTACAAACTAGCCAGTTTTATACAATTTCTGCCGGTTCCAAAAATAACCCTCACATGACTCGAGTTATAGACCACCTTTAACCTGGTGAAACTCACCCAAGTTACATGACCAAAGTTTTAACTTAACAACAGTTGAAGGCCAAGAATATTGTTCATGGTTCACAATAACTACCACAAAGTTTCCACTTTACACAGCAAGAATCGGACAACAATAGAAAACAAATAGAATGAACTAAACAACCAGATTGTGGAAGGTGAAATGTGACAAAGCATAATCAAACAAAGCGAAACTGACAAGTCCGTAGTCATTGGTGCGGTTCGCTACTAGCACTAAATAAACCTAAACTCAATGGGCTGAAACCAAGGTTTCATTGCCAATAAGTCGCGCATAAAGACATCAATAACTTCGACAATTAACTCTTACATCTATGTTGTTAAGAGTTTCATTGTCGCTGTCGTCTGCTCCGTCGTCCTCCATCCTCTCGACATTGGGTCATATGAATAAAGACTAGTAAACGGCTTCACTTGAATTTTGCAATACAAATGCAAATTATCTCAATTTATAAGCACATGAAATTTTATTCGAAGCTTTAGTTTAATCGAGTAAAAGAGTCTCATCTAATCAAAATGCTGAGAATGGATTTGGACTGTACGTTTTGCATCTGATCTCCTCATTATACAGTAAACCTCGCGTAAGTCGCCGGCGCCTAACCCACCAAAGTGTTTAAAGCCTCACAGTATTGAATTTTACGACATTTTCAAAGTGTTAGGACTATGCAGGCAGAGGTCCCATAGCCTCATGATGGTCCCCAAAATCTTGCCTGATACGTACTTCCAAGAATCAAGACCTAGTTTTCAGCACACAATGAAAAAACTGCAGGCAGAGCTCTAATGCATTCAGATAGAGTATAGTACATTTTACACTACACTAACGTCGGAGGACGTAAGCAGTTTCTGAATTCAATACAGTGTGGCTTTAAGTCGACAGAGCTGAAAAGGTCCCAATTTCCTGTAATGATATTTCCCATTAAGTTACCTTCGCTAAGTCGCCATTCCTAAGTCGTCAAAGTGCCTAAGTCGTCGTATATATCCTGGTGCCTACTGCGTAAAGCAATGCTTTTCGCATTGCGTAAGTCGACACGCGACGATCGCGGCACAACTACGAATGGTAAGTTATAAATGAGGAATCCACATCACTTTCGCAAAATCAATTCAACTTTGACATCGCGCTGCATGTCTGCAGTCAAGATATTTGACTCGTACAACAGTCGAAACTACATGTATTTCATTTTCCCTAGGAATCCACTGCCGATTTACTGCTTTGCAACCTGCTACCTGCGATTGAATACGACCGCAAGGAACTACCGCTCGCGGACCTGAAATTAATCACATTTTCGCCTTTGGTGGAAACAAAAATATTTCTGGCGAAAATGATGTCTAGGTCGTCCACGACGGCCATCGAGCGCCAATAGCCTGATCAGGTTGAATATCACAGGTGGATTCCAAGGATTTGACTGGTTTCCTGCTTTGACACCAAGTCCAAAAGATTTGAATAGGCCCTACCGTGGCAGGTGGCCAGCTCTAGGTTAGAGCAAAAGCCAACATTTGAAATGTACAGGTAATGTCGCAAATTTGTGAGTCGTAAGTCGCCAAAACGGCGAGTTGCATGCTTAAGTCGTCAAAATGGCGGCTTGTATGTAAGTCACCGAAATGTCGACTTATGCATAGCTCGTCAGATCTCTAAGTCGCCATAAAAATCATGGTCCCGAAAGTGTCGGCTAATGTATATTTTTTCTCATCTCATGAATAAACAATACACTACTAATGCCAAATCGGTTAATGTCGTCCTGGGTATAACAGAAATATACCCAGGTTCAATGTCGTCCTACAAAACTATACTCTGGGTGTAGTTCGATCTACAAAAGTATACCCAGTACCGTAGTTTTGAGCCTAGGTACGAGTCGGGATTGGATGGCCGCCATTTTGTTTCTCGCTTCAACTGAGACGGCAGTTTTGCAAGTTCAACATCGTCAACATACCAGTCAGTATTGTCAGCTTTTGTGCTCATATAATAGCATGGGTCAACTGTTAACATTTGTCTTAACACAATGGTCCAAACTTATCGCAAGTTACGGTGACAATTTCAAAGAAATGAGCAAACGAACAGACCCGATCTGCGTGTTCATCTACGTCCGCATCGACATTACATCAGCCCTGCTGCGAGTACTATTGCGGATTTGAGTGGCGATAAACGGCACGAAAAATTCTCTGATGAATGTCGGTACGATGATATTAAAGTGGTGCCCGTCGTGTCGTGCGCCAGAGCGATGTTTTTCGACTTGCCATGTTTGTGCATGGTGATGTGGCATTCTCAAGAACAATCTCGTCTTCAGGTGCTGTATCCAATCCTTGGTATATTTTTGTAGATCGAACTAGGTATAGTTTTGTAGGACGACATTGAACCTGGGTATATTTCTGTTATACCCAGGACGACATTAACCGATTCGGCACTACTAATACAATCCACTTGCAATAAACTCATTCATTCTCCACACTGCCTTGTTTCATTTCACCCCGGTATTTCACCAGGAGATGTTAGCCATTTTGCATCCGCAAATTTCATAGACATATCAGGTGTGTGAATGAATTGCTTCCGAGTTCCGAATCAGTGATTTGATAACAACCCTTTCAATGTCCGTCTAAATCTGGTCCCTGTGAGACAGTAAATATAAAAGTTCAAGCAACTGTTGACCAGGCCAAGGAAGTAGCAGAAATCAAGTGCCATAAAGTATGCGTCGTAATCGATATTATGATTGGGGAGAAACTGACGGAATATTCCAATAATCTGCATCAGGGCTCCCGGAACTTCAAGTCCATTAAAAGTGATGACGACAGCTAAAACCCTGATTGTATCCATCTTTGCTCGTGAACCAGCCTTGCCGCCTGCCTGACCTGCAACTGATTTGTTCAGAGTTGTTATCAAGCGATATGAAATAAATATGAGGAATGTTATGGGGAAAAAAGTCGTTATCACCATATGCAGGGCGATGACATAGATGACAAGAAAATATACACTCGAGTAAAATTGTACTGGCTTGTTCCGAATGGGTATGTATGTCTCGGTACAGGGATCGTAGGTCCAGGCAATTTTGTACACAAACAACCATACAAATCGATAGAGAAAAGAAAATATAGCTGTGAGGAGACAACCGTAACGAGCGTTCCTGATGGTACACAGCGACGCAGCCTTCAGCGGTTTACATATAGCAATGAATCGCTCCTCCGCCACGAACACAGTTAAGTACACAGACCATGTCTTCGCCATCCACAGGAACGCCCAGAGATAGCCATAAGCCATAGTCCTAAATACCATGTACTCTATAAACACTCCCAAGTAGAAAGGAATCCGACGGAGTGAACTAAATAAAAGACGGCGCACAAGGAAGAGGCTATCGGCCACGGCGAGACAGCGGAGAAAGACCGAGGTCGACGTGAATGGTTTCTCCCTCCCCAATACGACGAAGGCTAAACTGTTACCGACTAAACCGATGAATATTGCGAGCATGTAAACTGGAACGTCTAGCAAGAAGTAGAACATAGTGACGTGTGATGTCGTAAACGGAATGTAATCGTAGCGAACGCATCTCATTGGCTCAGTGCTCTCGCCGATGCTGGCGCCATGTGACACGTTCACCCATGTCATTTTTTCAGGTTCCTCTATAATTGACCATCTGTATTTATTTACGGCATACACTGCGCTGATTAAACGGGTCGTTTAGACCCGGGATACACCAACTTCATCTGAGATTGCTGGACTGCCACTTAAAGTCATGTCTACACCATCAACATTTTCAAAACATTTCTGCGACAAAACATTTTGAAAAGTGTTTTGGAAATGTTGCAGCTTGTTTTGGGGGTGGTCTACACTCTGCAACAGTATCAAAACATGTTTCAATTTGTTTTAAAAAAGTGCCCCAATGTGCTCAGGCCGGCTGCGACTCCTCTTGATCGACAGTAATACAAAAAGTGTGGTAGAGCAAAGAGCAGGGGCCATATGCATAAAACTGCCTTAAGTTAAGTGTAAAACTGACCCTTAAGGCGGGGGGGGGGCCTACCTATGCCGACTTTATTGACGCTCTTTGAAAACAAGCGTCCTAACATATTCATGACAAAAAGTAACAAATTGATGTCAACAAAATGTTTTAGCTACAACCTTTATGCTCCCGTTCTGTGAAAGAATTGTTCATTCTGACCAATTACGATGGAGTTCATTAAGTTATAACAAGTTGTCAAAATTTGAGTTCGCAAACAATTTTGCAGACTAGGGATGCGCGACACATCAGTTTCCCACATAGTCAGGCCATATGCATAAAACTACTTAAGTATGAAAATCCCAAGGGATTCCCTCAAACCACCACTAAAGTGGAAATCTTAACTTAAGGGAGGTGCAGAAAGCTGCTTTGGAATAGTGAAAGCCTCAAAATCACCCTTAACTCTAAGTGTGGTCGCAGTTCCTTTAACTGACTCCTTAACTTCACACAGTTGGGGCAGGCACAGGTTGGAATATGCTATCCATGTTGTTTTTTAATGCATGCTAGCCAAATAGGCCGGGGAAATTATGTGCTAGGCTAGGGTGGGACAACATTGAACTGTGCCAAGGATTTTGATTTGACAGACCATGTATCCTCTTTCTGTCCTACCAATTTGGTAACCTCTTTTCTTGTTTTCCACCGTTAAAAGCCATTTTACACAGTTCCTAACATACTAAAATGTGCATTACAGCATTGCCTGCAGTCATGTTCATGTACATACAGCCTACATTTGAGAAACCTTCCTTAAGTATAACACTTAAGAAATCTGGGAAACCCCTTGAATACTGAAATTTCATTGGCTGACACCACAATTCCTGGAAATACTTTAGTTAAGGGTTGCCCTTAGCTGAGTATGCCCTTAACTTGTTTTATGCATACACCTTAAGTATGGCACTTGGTAAAGTGAAATCCTTAGACTTTAAGGCTAAGTTTTACACTTAAGGGCGGACTTCCACCTGAAAATTTTCTGTCGTAATTTTCCTTTTGTAAACTTATAGAAAATTGTCAGACACGCTGTTGCATGATCAATTTCTGTAGCGTGGAAGAGGCCTTTAAAGATTATGTCAGCCAGTTATTTTAGTGTCCGACAGTTATTGCTTGGAATAGCACATGTTCTATTCCTCGCCCGAAATGTCTGCAATCTTTTCGAACAATACGCGGCAGTCGTCGACAATAGACACACGAGCAAATTTTGGACCACCTGCAACAGAGTGTCTGACAATTTTCCATAGGTTTCCATAAGGAAAATTGCGACAGAAAACTTTCAGGTGGAAGGCCGCCTTAACTTAAGGAAGTTTTATGCATATGGCCCCTGATGCCTGCAGGGCCTAACGATCCGTTTTTTACGAAAGTACTTTCCATTTAATTAGTATAAACTATTTAATGCCAAAAAAAGGCTCGATTTACAGTTTTTTGAAATATTTCATATTCCCGACCAACTATCCAAAAAAGGCGATCGTGTTGCCCTAGAATGCACATATGGCAATAACATCCAAAAGAAATTTTTCAAATATATGTGTCCAAAAAAGAGAAAACTTGTTTGGGAAATTTGAAAATTTCCATACCGCTGGCAAGTTACTTCTTGTTATGTAGATTTGTATTATTCCCGCCCTTTGAGTAAACTCTGTTCGGCCACTTGTGACCAAAGCACCAGTGACAGAGCTGAACAATACCCACAGTGGACACAAAAGATTTACACTGAAGATCGGTTTTCGAAAACAGTATACCAGGGTGAGCGGATTTAATCTGAATGTGAATGACTGGTCGCACAAAGGCCAGTTCCGTGGATTGCCACTAGGGAATGAGCTCAGCTATAGGTAGTCCCCCGCCTTAAAGTCTAAGGATTTCACTTTACCAAGTGCCATACTTAAGGTGTATGCATAAAACAAACTAAGGGCATACTCAGCTAAGGGCAACCCTTAACTAAAGTATTTCCAGGAATTGTGGTGTCAGCCAATGAAATTTCAGTATTCAAGGGGTTTCCCAGATTTCTTGAGTGTTACTTAAGGAAGGTTTCTCAAATGTAGGCTGCATGTACATGAACATGACTGCAGGCAATGCTGTAATGCACATTTTAGTATGTTAGGAACTGTGTAAAGTGGCTATTAACGGTGGAAAACAAAAAAAAGAGGTTACCAAATTAGTAGGACAGAAAGAGGATACATGGTCTGTCAAATCAAAATCCTTGGCACAGTTCAATGGTATCCCACCCTAGCCTAGCACATAATTTCCCCGGCCTATTTGGCTAGCATGCATTAAAAAACAGCATGGATCATATTCCAACCTGTGCGTGCCACAACTGTGAAGTTAAGGAGTCAGTTAAGGGAACTGTGACCACACTTAGAGTTAAGGGAGATTTTGAGACTTTCACTATTCCAAAGTAGCTTTCTGCATCTCCCTTAAATTAGGATTTCCACTTTAGTGGTGATTTGAGGGAATCCCTTGGGATTTTCATACTTAAGTAGTTTTATGCATATGGCTCCAGCACCCTCCGACGAATCAGTGATGGCGATATGAAATCTACAAGAATTCTCTCAGACAGGATTCATATATTCCGGTTTACATTCCAAGGTTGCAGTATGTGCAGCACCAATTTGGCCGAATGGGTGAATGTCGTCCTGGGTGACCCTAAATGTCACCCGGACACAACTGGGTGACGCTAAACGTCACCCAGAACAAGGCTGGGTGACGGTTAGACCCTGAGGGCCGTATTCACGGGTCGCACTTTAGCCTAAAGTGCAGCTTAAGTTAGACTTTCTCTGTGCTTGAAGCATTGAGAAAAGTCAGACTTTAATGAAAGTGCGACCCGTGAATAAGGCCCTAAACGTCACCCAGTTTGAAAGTCGTGCCATTTGAAAACCCGCGTCCGAGGTAAGTGGTACGTTGTTCGTATAGCTAAAAACGAATTCTGACATCTCCATCATTGACAAGCTCAATGCCAGACAAAGATTTCCCAATCCTCTAAGTGCGACCCACCGACTTTACACTTTGCGTCCTTGGTCTTCCTCATCAGACGATGAAGATGCTTATTGCTGTATCAAATCCATGTTTTTCTCGGATTTTATGATGCATAAACGTCAAAGTCACGTTTGTTCAATTCCATGATTTTGCGAGCGCTAGCTGCCGTGAGAGACGTTCCACTATCGATCGCCAAACTCAGACGCAGGTTTTAAAATGGCACGACTTTCAAACTGGGTGACGTTTAGGGTCTAAACGTCACCCAGCCTTGTTCTGGGTGACGTTTAGGGTCACCCAGTTTTGTGCCGGGTGACATTTAGGGTCGCCCAGGACAACATTCACCCATTTAGCACCAGTTTGGATCCAGTTCTCTCATTTGAAATCACGTCTGTATAGTATTGTGCGTTTTCCCCACAAAATGTAGTCCTGTCGACGTTAATTTACCTGTATGCGTTTGATCAGCGGAATTCTGGCCATCAGGACTGCGAAACAACCGAAAGTGGTGATTTTGTAGACCTAGATGGCTTGAACACACAATGACGTAGGTGCGGGTTGACTTGCTTCAAACTACTCACTTGTTGATAAGGTACTGTGTCAAGTTGTTTACCTACATTTTTATCATAATCTTATGTCAACGCAATTAGTTTATAGTACGGTAATCGTTTCATAAGTCCTTGGGCAATAAGATTTTTTATCAAGATAATTGCACACGTGTGATGTGTGTGGCATACTAGTATTTCATAGTATCAATGTACATGTAGGCACTGAAAGTGACAAAAAAGATAATTCTTCTGCTACGTAGGTACACACTATGGTCATGATGGTACTTACTTCTTCTCCCCTCTCTTCTTACCATGTCAGTCAAGGTGTCTGAATAGAGAATCAAACGCGCCATCTTCAATCTAATACTCACATCGGGAATTTATTGCCCATTAGGTCCAGGAATAATATGATTTGACCTAGAACAAATTGCAACAGAATTTTTTTTGCTTTATATGGTTCAGAATACCCTTCCAAACATCACATAAAAAATCCCTTCAAATCCGCCCCCCCCCCGAATTCAAGTGTGCATGTATACTGCTAACTTATCCTCGTCCGTTTTAGACCCTACACTCTAAAAACTCAAGTGTTGAATTCAACACTCCAAAGAGGCTTGAGAGTGACAACATTATAAAGTGTTGTATCCAGCACTAAAGAGTTGAATGTAACACTTTAAATGTTGGATACAGCACTTTTATAGTGTTGTCACTCTCAAGCCTCTTTGATGTGTTGAATTCAACACTTGAGTTTTTAGAATGTATACATGTATTACCAATAGATAGAAATATGGCACCTCTTAGTCAGATAGGCATGATTAGAACATCATTAAACTCGTATTTCTTGTAAAAACGGCAAATTTGTTGATTTTGGGTGTCATTTTTACAACACGACGACAACATATAATGTTCAAATCATGCCTATTTGACTAAAGGCGACGTTCCACGTTGACCACTAGGTGTCACTACGGCCCAATTCAATGCATCTGGCGGACCCAGTCGTTATCGATCGAGCAGCAATCACGTAGATTTTCCTGTACATTGGTCCGCTAAGACTTTTCTGCCATCTGTTAGCAATATGCGCGGCTGACTGCTCCTATTGTTGTCAGTCAACCTTGGCATTCAATGGTCCGCTGATTTGCGCACGTAATATTTGGAAACGTAATATAGTGAGCGTGTGTTGCAAACAGGAAACAAACCCAAGTGAAGAATAAAGTTTCAAAATTGCGAGCAATTTTTCTCCTTTTTTTATAAACATTTTTTGAACTTTGATAATGGAAATGTGTTGTTCACCAAACGGAGCTTGTCCGTATAACAGCCCATTTTTGAGGTAGATGCCCGCGAAATTCATACTCGCTCGCATGAAACTGATGGCAGGTTTCTATGACGTGAATGTGCACACACATTGAAATTGATCATAGTCGGCGTAAAATCCGGACGGAGTATGAACCACCCCTTAAAGGCCCGTTTCCACATGAGCGTTTCATGCTGCGTGATGCGTGATGCGTCAAATCGTTTGTTATTTTCCGCCGCTCTGCTTCCAAACAATGGGCGAAGCGTCAAAACGCGGCGTAAAACGCTCATGTGGAAACGGGCCTTAAGGCCCGTTTCCACAGAAGCGGTAGCGTGAGCGTTTTGACGCTTCGCCCATTGTTTGGAAGCAGAGCGGCGGAAAATAACAAAAGATTTGACGCATCACGCAGCGTGAAACGCGTCTGTGGAAACGAGCCTTTAGTCTTCGGTTGAAGCGGTTTTGAGCGGCTGTCAAGTGTCCTCTGTGGCCAAAAGGCTTCATGACCCAGGGGAGTAACGGGTATGCCGGATCACCAATTAACATTAAGGGTACATTGTGGCCTGCAATTAACCTATCTTGATTAGGCAGTAATTGTCCTGTCACCCCCATCTGATACATTCCTGAATTGGCGAAAATCCTGGCGTCATGTGCGCGGCCGGCGAATCCAAAAAATAAGTCTATAAAACGATACTTAAAGTCACACACACCCTGTAAAACAACTGAATGAAAGTGTTTGTGATTGTAATAATCTGCAGGATTATCTACTGGTGCCTTAATCGGAATGTGCATACCATCTATGGCACCCACGCACTGGGGATATCTCCATCTGTCGTTGTAACCTTCTACAATCGTGTTCAATCTGGCACCTGTGGGGAACTTTATATACATGGGGCACAAAATGTCGCATATCGCCTGACATGTTTCAAGGACAATTGTGCACACAGTTGATCTTCCTAGTCCAACCTTTTGCGCCAAAGATCTGTACTCAATGGAGGTGGCCAAGTTCCAAAGAGTTAAAGCAAGACGTTCGTGGTGAGGTATTGCCCTGCCGAGTCGGCCATGTCGATTTAGAGGAATCGGAGGAATCAGAGGAAAATACAGTCTGCAGCCCGTCAGACACTAACGATCACACGCTATCATGTACTAATATATAAATACAGCCACGTGATCGAGTTAATATCATAATAGCTTTAGTGGGACTTGCAATTCGGCCCTTTTTCTCCTAAAGTGTTTGCATTCGGCCCTCAAGTCATCAGACTCTCTAGTCTTATCACCAACCTCGATCATGATGAGTTTATTATAACAACTCAATAGCACAGGAAATGTTGTGATTTATCTATTCTGGTAATTTTATACTTTATCATACGGTGATTTTCTGGATTTTCCAGCCCGATTCCTCTGATTCCTTCGATTCCTCCGATTCCTCTAAATCGACATGGCCTGCGGAGTCGGGTATCTTGTTTTTCAATAGCTGGTCTCAATTGGACACAAAGCATCTCGAACGTTGCCCTGGACATCCTCAGATTTTCCCTTCAATCACTGTCTTCAGGCCAAAGATCATTGTAGTAAATTTCATGCCAGTAATTTCGGAGTCGGCGTTTCACCCAGAAACGACGCGGTCGTGGATTGCGATCGATGGTCAAATCCTGTAGGGCATTACGTGGCCAGAAGAGCAATCATATTCCTTCGCCGTTGAATCTGATGCTGACAGAATCGTGCACGGCGCTCCCGTGCGAAATGGCGCAGGCGCAACACCCGTCGGCGTTGATTTATCATTGTCCTTCTCAAGAAATTGAACATGAGAAAGAACAACAGGAAATTGACGGCAGGATCATCATTCACTGGCATGACTTGTCTCATGGGCGCATCCATCTTGGAATTAATGCCCTTGACCCCTTCGATAATAATCCCTAGAAAGGCAATTAGATGGCGCATGGGTTAATCCGCATTCAGTGTGACGGCACTCAATCTGAATTCAATCCGAATTAACCCCTAGTGTGAACGCACCGCTTTTAATTCGATATAACAAATTCGAAATCCGGGGACCGATATACGGAATTCGAATTGAATTCGCATTCAGTGTGAACGCGGCTTAAGGCCCATTTCCACTATAGCGGGCTCCGCGGCGGTTTCCGGCGAGCGGTGCGGTTTTCACAGGGTTTTGTATAATCCTTCGATGGTTTAACAATACAGTGGCCTATTGATTATCCAAATGCCTGTGAAAACCGCTCCGCTCGCCGCAAGACGCGGCAGAATCCGCTATAGTGGAAACGGGCCTTTAGGCAGGTACACCTTTTTGTTGGCCAGGGCCATATGCATAAAACTTCCTTAAGTTAAGTGTAAAACTTTACCAAGTGCCATACTTAAGATGTATGCATAAAACAAACTAAGGGCATACTCAACTGAGGGCAACCCTTAACTAAAGTATTTCCAGGAATTGTGGTTAGCCAATGAAATTTCAGTATTCAAGGGGTTTCCCAGATTTCTTGAGTGTTATACTTAAGGAAGGTTTCTCAAATGTAGGCTGCATGTACATGAACATGACTGCAGGCAATGCTGTAATGCACATTTTAGTATGTTAGGAACTGTGTAAAGTGGCTATTAACGGTGGAAAACAAAAAAGAGGTTACCAAATTGGTAGGACAGAAAGAGGATACATGGTCTGTCAAATCAAAACCCTTGGCACAGTTCAAGACCGGTGTAACGTTTTTCAGTGTTCCCCATCTGCGAGTGTTCCCCTGCTATTGTCTGGCGGAATAAGCCGCGACTTGACAATAGGGGACACACAGAGTAACGTATGGATCTATCTGCCAGTGTTTCCAAAACAATAGTGGCAACACGGAAACACTGGAAAACTTTACACCGGCTGTAACGGTGATGTTTGGTTTCCGCATAAAATCATTAGATATGGCTGACATCGATATATCCACTATCACCAAGAATATATAAGTACCAAGAATGTACAACTCCGAATATGTGCCAAAAAGTGAGTTTACTAATTTGCCTGTGGTGACCCTGTAACCGAAGGATCTTAATTTGTGAAGGATTATTGAGTAGAGAAGATCATTACGAACAAAATGACACCCCCATAATAGTTATATGCCCTCGGAAATAGCCGCGCTACAGAGCAGTTTTGAATGGACCATATTTTTGACGAATTGATATCGTACTTGATCTCAGGGTTGGGTACACTGATCTATACAACAAATCCATGGTTTCACCAAAATAAAAAAAATGGTATGCCAGTAATGTGTCTGTAACTTTATATAAGAATATTGACGATATTCTAAATAATACAATTCAGTCAACAACCTTTAAATCGGAACATTGGTTATTTAAATAGAAGGACTATAATTACCGCACGCTCTCTATTATCAGAAAAAGTAACATAATGCCCACCCTTTTGATTGATTACTAAGCTGTACATTCTTGGTAGGCCCTACTTATATATTCTTGCTACCATGCAGCATCAGACCTTCCTGGCCTCTTTGATTGACTTCCATCATGTCCGTGTTCAGGTTACAGCTTCTAAAATAAAACTGCCACAACATTTTATAAACTTTCCTTGAAAACAAGTTACACAATAGTAGAATTAATACCACTTTGGCATCCCATATATGCTTTCTGACCTCGGCAAAACAGTTCAGCGTTTTCTGTTGACAAACCTGCATGCTGCTAATGGGCCTCCGCCTGCTGCTGCTCCACCCTGAAGAAATCAGGTCCTCTTAGCTTAGCTCCCTAAACACGCACGCACGAGGCCCTGAACAAACCAGCCACGTTCTGTGGAGTAGAATGGCCATGACGTCTATACAGCTTACTCCCAATACTGATTCCTCACTGTGGCCATATGAAACTTACAAATTCTCAAAGGCCAGCAAGACTTGTCTAATTTATTCTTTATTGCTACTTTCTAAGCGTTGGCAATCATACATTCTGCTGCTTTTATCACATATTTGGTTATTTACTTCGATATTATTCCTTTTACGGTGGGGGAATAACACACTCGGCACAGCCAAGCTTCACGGATACCGGAAGCACGTTGCCTGACTGGTCACGTGACTAGCAACGCAACTCTGTCGAACATGGCGGGTGATTCATTTGACCTACGGCTTTGGACGAGTAAACATCTCCTATTCAACGTAATACGCTACATTCTGAAGCGAATAACAGATCATTTGTATAGCAATATGCAGCATATGACATTATTCACTCAAAATGTCATCTTAGTCAACCCCAAATGATGAAAAAGTGCAGCATTTTACAGCCAAAGCGCGAGTTTTCGCTCGCCTCAAAAACAACAGACAGCTGTAGGAAAAGTCATTTGCATAAATCTTTGCAGGAGGCGGGGCTTACTTTGATTGCAGCGCGCTGATTGGCCGCATGTTTTCTCGGCGGCAGTACTCCACGAAATACTGCTGGTTTGTTCAGGGCCTCGTGCGTGCGAGTTAGGGAGGTAAGCTAAGAGGACCTGATTTCTTCAGGATGCTGCTGCTCCGGATCCATGGCTGCATCTTGCTGTCCATCATGATCATCTGCATCATTAAGTGCTGGTAGACCTAATGCTTACGTCTCGAACAGCCCTTGAAACTGTGTCCTTGTCCACCGCAGAGTATCCCCAATTGCCTCGGGGAACGCTCCGGAAGCAAAAAAAAACCTCAGTACCAGCAGCAATTACATCTCAACACTCAAGTCTCGGCCTCACATGGTGACCCTCTTCGAGGTCCTCCCTCAGCAGTTCACAAATATACAGTATGCCATCAGGTTCAAACCTGTACCTTTTGAAAGTTTGGCATTGCTAAACCATTCCAGGTGATCAAATGTTCTATTAAATTGTGTGATTTGATGAAATTGTGGGTGTAATGGAAAAAAACTAGGCGGCCATGTTGGATCTGCTCCTAACGCCAACGTTAAGGTAACGCTGACTTTATCATGGCTTGAGAAGGTACTTTAAAGTTAACGATAATTTAACGCTAGTTTGGCTGAAAGGGTAAATGTCGTCCTGGGTATATACAAAGATTACACAGGATCTCAGTCTTCACTAAAACAATACCCTGGGTGTAGTTTCGGTAGCCAAACATCACCCAGCTTCCGCAATCTGTGCCTAGGAACGAGTCTTATTTAGAAATCCCATGGAATCTCGCGGTCTCGCGCCGCGGTACATAATGTTGAGCATGTTGAGTGTAGCTGTTCATGACATTCTTCAGGCGGTCACGTGACCGCGGGCGAGACAGCCTCGAATCCAGGTGTCATACTACGATGCTGGGTGATGTTCGGCTACCGAAAGTACACCCAGGGTATTGTTTTAGTGAAGATTGAGATCCTGGGTAATCTTTGTATATACCCAGGTCGACATTTACCCTTTCAGCGCTAGTTTGTGCCTAACGCTGTTTGGACAACCCAAAAAAATTAACGCCAGGTTAGTGGATTAACGCCAGCATTAGTGCTAACGCTGTTTGAACAACCGGCCCCTGCTGTTGTTTAAGCCATCGACCGTCATACCATTGACCACGGCCCCGTGACCCAGTTGCGCCAAAAGTAGACCGTAAACAATAGAAGCAGTCCCGTCAGCCGTGCGTATGTCCAAAAGATGGCAGCAAAGTTTTCTAGCGGACCAATACACAGAAAAATCATCCACGTAATTGGTGCGCGATCAAGAATGAATGGGTTCGGTATATGCATTGAATTGAGCCACACTGACACTTATTGGTCAACTCACGCCGAATCGGTAGATGTCGTCCTGGGTAACCCTAAAGTTTATCCAGGACCAACCTGGGTAACCCTAAAAGTTACCGAGGACGATCCTGGGTAAACTTTAAGGCACTAAAGTTTACCCAGTTTGAAATTCGCGCACTTTTTCACCTGCGGTCGAGGATCTTGAAAACGGCACTTCAGCCATATGTCAGTGCACGAAATCCATCAAATCGGCAAAAAATGGCAGCTGATAACGTCACTCGTGTTGCTGCGGAGGATTTGCAGATGTATTTGAATTCGATCGCATCTTATAGGGACGTTCAGTTTACATCTAAAGGTCGAGAAATCAAAAACAAAATGGCTGAGGTCGTGAAATGAAAATACGAACTACGTGACGGTGTAAAACGTGACCCCAAACTGGAGTTGCTAGTTCGGGATGAATTTATATGCACTGGCTCGCGGGAAATTGCCATCGGCGCTGTGGAGGCATGGGCGCCTGTCGCTGGTGAGTAGGTACAACAAATGTACAAGGCGTCCGTTATACATGTTATACATATATAGATAGCCCGGACAGAGAGCTAAGGTACATTTTGTTGCTCACAAGGTAGGTCTAAAGTTGGGACAACATGCACGACCATGACGACAGACACCGTGCGATGAGGAATTTTCGTGTGTTGCTACATTGAAAACATACCAATTTCAACTTCGACCGCAGGTGAAAAAGTGCGCGAATTTCAAACTGGGTAAACTTTAGTGTCCTAAAGTTTACCCAGGATCGTCCTGGGTAGCTTTTAGGGTTACTCAGGTTGGTCCTGGGTAAACTTTAGGGTTACCCAGGACGACATCTACCGATTCGGCGCAACTCACTGACAGCTCCTATCAGCCCATAGCAGAGGGAAGTCCCGCTAGGGGAACTCTGACTAAGGAAAGGTCACAAACAATTGTCATATCAACTTCTAAGGGTCTAATAATAAGACTATAATCATCTAAGAGGGAATAGCGAGTTTCTCTTGCCAATCCAAAAGAATATGCCCCATTGTTCGAAAACTCGCTGGCGGAACCACAGCTGTGAGTCGGAGTCAATACTGTGAGTCAAACATGGCGGACACGATCTCAGGTATCGCGATTTTCACTAAATAAAAAGCATGTTTTCCCATGCGATAGGATAGGACTACAAGAGAAGTAAGAAAAGGGATACCATCAACCTGGCGAAGGTTGAACATGAGTACTCCAGGTGGTGGAGATCGATGATGCTGAAAGGAGCCGTCCATCGTCCATCATCCACCGTCCATCGTCCAGGTTTTTCGAATACCCTCAATCGCTTTAAGCGGGTGATCCACTGTTGCGATTTTGGCTTGAGACGGGGTTGCGTTCCCTTGCGATTACCGAGAAGGACTTCTGATTGCCATAAAAGGTAACCACAAGGGAACGCAACCCCGTCTCAAGCCAAAATCGCAACAGCGGATCACCCGCTTTAGGAACACACCTGTATTGTACATAATGTACAGCTTTCAATTCCAACAAGCCTAAACAACCCATCTTTGGAGCACTGTATCTCGCCTATTTCGGTGAACTGACTCGTTTGTCACGCGGTAGGAAAAGACTTCGATTAAGACATAGAAACCACAAGAAAATGAAGGGCTGATAGCGTTATTTATTGAAAGAAGGTAGCCAGATTTGCGGTTTTCGAGATGTACATTTTTGGTGTTACATGTATATACTCTAAATCCTCAGATTTATGGGTACAAGTGTCCACCTCATTAAGGCGGGGGGCTACCTATGCCCGGACTTTATTGACGCTCTTTGAAAATAAGCGTCCTAACATATTCATGACAAAAAGTAACTAATTGATGTCAACAAAATGTTTTCAAATATACTGTACCCGCGCCCCAATACCGTCCTGGGCGGGAAATCAGAGTAGGCGGCCGATTGTCATGTGGGCCGAGCTTTGTACGG
>NMRB01000089.1:374163-393366 GCA_002633025.1 Notospermus geniculatus
GCCGATTTTTTAAACGATGGCTAAGATAACCATCGGGTTTCATTAACCCTCAGTTGACCAACTGTTTGTTAATCGAAGTGAATTTTTCGATTTTATGAATCGTTGATAGCCAAACGTTCTAAAATTCAAAAGGTTTACTTTGGTTAATCCACGGTTTGTCAGAAAAGCCGATGGTTAAACCGAGGTTTACCTTAACTATCGTTTAAAAAATCGGCCCTTAGTGTCCAAAAAAGAGAAAACTTGTTTGGGAAATTTGAAAATTTCCATACCGCTGGCAAGTTACTTCTTTGTTATGTAGATTTGCACTATTCGCGCCCTTTGAGTAAACTCTGTTCGGGCACTTGTGACCAAAGCACCAGTGACAGAGCTGAACAATACCCGCAGTGGACACAAAAGATTTTAGGGTCGGCACGTACACTGAAGATTGGTTTTCGAAAACAGTATACCAGGGTGAGTGGATTTAATCTGAATGTGAATGACTGGTCGCACAAAGGCCAGTTCCGTGGATTACCACTAGGGAATGAACTCAGCTATAGGTAGCCCCCCGCCTTAAAACTTTGCGTGACCGCCCAGTTATTTCATATGCATGTCTTTACAAAGGGACTTCACCGTGAATGGCTAAGGTTGGGTTCTCTGTGAATGTCTGAANGAATAGCTCAGAAAGCACCCCAGGCTGCTGAATTTGAAATGAAAATGGCCTGTCAAGAATCATGTCTGCTGTTTAGGGAAGTAAGTGAGCTGTTGACACCTGGACCTTATTCACAAGTCCTTTGGTAACATTAGTCCGTAAACTAGATAATTGTTCATTTGTGAATGTTCTTTTGACCACTCACTTTCTAACAAAGAAATTTGCAAACCTGCAGTTACAGACACTTTGTAAATAAGGTCCCTGGGCATAAGAAGTCCAGAGACTAGGACTGAGAAGGGCTTTGCGACTCGATGATCCATGGATGGCAAAGCCAATGGAGGAAGCATGATTTTATATCCGAAAATACCCCTCTTAAATTTTTAGGGGCACTGGAATCTGGTGTGTCTTCCATTGTGAAGTACCTCCAGAAAACTATTGCCCTGGGATTTTTTTAAGAAACTTTCTGATTTAGCAGAATTTATCATTTTAGTACATTTTAACAGAACGTAACAAAATACCTACCTGCATTATTTTTGCTGGTTTGACGTTAAGTTTCGTCCAAGCATCTCTGTCAATCATTGCCTTGTTTAACCTGGGCTCCAAACGTATGAGGCCATTGTCTCTGCGATGCTTTTCACGATCCCACATGGCACGAATTTGCTCCCAACCAAAACTTGCAGCATCCTTCCTCAGTACGAAAGACTTCGCACCAGATTCCTGGCTGGCCCACAATTGATTCACCATGTTTTTTAGCTGAAGAAACAGTGTTATTGGATGTGAATTCTTATCTAAAGAGAGGGCAATTCAAATGGCAGGTGAGACATAATTGGATGCAAATAACGCTTTCGGTTTGAAATCAAGGGACTTGTTGAACCATAGATAAGTCTGAAGGCAATTGTTAAGAAATGCTTGAGATGACATACCTGGTGAGTGGGACAAATTATGAAGTATATATTCAGAGATGGGTCTTCTGGATTGCAGCACCATGGCATCACCTGATGGATATCATCGTCTGGACCTGGTAATCCATATGCTCCCTTACTATATCCAGTCGTGGCTTTCACCATAGCCAAATTTGTGCTGGCACCATCAAGAACTACAGATGTAACCTGAAAAAAATGTTTTTAAATATGGTTTTCAAAAGATGAAAGAGTTAAGAGAACATGTATTGATGACTTATGTAGGGAATCTGAAACGAAGAAAAAACACTGAAACATGTGGACAGATTGAGGGCAGAGACTCCCATCAATTTCAACCGAACTTGATGTGCTTCTGACCAAGTAACTAGTAACAAGCAATCAGTCTGACACCTTTTTACCAATTAATACCTTTGCTGAAAGTTAGTCTTTGNTAAACCCTCACCTTAACTTCATCCAAAATAAGGACACCTTCATGGTTGGGTGGCCTCTCACCTTTTTCCGCCATCCCCTTTTTGAAAGCTTCATACTTCACAGCCTGGTCACGAATATACTCGAAATAAGGTCCATCCTCTTGTAGCATCGCAGTAGTATACTGCTTCAAAGAACTTTTTGAAGGTAGTTTGAAGATGTCCCACTTTCTTAATGCTTCATAGGAGGCAGGACTCCTTGAGTACACTGACAGTGCTGGAAAAAAATTTACCATCCATATCAACAAAACTGTTAAAAAATTCAGGGTCCATTTAATGCAAAAAGAAATACATGTAACATGAAATCAGCAAAATATTTACAATTTATTAAGCAAATCACTCAAGAACCAAATCGAAACCAGGCTCCAAAGCAAGGATGACAACCTAAGGCCAAATAAAAAATTAATTGGTGAATGTCCTTTTTTAAAGTTTTGTTCAATAAATAATCTGAAATAAAGAATTTTTCTCCTTAGAACAAGATAGACTTTAAAAATAGATTTAAAGAGCAGGGAAAAGAGAACACAACGGAGCCACAGAAGCAAATTACTTGGTGATCGTCCTCGCCCGACCCTTGAAAATGACCCCGATTTTTTTATTTTCCAAAAAGCTCTGAAAATGGGGCAAACAGGCATACCTACAGTAAGCCTATAGAATTGTACCAGAAGCAGGTGACTGATAGACTTTAGTTGGGGGCTGATCAACCAATATTTCTTTGTCTAATCAGGAGCCAAAATTTACCAATCCTATATGTTGCCATACTCCACCTATTACCATGACTCCCTTCACCTGAAAGATAGATATAAACCTGACAAACGATATGGCCAAAAAGGGTAAGAGACTTCACTCAAGAGTCGGCTGGGTTATTTTTTGGTGGATACTGCTGTCGACAATGGAGGGTGCAACAGGCTGTCCCTTTTCTGGGGAAGTCAAGAAGGCCAAATCAGAACCACAACAACCAATAATTACCAGGTCTCTCTTTTAGCATTTAAATGCTAGAGCTGTCCCTATCCAGAATTATTGAACCGGTGGGGCTTTTGTAGTGGTTTACCATGTAGCCTTCAGGCGGTGTTAAGATAAAGTATGCTTTCGCTGCTTTAAGAGAGAAAAAGCAACGTTCTCTCTTAAAAGCAGCGAAAGCATGTACATGTACTGTCTATGATATTATGCATTTAAGAATTGGGGGCGAAACGCACAAACTGTCCGTGTCGTGTGTGGCGAGTCATCAGTTCAGGCAGCAGTTGATTGAGTTGAGGCACTGCTGCCCACCAGACTGACTGTGCAACACGGACGGGCCCCAACATTAACAACACATTGCATAATAAGTAAATATTATTTTAGTGTAGCCTGGGCTATTTACCGACACAGATTATCCACACAGATTACGTGGAAAATGGGAATGCCTTCGCCATACCACGATATAAGTACACCACTTGAGGTACGACGACGATGTGTGAAACGGCCGAGTAGAGTGGACTACTAACTCATGAACTTCGTTTTCGAAAGCGATTATCAGCTGATTATCAGACTGGTACAGCCAGCCCCAAGCGGAGGGATCGGGTAAACAATCTAAGTGATTATGACGCCATCAGTAACGTCACATATTCAGCGAGCGAAATGGGCTAAATTCGTTTTCGTGCAGTTCGTGAGAATAATTTGTAGGCCAGATGATGACGTCACCTGTTCATCGCGGGTTACCAAAAAACGCTTCAAACTCATAACTGGATCCCGTTTTGGACCAGTTTTCACATCAGTTCGCCTAACAATTATGATACACACCGATCCTGTACAATTTAAACGCCTGTCTTACTCTTGTAAATTCAGTATCAGGTGACAAAGTTTCAGGCGAATTTTCCTGTCCAAGGCCAAAATGATTGCTGTGAAACGCATACGTAATTAGCAAGCTTCGCTGATTTGCCGCTACGCGGCGGTTGGTTTCCTTGCGTCCAGGAAAAGGCTGCTAAATTGCCAACAACAGCATTTTAGTACCGCAGCCTACTGTAGGCCTAGGTAGTTTAGCTAATCTTAGGGTTACCTATAGGCTGGGCAATGTTCCTAGTTGGGTCATTAATTGTCAACTTACGATTGCGTTTCTGATCTTCCAGGAATGCCATTCTCATCACTTCTTTCTTATCTCTTGTTGCCTCAACGTCACCGTGCTCATCCATGTCATCATCACGAGGATGCGAAGCCTCATCATCACCACCAGAGGTAGAAGTATCAAATTCGGTTTGAAGGCCAAGCGCTTCATCCAATTGGTTCTCCGATACATTTTCAATAAACTGACTAAGTTCTTCACTCTGCTCGTCATTTAAATCGACTGAATAAAGATTCTCGAGCTTAGCTTTGTAGCGGCGCAGCCTCTGATAATCCATGCGTTGGACTTTACGTAGGTCTTTGTACCGCAAACCCTTACTTTTAGGGCTAAGAAGGTTGAATGGGTACCTTGAAGAGGAACGTGCCCGTTTCTTGATTGTTTTAGGGCTGAAAACTGCGCTCTTTCCTTCCCGTTTCCGCGCATCCCTGTATCCTGACGAGCATTTAGAACAGCGATATCTTTCCGTGGCTATATCCTCCTTATCCTGTGCGGTCAGATTGGGTTTATGCTTGAACCATCGCAAACAATTTTTCGATCGAATGCAACCACCATTTCTCACCAAATATGCTGGGTCCTGACGTACATGGCTGCAAACCGACTGATACTCCTGGAGGGGGATCCCAGCACAGACAGCATACCCAGTTTCTAAACGTCCTAACCGTTCTGTCAAATCATCGAAAGCAATTTGTCCATCTTCCGTGAAAACCACAAATGATTCCACAACCTGTCCGTTCACACAAAAACATGCAATACCCGTATCATATACACAAATGCTAGCACACGTAACAGGACACCTCTCATCACTTGCCGGCGAATCAGCTGTTCGACGTGTGATTTCTACACATGCTCGGATATTGGGTAAAAATCCCCATTTCAAAGTACGAATTTGAAGCCTCTGATTATGTACACCAAGTGAACAAACGATCTTCTTAAGTATGTCGCCGTTCTTCATTTCCAGTAAACTTTTACGCACAGACTCACACAAAAAACAATCCGGTAAATCCACATCAATAGGCCTATCCATCTCGTCCATCCGTCAAAACTTAAGCCACAACACACACACGGCAGCATGTCATGATGTCAGATGAACCCTGGTTCCACGAAAGCTGGGTCATCTCCTTGGTAACTAACTTAGCTACCAAGCGCTACAAACGAAGATCTGCGACCAATCAGAACATTGGCCTGAAGTTCAGAGGTCAGCATGCGACCCTATCGGCGTCCTATCACACCATAACGGCGGGAAGCAGTTCGTTTCAAAATGAATTTTCTACATGTTTTGAGGGAAAACAAGTCATGAAATGAGGTCAATATCTCGGTCTTGGCTGAACGGAATTTGATCAGGTATGTCTCAAATTAAAGATGAGATCATAATCTAACGATATACCAGGGTTGATTGCAGGATTTGTTTTTATCATGAAGAAAATAACTGATGAAAATGAGCAATTTCATGCACTTTTAGTTGAACATTTCTTCTGTTATATGTTTCTGGTATCACCATAAAGGAATCAACCATAAAGGTTTAAAGCGAATGGCTCGCGGGGTTTGTTTACATTTTTGGTGGTACCTTCCATAGAGAGTGAATCTAGCCTCCAGGCAAAGCCGGGCCCCAGCCATATGCAACACCTGTGCAAATATGCGAATGTAAACACTGGGGACGAGGTTCCAGTAAAAATTTGTTAAAATGGGTTAATGACGNAATCCTTCTTTTGCCTTTTTCTCAAAATGCTGCTTGATATCGATGACCAACTGTCATGGCGCCACAACAAACCCCGCGAGCCATTCGCTTTAACTGCGAACGATGAGCTTACTGAGGGATACACTTCCTGTGTTGCCACCAGATGTCTCTCACTGCCTCAATTTTGGCTTTACATAATAGGCACGAGCTTCAACTTTTTTTGTGGTGAAGAGGTACATGAACCTGCCAACATGATGCTTTGAATTCCATTTCTGACGATAACTGAGCTATTTTCAGCACAATTAGTGTTCCATGTACAAATGTACGTCAGCCTATTAAAATGTACACCGATGACCCTGAACACACATCGTTCGTGGGGTTCTCATTAATTCAGACCTTTTGTATCATAAGATCAACTTGTCGGAATTCAACAAAATTTGCAGTGAATGTGCAGAAGGGTCTTGCCTATCACATGGAAACGTCAGAATGCAAATCTGTTGAGGGATATTGTCCACATTTATAAAATGCTAAATTTGTCAGTTGAACCTTTATGGTTGATTCCTTTATGGTATCACATATCTCGCAGCGGCAGCGAAAATGACAAGGAAAACGCTTGGCACATCTGCCCTTGAGCGCTTGGCAAATATGGGATACATTGACCCTATTTTCAGCCGGCACGGGAAGCTTCAAGTCAAATGATGACGCCATCGCGTCACATTCTTTCTTGACATGAAGCGTGACGTCGTCAAATCAGAATCGTAAATGTAAAACGTAAGCTTGTCCACTGTCACACAGACGGTTTCACCCACCTAGTACGCGAGATTCTGCACCGGAAACCAGTGTCAGCATTCTCCAAAGTATCCAACACGGCATATTCCGCCTTCGTCCTAAAATGGAACCGTGCTCGATCGGATCGGCATAGGAAAGCTAAAGTTTTCTCTGTCGTCACTACAGAAAACGACCTTGCATCGTTTTTTGTCCAGTTTCCATAATCAGAAAGGGGATGAGATATAAAAGTTGTAAATAATTCAGTATCCAAGAAAAATGTGCTTTTAACACCTGTGATTCGTTTATTTCATGGATAAACCAATGAGTTTTCGAAAAATCTTAATTCATTTATTTAGGTAACTTTTTCCAACTTCCTATTAATTCCAATTATAAATCACATCCCCTACAGAAAATATTAAAATCAAAATGGATTTCAAGAAACAAGACTGCACGTATCGTTGTATACGTACAGTCTTCAGGTTCCCTCGTTTTAGCGCCGCTGCTATCCAGTTTATTAATAAAATTGGCTCTGGTGTTTTTTTTTGCAACATTATTTTGCGAAATTACAATGATTTAAATCATTGACGCCGAATGACAGTTATACTCAAATCCGGTACCCGATATCTGCTATCACGGCTGACACTTGCCAAGAGAGAGAAAGAGCCCTTTTTGCGCAGGTACTTCAATAAAGGCATGATATACGTAGCGTGTTTTTGATTTGACCTACTTTTCAAGGTCACAGAGTTCAATGTTCAAAATTTTGCAATTTGGTGGCACATCTCGTGGCTATTTGGCCTAGAGCGTTCCAACATGGTGTGATGCATCTAGGTACATGTATCCTCTTTGTGTAGCAAATTTCAGCCTGATTGAACCTCAGATATGGCAACCAGGCAGCCATCTCGGGAAATGGCTCTTGGCACATATCTGATCAGTTCCTGCAGCTGAGCTAATGTTTTGACCTTGAAATTTGTATGTATCTTGGTACCTTCTATGCGCACAACGAATTTCGTTCGTTTAGGACTTAAAATATGATGGCTTGTCGGCCATCTTAAAAACTAATCTTTAGCCAATATCGCATGAAGAATAGCAAAGTTCCAATGACCAAACAGGGACATAAGACGAATGACTCGTCTATTGGCCCTTTTGACATTTCCCTGAGTTATTGAGGAGTAATTTTATTGAAAAACAACTCATCAGGGTAAGAGTAAGACATGACACATTCATGTAACAAGCGCCTACTTCCTGGCATAACCCAATTATTTCAACTAAAATAAAATGTTTTCCCAGAAGAATACCGTGGCTGGAAAGTATCATTGATTTTTTTTCAATATAATTATTTTTCATTTTCGAATTTTCTCCCCGGGGAGAAAACATTTGCTCCCCGGGGAAGAAATATTTTCTCCGAGGAGTAAATATTTTCTCCCCGAGGAGAATTTAATTTAAATATTTACTCCTCGGGAGGAAATAATTTTCTCCCCGGGGAGAAAATGTTTTCTCCTCGGGGAGAAAATTCGAAAAAGGAAAATAATTATATTGAAAAAAAATCAATGATACTTTCCAGCCACGGTAGAAGAAAACGCTACAGTTACAAAAATCGTGATAGTGGGGGAAACCAAATACCACAGCCAAAAAACTTCAGTCTTATCTAATGCACCAGAGATAAGCTATCAGTTCATACCAATTGCAAGTTAATCCAGTTTCGGATGGCCGCACAATCATTTTTTAACTGAGGTGAGATAAAATGACAATTGCCGCATGTTTTCTGATCGTGAATTTCGTTGCATAATCATCTGTAGAATGGGCTTTTTGACTGATTACATAAGCACAGGCATACAAAATTTGCCACGGGCTCTCTGCTGGTCATTTCACAACATGGTGCAGTTAAAGAAAATGTATCATGACTTCATTGTTTACATTTGATGTTTGTAAACATGGATGTTTACATTATGTAATTTTGGACTTTTGGGACATGCCAACCCACCAAATTGAACACTTTCAATATCAAATGAATTTCCAGAGGGGCATACCGCCAACAAATTACTCGCAAGACAAAGAAAAACTGGACATAAACAAAATGTAAATAAACAATGATTTTCGTGGCCCGCAAAAATATCCGTGATACATTATCTTTATCACATCAGCAGAGGTCATTTGTGCTGACTGAATATGACTTGGAAGGCTTGCAGCAGTCAGAAATGGTTTTTAAGAGAAAGTATCTGTGTTCCTTTCAGCATACATGTATGCTATTCGTATGTTTTTGTCATTAAACACAAGCTGTTGTGCTGTTCATTATTCATGGATTGAAACATGTGGCAATTGTCATTTTACCTCACCTCAGTTAAACAGTGATTGTGCAGCCATCCGGAACTGCACCAACATGAAATTTGTCGGAAAATGACCATTATGCTCTGGCGCATCTCGCAAAACGAATTTTATATGGCTGTGATATTTGGTTTCCCACAATCACGATTTTCCTAACTGTTGCGTTTTTTTTCTGGGACACCCTGTAGTGCCATTCATGGCCTAACACACACTGAAGAGAGCATTTCAACAGTGCTTGGACACCATTGAGAAGCGATTTACAGGGGAACTGGCCACTTTGCCGGCCAAACTGGGCTATCTACACCTCAAAATGCCTCATGATATCACTTCAGGACTCACAACAGTTTGATTCGAAAATCTCCACCCATTTCCGAAATAAACACCAAAATGTAATTTTCGAATTCAAATTTCCCGCTCAATTAGTGATGTCATTCAGAGAACCATTACAATATAGTCACCTTTGCAAAATGTGCTATATCTGTATCTAAGACAGAATATATTTCTAATGTCAACCACGTTACCATGATTGAGAATCAATAAGTCAGCCATGTTGGGATCCTTACACCTGAAATTCAGGCGAAAATTCAGAAATAATTGAAAATACCATATTTAGAGATTTCGATATCTTAGTCAATCACGACAGCTTGTTGAATAATAATACCCTTCCTGAGACAGTTAGTGTTTACTTTGGACTTTTCCTTCTAAATCCACACTTTGAGTCAGAAAGTGCGCTTGACAGGCTCTCCGGGATAAAGATTTAGTACAGTTTACAATGGATGACTATAGAAATGGTTCTAGGTATGACATCACTAATTGAGTGGGAAATTTGAATTCTGAGAAATACATTTTTGTGTGTAGTTTGAAAATGAGCCGAGATTTTTCACCAAATTTTTGCCAGCCATAGAGTGGTGTCAAACCCATTTGGATCAGCAAAAATAGACATTATATTTGAAGGGGTCAGTTCCTCTTTAATACCAATTACATTGGTGATGTCTGCAGCTGACCATGTTAAAATGTCAATCAGACATGGAGGATAGGTAGTAGTAAAAAAACAGAGAAAAGTATGTTAATAAAAAAGTTGAAACAAGATGCCCTTGGAAATTGCATTGCAGCATCATTACGCCATATCATCGGTCAGCAAAATCAGTCTCGTGTTGTAGGCCTACCCAAGAGATTTCTCCACGTGTTGATACAATGTACAATGTAGTTGTGCAATTTTTGGCCCAAGGGTTTTCGAGAAAATTGAGAAAATCTGGTTTCGATAAACTTTGGAACACGAATGTTCGCAGCTACTTGTGGTTCGAATGCAAGGCCCTGGTGATACAGAACTCGCACAGAGGCTACGCAGCCGTAAAAATATTTCGCTGTCTACCATGTGACCACTGATATGTTTCAATTTTGCACATCCCTCTTTATGCACAAACAAGTTTGACAAGAATCGAAGTCCGGTAGGCTTATGCCGTTTCTATGTTGGCCATCTGTCAGTGTTACCCTACTATTGTCTGACTGAATAGGCTGCGACTTGACTACATGGGCCAGCGTTTCACAGACAATAAGGGGAAACACTGGCAGATGTCACACCTGTTCTATTTTTAGCGAGGGATTAGGACACACACGTATGGATTTACATGTATAGAAATCTTGTTGTCCAAACGAAAAACCGTAAGATAGCTGGCTTTTGTTTAAGCCCGTGTCACACTGTCCCGAAATTAGACACCCGATGGCCACACTGAAGATGGCCCCAAAGTCAACTTCCAGAATTCTGCAAATTTACGACCCCAACCGGCGTCTTCTTCAGGCTGGGATTTATAATTCAGATTTCCAAAAGTTTCCATAATTCGTATGGCCATCGGGTTTCAACTTCGGGACAGTGTGACACGGGCTATAAGGACTTGCATTTCTAGGACTCTCCCCTTTGGTTCACCGGTATCCAGGTGGACTTAAACTGGCATTTTGAAGCCATGTTACACGACAGCAAATTCTGATTGGTCGATTTTCTCCGGTCTTCGTCAAAAATGGAAAAAGATGAAGACATGTGGAGAAAAGTGGAAGAAAATATTACACACTTTGATTTTTGAGACTGTTTTTATTTTCGCCGCTCCACCACACACAATGAGTCTCCACTCCTTAGCTGGGGATAAGTAAAGATCCGTTTCCAGCGACCGGTATATCCAAGTATCTGCTGCATAGACTTCAGGTCTTGAATCAACTGTCGGTTTGTTGTCATTCAGAACAATACCAAGATGGACCAATGAATGATACATGTAGTAAAAGCACGTAGTCCTCGATATTACAGAGATTAATTCTAATGTTGATATCAGTGTATAACTCGATGGAAGAACGAGTACGCTGAGTATTATCTTCATGAGGGACATCAGGTTTTCCCTGTCTGACGTACACTCGACGATAAACACACTCTCTGGAAATCATCATTTGCTGTTTTTCGTCATAATTTCCTCAAATTAAATATCGATCAGTATACGTGTGACATCATCTTGTTTCAAACTTATTCAATCGATATTTGACATTTATTCAGATCAACACAATAGACAAGTGGTGAACAAAATGAGTAAAAAGAAGGTGTCATGGTCTGGGACAAAACCAAGATCAAAGTGAGATCGCTTGCGGTTGTGCCCCATGACAAAATGGTTTATATGGTTTCACATTGCGTGTCGTTAGACCAGTTTCCGCAGGTTACAGGGTTAGGATGGTTAGGGTCAGGACTAGGTTTAGAATTAGGGAAGGGGTCAGTGATAAGGGTTGAGGGTCAGGGTATATCGTTTATTAAATTGGCCCCCAGCGGCACCATTGAATAGGAGCAGCCGCGCTTAGGCCTACTGCCGAAATATGGCAGCAAAGTTTTAACGGATAAATAACGTGATACCTGCTGTAAAATTTTTCTCCTAACCGCTGTGCGTGGGTGCAGTTTATAAGAACAGGGTCGGATCCAGGGTCGACAGAAAGGGGGCGTAACTCGACGGAGGTGGTGAGCACCGAGAGCGCGAAGCCCACATGGGGGTCTGGGGTCCTCCCCCAGAAAAATTTGACAATTTAAGTGCTTTTAGATGCATTTTCCTGGCATATCTGAGAGCAAAAAACACATACAAAAGAAAATTCCCCCGGTTGATGCTCATTCAAGCATAAAATGGTTCCACTTGGCATTGAATTGGACCGTAGTGGCACCTATATTGGTCAAGTGACTGCTATTGGATTCTCTCGTAGAGAGACCGAGACCCATAACCCTGTGAAATGCAGCAGAGGGGGGCATCAACGTACCTCTGGACGAAGACTAGCTCTCTGTAACACCTTCCCCTATCGAACCAGAAGGAAGAATTTTAAATCATCGAATAAATTGAAACCTTCAATGCAGAGTCAGCTGAGTACAACGTATCAATCATACCGTCTAATTGAGCATAATTATCACGTATGAAGAAACCTGAATCTCACACAAACACAGTTCCTACATGTATCTCAAAATTGACACGAAAAGATCACTTTAAAAATAAGATATAAAAGTTCTGATATCAATAATTTGTATGAAAATTATGTTGACTTGACGCAGACCCTGAACGCCGCGGAGCGGCAAATGCGCGAAGCGCGACTAAACACTGAGGCGGGTCACATCGATTCATACCACCTTAGAGACGAAATCTGACCTCCTCACCCAAAACTGTCGAAATGGTCGTTCTATGCGGTTTGAAGGCGAAATTTCTTTATGGAGGCCTGTGGAAGGTTATTTAATGCTGTTCAAGTTGGGTGGATCTTTCAAAGCTAGTGTGAAATATGATTTACAGGCGAAAAAATAAACCAAAAAATTTGTCGTATACGTAATCAAATTGAGAACTATATATAGGTCTGTCTCATAACAGAACGTTAGGGACGGACGGGAACCTTAGAAGTACCTAATTCAACGTCGCAGATTTGTTACCTTTGATGCCATTGGTTACACGAGCATTTATCGCCAGGGCTTCAAGTGCATGAAACTGTTCGCAGGTTTCCAAAGCGTGAATGTGGACACACATTGAAATCGATCATAGTCGGCGTAAAATCCGACGGATGAATCAGCCCTCATCCTAATTGTTTCCATGCCATGGCGAAAGTAGTGTCGAGGAATGAATTGATTATTAATCTATTTAATTTCGCACAAAGGAATGATCTTCATTGACATTTCGTCTAACGTGTCGTACTACTGCCATTGACTTCAATTGTCCGGTGCAAAGATCATTGTTATATGGCCCGCCTCCATTTCAGAACTTGGAACGCAAATAGTATTTATGTAGAGTCCACGTGACACGTATAGGCCTATCAGATTTACCCTACTAGGCGCCCATGGACGTTGATTTAGGTTCCCGTCCGTTCCCTAACGTTCTGTTATGAGACAGACCTATATATTCATGAGCTCGCCGAACGGCTTCCGATGTGTGCCGAAGAACGCTCGGAACCTGTCAGTGTCACTTTTTCCAACGCACAAGTCAGACGGCTTATTCATGTACCGGTACATGTAATGCATGCCTAGCAAGGTAGCTTACAATAACGAGGGCATGCCAAAAACCATCAAAATCGTTACCTACTTAGTTCCGCCCAATCTATTCCTTAAGCCGATTAAGTTATGAATTAGGCCATCGCCGCATATGTATCACTAAATATTCGGTGCTGTCGTGGCGAGCCAGGTAGCCCAGTGGTTACAGCCCAGCATGGGCAAAGAATGGTTTCCGACACCCGTGGGTTCGAATCTGGTCGGTGGAATGACTTTTTCTGATCTCCCCATTTTTTTCCTTCACGTACATTTACTGTGTTTTGGAAGTAGACTTGTCCCGATAATAGGGAGGTTTCGAAATCAAACGATAAACGTAAACGTTAACGACAACGCTATTTTTGTACCGAAAATTCAGTATAAAATCTGGTTAATGTGTGGTACGAAGAATAACGTTGTCGTAAAGTTTACGTTTATCGTTTGATTTTAAAAACCTCCCTACACGCCGCAGCAACTCCACTCTCGCTGCATGGTCGAACACAACAAAACGTCACTTCGCGAATCCTGTCGCCATCAGGCTGGTATATGGCTAAACAGGTAGACACCTCTCCACAACTATACACTGTTAGAAATAACAGAAGATTTTACAGAAAATCTGTGCAGCAGAGTCCCCAGGACGGATCTGTAAAATTACAGACTTGATATGTAAAAGTACAGACTTAAATAGTCAACAGAAACTTGACTGGAGGCTGACCAAATTATATTTTCATACTGCTCTCAGAAGGCATCATATGGGATGTCCAATGGAGTCCAACCAATACAGGAAAACATGAATCATACCTTTAAAAAAATATGTAAATTTACAGAAAGTGCTGGGGACTCTGCTGCAGGCAATTTCTGTAAAATTACTGCAAAATTACTACTGCAAAATTAATAATTTCTAACAGTGAAGCTGTCGGGTGTGAGGAGAGGTCCATATTGTCCACTTCCAACATGACCCCCAACCAACAGTAATCCACCGCCCCCTGTTCCCATCAATCTGGATAAGGTCGAAGATGAGATGCCTGATATACCGTCATCGACAAAAATCAAATATCTAGGCTTCTTCCTGTTTGTGGCCGGCGGCGCCTGGAAACCAACGGTAAAATTAGCCGGGCACCGTGAGAGCGCATTTGGCCGCACGAAAAGCGACCAGCGATCGCCTACAGGCGAGCAAACTTCAGCGGTGTGCTATATACTTGCAGTAGGTGCTGGGTCCAATACTGCGACATTGAGTACGTTTGGTTGCAGCTACGGTTTTGCGCGCCAAAGAGGTGGACTAAGTTTCGGTAGCACTCATTACAAGAAGTTTCACGCGGAGCTGATCTATTCTTAGATCACTGAAGTCATTCGATTCTAAAATTAGAACACAGCGGACTCGATGGACTCACCTATTACAATAGCCATGGCGCGATGTCTGAGGCTTTCGCAGTCGATGTCACGATAAGAATGCCACAGCCAAAACAAATATGGGCTAAATGGGTTTTATCAGGGGTTCCGGACGAGGCCTTATGCTGTTTTCGGGTTTTCGAGGCGGGGAGTCCTTAAATTAAAGCTAGTGGATAGCCTGGATTTTTGGACGAACAACCATCACCCCTCTGAATAATGGACTAATCCATGTCAGCACTGCAGGTTGAGATTTTCAAGACAAAATTGACGGGACAAAGGCACAACTGATCAAAATGAAATTTTCACTGATGTCTGAATAAATATCAAAGCCTTTGATATACGGTCGAACCAGATTAATTCCACCCCTCGTAAATTGTTTATCATTGGGGAATCCCCAGACACTCTGCTGTTTTTCGAGGGAATCCCCGATTTTACCATTAAAATGGCATTCAACAGGGTTGCAAAACAAGGATAATGACGGCGGAGGATAAAATCAGAAAAATCCCAGAAGCAGTATGGACGTAGAGAACATCCAAAACTTTCATTCCCCGAGCGAACTGGTTTACGATCGCCACTCTGTTTCGAATAAAATAACTTTGATGAGTAAAAATACCCGGAAAATGCACTGCTTAACCATTAGGCTGATGAAGAAAACTTCTTGTAATGGTAATGCGAAATGCCCCGTTCATCAACGTTTTCCATATCCGGCAAATGTCTCCGACTACCCGGAAGGACGCACAGTTCGGGTTCCATATGCAAGCAACGGCGCAAGTAACCTTCGATGGAAAGGCGAAGCTGCTGAAAGTTAACAATTGTGGTTTTCGTCTTGTCTCTTTGAATATGGTTGAAAAGATTAACCCTGAAACGAGATATAAATTAATTATTGAGTAGACAGTACACAGAAGAAAAAAATCAACTCGAGCGGAGACTCAAAGTTTCACTTTAGGGACAAAATGGTTTTTGACTCAAAATGAAACAGAAAATATTTCGGCCCGAGACAATGACACCTCGTTCCGAGAGAAAATATTTCGGGCTGAGATACAGACAGTCTCGATCTGAGGGAAAATATTTTAGGCCGAGATGTCATTTTCTCGCACCGAAATATTTTCTGTTTCATTTTGAGTCAAAGTGTTTCGAACCATTTTGTCCCTAAAGTGAGACTCTGAGTCTCCACTCGAGTTGATTTTTTTCTGTGTATGTACTTTTTAGCTCACTGGGGTGATGCGTCCGTCGTCGTCGTCGTCGTTGTCCGTTAGCAGGGCACGTTTCGTAACCGCTGGAGCTATTCATCTGAAACTTGGTACATATATACCCATAGGTCAGATGACCCACGACACCAAGTTTCGGTCCCATTCGACTCTCAGTTTGGCCACCAGGTGGCGGAAACCAAAAACACAAAAAGTGCACACTGAAAGAAATTTCCTCGTCAGGATGAGTACTTTAGGGTACTAACAGGTCCGTCTCCCAGACGAGTAGAAAGGTACTCATAATGATATTCTATTTCTTCTCATACTGAGTAGATAAATACTCATAATGAGTTGGTAAATATTCTCGTATGGGATGTATGGCTTCTCATATCAAGTACCAAATAGTACTCATTCTGAGTACTTGGGTACTCAAGGTGAGTAACAGAGGATGCTCACCTGAGTACCATTGGGATACTAATTTTGAGAAGTTTTGGCTCCTCCAAAATGAGCTGCCCCTTTCTTCCACTGTGTGATTGAGTGGGACACTCTTGGCGATCGAAAAACCCTGATCAGGGGACTCTGTTTGGCTGAGTAAGCCGTAACATTTAAGTTACTACAAATACTACAGACGGGAGTCAAGAATTTCTTTCAAGTAAAGTTTATGACATTTGTGGTTCAGATCAGCATCATTTCCGAAAAGTTTAGTATCCACAAAAATAATGAGCGAGGTTTGTTTTACAAACTTTTGTTGTTACCATGTTAGTATTGGAGGCAGCGACATTCTTATATGCCATAACNTCTCCCACTCTCCAACACACACACTGCACTCTCCCACCCCAGAGGCCAACCATACGCAATGGGCATATAGATTTGTTCCAACTATGTCATCAAAATCTGAGCTGTTGAATCGCCTGACTTTTTGCATTCATTTCTGCACTGTACTTCCCCAAGCAACGTGTACATCATAAGCCGGCGGCTGAAACCCATGACGTCACGAAAACTTGTGCTGTTCAACCGCCTGACACAATGCACACTTCACTGCCGTACACGACGCAGACCAGTACAGCGCTTGCAACAGGCGGTGGCATATCGTTACGTCAACAATACTTGTGCATCTCCAAAAACACCCAAATATCTTTAAATCGAACATCGCTTTCTCCACAGTCACCGTGGAGAATCGCCAACGCAGTAGCCGAGTTTCTCAGGTGGCAGCGCTGTGATCCGAGTCAAAAACATGGCGGCTGTATCACGAAGTTGAGGATGTCAACTCCAAAGTGGGGAGCAAAGTACCGAAGATGAAAGATACACACACTTAGACTATGCCGAGGATGACCTCCAGTTTATCGTCTATTAATCTAAAGCTTCCTTTATTGGAATTACGTGGTCGATTTTACATTTGAAGTGGAAAAGTTCAAGTGTCACTACGTGGCACTGCCGTCAATCAAACAACCGGCCTAACACAACGAACATTTCCACTTCAAACAAAGAAACAACACTCCTTCAGCACCTATATTTCGGCTTGTTCAATTGCAAATTATCACTAGATCATCCTCGAATTTACATAAACTCGCTCACCTCGACCGAAACTCTCTATTTTTCGCGTTTTAGTCGGCAACACACACATCGATATGTGACAGAGCCGCCATGTTTCACTCGGATCACAGCACTGCCACCTGAGAAACTCGGCTACTGCGTTGGCGATTCTCCACGGTGACAGTATGAGTCACTATCTACATCTTTCCCAATTATCTATTGATGGACAGCCATAACAACGAGCAACTTCATCCCCTTGGTACCAAACGAACGCCTATGAGCTACAAACCCGAAAATCACCTACACTATAAAAATGTCAGCAGCGATCCATAAAGGCCTTCGTCGTGTACTGCCGCCTGTCGGCGGGTTCCGGGATCATTGCGTCCAGGCGGTCGAGATCGATGATGCTGAAAGGAGCCGCCCATCGTCCATCATCCATCGTCCATCATCCATGTTTTTCGAATACCCTCCCGTCCCTCCCCTTATCTCTTATCATATTGGCACTAGCCTAGATACGAGGTAGCAAGATGGTTGGGCTACAGAAACAATGCCGCTGTGGCCGAATTCCAACTGCTTTGCTTGGCCTTGTTTATTCATTATTATTACCGGTACTCCCTACATGTGTTAAGGCCAGTGTATAGTTTATTCCATTGTTAAAAGCTATAATTACACTTTCGGATTCTTGGCGGATTTCTGTGGAATTCCGAGTTTTCTCCATGCCGCATTCGACCAAATGGAATGCAGAATTCGTGTAATGTGGCAGACCTTTGCCGTTTTTAGGCTTGCCCGCGCGCGAGTTTTTTTTCCTGAACCTTTCAGCAATGTATTGCGGACTTAGAATATTTTCAGTAAAATGAAAAGCGCGAGAGAAGAAGCAGTGGAAAAAATCGGGCCCTAGCAGAGACTCGATCAAGGGATCTGCGGTGTGTAAGCCCAACGCTCTGACCACTAGGCTACCGAGGCAGCCGGCAGCAAGGGTGGTGATTCTAAGTCTTATACAACGAATCTTATATATCTATATCATTACCGGCGTCGTAACCCTGTTGGATTTTTGCCGGAGGTATGGAGTCCACGACAGGCTACACTCTCCACCTGTGTGGGGTCTTTTACTTGCCCTGGCATAGACACTCAGGTACAAGGGACCACGGCTTTTAGTCCCATCCGACGGACCCTGCATTAAAGCTGAACTGCATGAACAAAAACACCACAGCGCCGCAGTATGGTGGTCTACAGAAGTGCAAACGCCCTTCGAAACACCTCCAGAACATGATAGACCACCAGCGTATTTGGTGGCGCCACTGTATTCAATCTCAGGCTTTCTATCGAGACACATCAAGAGATAGTGTCCAAGTGACAGAGCCTGGGTAGAGTTAGTACAATCCGTAGGAACTTGAGCATGAGGTTGGCCAGGGTTCTTTAGTGCTTGCGCGCAGTCAAAATATGTGGTACAATGGCAATAACTTCGGCATCAACAAATAATACACCACTCGTCTGAGTTTCAGAAACTCAATTTGGTATAATTGCAAACATGTTGCACATAAATCTTATTTTATTTCTTTTGCCATAGTTTTGTTATTTGAATATATTTTCACAGAAACGCAATGTACTTGATATGAGCAATAATGCATACATGACTCGCGCGATGTGTGTGTATTTGGAGAAAGAATATTTAATTGATTGCGGTAATTATGACCAAAGGGATAAAA
>NMRB01000089.1:395294-405547 GCA_002633025.1 Notospermus geniculatus
CTCAAAAGCACACCCACAATCGAAATGGGAGTGAATAAAACATAACAAGTGTGCCCTTGTCTGATTCAATTCGGTTTGTGGTCTCATACAGGGTGGAAATGGATTTTAGGCTTCAATGAAGCAGTTGCGTTTCAAGCCAGGCCAGCCTAGGCCTTTGAGCCGCCGATTCCAGCCATTCAGCATAACACTTGTTATGTTTTATTCACTCCCATTTCGATTGTGGGTGTGCTTATGAACATAATGAACCGGTGGTTTAAACTCGAGTTTACTGTATGTACGACATGACTGATCCACGGAGTTTTTGAGTTTTTGACTATTTTTGAGGGCGGTTTGGATGGTTGCCTCTGGTGAAATTTTCTGAAGATTTCTGGAAATATACATGTACCGGTTTTAAAGAGCAAAATGAATTGATGATATGGTTTTACTTTAAGAACTTACCTTTCTTTGATTTGGCAGGGATGTTGGGTTTGACGTCAACATAAACGATAAGGCAGCACATGCTTCCGAAGAATCTGCGCCATATTTTTTTTGCATCTCCAACGTAAAAACGCCCGGGCCATGTCCTCAATGCATAAAGAAATTTTTGAATTGGCGCCTTTTTCCGTTGATAGAATGTAATCTCACACTTCCCGCTATCGTGGGCCCCACTGACAGTTATCCTTCCACGACGAACATCGAAGTCGACATTAATTTTAATCCAAACATTCGGTTTGAAGAATTTTTTGCAACCATGTCCGTCATGCCTTTTTTGAAACATAGTTTTCCCTTTTGCGCCATATGCACAGCGGAAATCTATTGTTCTAGATTTCCTGATACAGGTCACTGCAGCGTTTAACGCATAGCGAAAAAAAACGGCTACAAGTAGGAATACCGAACTGCTGCTTTCACCGTATTTCATAAAGAATTGAAAGCCGAATCGTTCTTTAAGGTGTACATGTATCTTCGGCAGCGATCGGCTGTGACGATAGTACCTACCATGAAGAGCCGTTCTTGGATACCCGAAAGGTCCGTCTGCTGGCCGAAGGTCATACGACCTGCCATTTTCACAAACATTTTTGGCGTTGAACACACGAATCTGCTGCCAATAACCTAGTGTATAATACAAAGTAATATAATACAGCTAACTTGCCACTGTCATACAAAACAATGTGCGAGAGATTTTTTCCAACACTAGTTTTTTTTGCAACACACTGTTCTTTCTCAGAGAGATAGTGGAGTGGCTCGTGGGCCAGAAAATGAGGAATACCTTCCCACAGAAAAATATTCGCCTCCACTTGAGATAAATGGGGGATTAAAGCGCTTTGAAACATAAATATATTTGTATTTGAGATAATAATATCTCGAACCGAGAAAGCATCTGTCTAATGACAAAACTTGATATATCCGTGACACTACTCGGGATAAATGGCGTGTTAAGCCTTCTGATACTCAACGTATCTCGCGCTTCAGATATGAATAGGCGAATATCGAATCGAGATATCGGTCATCGCAAATAAACTGGATCAGTGCCGGCCACCAGTTCGACATAACGACATAACAATGATGTAATTCGCAAAAATTTAATACAGAAACGCTGACTCACGAAAGGAAACAGATAAGAATATTGATAATCTATGGTTTGAAACATGGGGCACAAATTTTAGGTCGTGAATATTTCCCTTTCAGATTTATAAAAACAATAATTGTACAACATCGGTTTTATCTCAACCATAGAAGAGATTATGTGCTGTGCATTGGTATACCCCATCCAACTCAACTCTACATAGCTTCTCGGCCTATTGGCTCAGGTTAAAGTTATTACGAAACTGAGAGTTGTGGTCTTTGCAAATTGCGAAGTTAAGCAATCAGGACCAAAAACTCAACTGTTGGGTTGACGCAACCATGCATTGTTTATAAACAACCCAACAGTTTGGTTGAAAGATCCAACACTTTTGGTTGATAAAGAACCCACTAGTCGGGTTGATACAAACAACCCGTAAATTCATATCGAAATGAACTTTCGTCATCTCAGCTGCGCACGTTTTAATCTCAAAGACAGATGGCAGTTCACTTAGGTCAACATATTACATCTCACTAAATAATATTACGAGTACTCACAGTGACATTTCGTTGTCTCCAGATAAGAGCACAATATGTCATCCAAAAAATTTGACTGGAGAGAGTCGTATGTCTACTTGGGATATCAGTTATTTTTACCGAGTTTCAAAGATCTCAACTCGAGATCGAAAAGAAACTTTTTACGCACAAACGTTGATGTGATTTTTATCTCCAGTGGAGACGAATATTTTTCTGTGTGTTGTGCTACTTTAGAACAAAGCAAAATTATTATCATTGTTATCCGTTGTTTGCGAAAACGTTAGAGAAATAATGCAATTCATTGAACAGACTTGTATTACAGATTCAAGTGTCTATGTACAGCTAACCTTTTTCTCGTCGGTTTTAGACCCTATAAATGTATTGCCAATAGATAGAAATATGTCACCTCTCATTCAGATAGCTACATTTTAAACGTTGTATGACATCGCTGTATGACGTTGCGATGTCAAATGTTGCCCCAAACTCATCAAAATCACAGAAAATGCCATGCTAATTAACTCATATTCCAAAGAGGCCTACCAGACTGAGAGGTGCCATATTTCTATCTATTGGTTATACATTTGTAGGGTCTTAAATCGACGAGAAAAAAGTTAGCTGTACATAGACGTCAGAATTTGTAATACAAGTCTGTTGCAATGAATTGCATTTTTAGCTCAGCTGACAGAAGGTCAGCGGAGCTAGTCATATGTATACTGAGTGGCGTCCGTTGTGTGTCTGTCTGTGTGTCGTCCGTTAAACTGGCACGTTTCGCAACCGCAAGGCCCAGGGTCATGAAAGTTGGTGGAGGGGTAGGTCCTAGGAAGGACTCGAAACAGGACCAAAAATTTTTGCGATCTGACGTACATTCTGCTCTCCAGGGGGCATTTTCCGTAAAATGAAATATCCCAATATCTCAGCCCAGAAGCAACATATCAAATAGAAATTGATAGGGTATGGAGCTTGATTTTTGATACACCAAGTGTGATGGTAATTAATTCGAAATTTATTCTCCAGGGGGCGCTAGCTGACAAAATAGAAAACAGCGTTGTTTGAATTTCCCGCGCCAGTTACTTTGAGGATGTTGGATGCTCTTTTGTTCATGGAATGAGGAATCATGGGAAATGTGGTCGTGCTTGCAGAAGGTGAATCGAGGTGAAATATACCTATGATAATGGCATAAAATCCCAATGATCATACACAATTACCTCATGAAATCATACGCGAGTGGTATTTTAGGGTATGATCAAGCAATAACTAAAAGTATTTTACACCAAAACTACACAGTCGGTTCAAAATATGACGATATATATTGGGAAAAAATCACAATGATCGAACCGAGCAATGGCGAACTCGGCTTCATGCACGTCATTCGAAGCCTTCAACTCGGGCTGCTTTCATAGCGTGCTGCCTTAAAAATTGCTAACATCTCACATATTTTGATTATTTGATACATATTTAGTCTGACTGGGACCATTAACAATGAAGGACATGAGAATTTTGATGCAATCAACTGATGTCGATGGGTCTAAGGCCTCGCTTCATCACCAGTTCACGGCTCGATTTTTTATTGGCTTCATTCGTCATTTTGAGTCTCCGACTCTGGCCCGTTTTTGTAGTGTACTAGCAATTACCCGTGCTGCGCACTGAGTGTGGGGTACATGTATAACATTTTCGCTTCAATGTCGGCCAGTGCGCTGACGTCGCGATCATGACGCAAACCCGGGGACCAAAATGCACTGCTGACGTCAGAGGTATTCGTCACGCATGGACCGTTATGTTACCGTGACGCTCCAACCAAGGCAACCGCAGTGACGTGTTTCGATTGTGACGTCAGAATCGGTCGACATTTTTGGGTGGAAAAAGGCGAACAAAGTGTGATTTATGTGATTATCGCTCCGTACGCATATTGAATGATGCCGAACACATCTTTAAGGTGACCACATGCATACTGTGAAAAATTAAAGAAAGTCGTTGAGCAGTATCGGAGGAGTTGGAGCGCATTACAGAAAGCGCCTTACACTTAATAGATAAAATGCAATTTAAAAAAAAATCCTATTGGCCATGCATTATAGGGGGCCTACAGGTGCGTGACCAAATGATGGATTCAAAGCAGATGCACTGCAGCACATATCATACGTCACCAAGTAAACGAACGTCGGTCTTTGGTCGATGACGTCACCACCTCTGGCCTGCTCAGCGTGACGTCCTCCTATGACGTCACAATTATCGTGACGTCATATTAAACTCTCAAATCCTTGGTAACGATAAAAAACCCTTAAAACATAATTCTGCGAAGCTTTTTTAAAAAACTAAATACTAAACAACATACTCCTTTATATTGGGAACGTGGCTCTAGTACAGTCATGTTAGTTGAGATCGAAGCCACAGAGAATAAGCTGGACAAAATTTGAGGTTGTTCCTTTATATATGTATCTAGATGACAATAAAAATTCCTTTTATTTCACATACATGTATTTAGATAGCTTGATATGTCTTTGTTTTGATTGGGGCCATCAACGACGAAAGGACAGGGAACTCTGCGTTTACTCAGCTAAAGTTCAGGATACAGTCTCACTTTCCACGCCGTGAATGGGGCGCCAGTCATGGAGTTTTGTCTTTGTTTTTCAGTTCGCAAACCGAGACGAGACCAATTCTGTCCCGGCCGTGGTTCATCCATCCTCAAGGAAGTTAATGTTGAACTGTCAGAGACAGATCAACAACATGTTTCATTGACTATTGAATGGTTGACAACGTCGCCAGCTCAGTCATGTCAGTTAACCATATGTACTTTCTCACCTCATCCACCATTAGTTACGTCATGCATTGAAATGAAATGAATTTATTTAGAACATAACAGATACAAAGAAGAAGAAGGGCTGACGCCGAAGGCATTAATAGCCCTTATATATGAAAATAAAATGTAATAGTAATGATGAGGAACATAGGACAATTCCAGAGTATAGACAAAATTAAGGAAATAGCAAATAAGTAGGAAGAAAAAGAAACAAACCGACAAGTACTCAGGAGATGAGGTATTGGCTGCGGAACTGGATCAGTTACCTATTTGACACAGCACAGACGTAGTGGGCAGAAAGTGATAATATTAATTTATTAACGGACAAAGGCAGCATATCGCTGCCACTGAGAATAAGATCCAGTTTCGCAGTTAACCCCAACCTGTCAAAAGATAAATGGTTAAAAGAAGGCAGCAAACCAAGGTCTGAATAAAATTTGGCACGATTATCATTAAGAAGAGGGCATTGGAGGAGAAGGTGTAAAGTGGTTTGAGCACGGTATCCACACAGTAAAAAAAGCGGTGTAACAGTTACACCAAAAACGAGTGTTCAATGAACACCGAAAACCGGAGTTACTTAGTTGCCATAACCGATTTTCGGTGTAGGGGGTTACACCGCTATTCGGTGTTGACTGAACACCGTAAACTAGTGTCCTTTCAGATGGACACTACTAACTGGCGTCCATAAACACCGCTATTCGGTGTTGACTGAACACCGAAAACTAGTGTCCTTTCGGATGGACACTACTAGCTGGTGTCCATGAACACCGATTTTCGGTTAAATCACACTTAGTTCTGTTAAAAAATATTTCCTCCTGTCGAGTAAGACCAAGTTTTGACGTGGTAAGAGGATTCTTTTTACCATGAAGGTGTTTTTTTATTCTATATTTAAAAGATGATTTAGAAAAGGACCCCTTGATGTGAGTAGGTACCGTCTCCCAGGCCTTGATGCTACTAGGTATAGCAGACGCACGCATTTTAGCAGACATGTGTGGAGGCATTCTGAAAGGTGTTTGATTCCTCAAAGCACGATGAGGTAAGGGGTTCCTATAACGAGTAAAAAGATCTGAAACATAAATAGGTACTTCACCATGGGTGACCTCGTACACTAAAACCATTTTTTTCTCCTTACGTCTAATTTCTAAAGTAGGCCAATCAAGACACTTCAATACTTTCTGTGTACTTGTCCCAAGTAGGCATCCACTAACAATCAACCCAGCCCTATAATGAATTTGATCCCATTTTGATAGAAGTCGCTGATTGCCCACTTCAAACAAGATACTCCAAAACTCTAAGTGAGGTAAAATAAATGATTTATACAGTGTTCGAGATGTTTGGATCGAACAGTAGACTTTAAAGCCTTTAACGGATTTAACATGACATTGCATTTGTCTATAGTGTTACATAGATGAACATCAAAGCGTAGGCATTCATCGAGAGTTACCCCCAAGTGCTTGTGATACGAACCGCGAGGTATAGGTTGATTGTTTAAGGATAAAACTGGATGATGAGATGGACGTTTACGGGGAGATAAAAAATAACTTCTTTACTCTTAGAAGCTTTAAAACACAGCTTCTACTGATTTGACCAGTGTAACAACCTGTCAAGGTCCTGCTGTAACAGCATATTTGCCTGATTAATGTTATCAGGACTGACAGGGAGGAACAAGGAACTATCATCGGCATAAAGATATAGACAACAGTTATGAACTGCTTCACTAAGATCATTAATATACAGTAAAATCACCTTTTATTGGTGGTGCTTAGAATTCCTGTAGGCCCTGATTTTGAAGGTATTTGAGAGCCAGAATGGGGGTATTATGTGGTTAACTTTGATTAAATTGAGTGATCAGTGAAGCAGACACAAAACGGCTGTGACAGGTGCTGATTTCAAGATCAGCATTTTTCTTTGGTACTCTTATTATGCCTAGTATTCTTGTTTGTCACAATGTGTGCACTGTGATCACATTTCAGTACCAACCACCCTCCACGAACTTTCTTCACAGTTCAGCAGTTCCAAAGAAGTACCTATGCTGACACATAATCGGCTATTACCCACCCCATTCTGGCCCTCAAATACCTTCAAAACCAGGGCCTACAGAAATTCTGAGCACCACCAATAAAAGGTGATTTTACTGTATATAAGAAATAACAGTGGTCCGAGGATAGATCCTTGTGGAACACCACAGTTAATATAACCGGGCTGGGACCGATCAGAGAAGCAGTTATCAAGTCTGACTGTAATCTGCCTAAGAATCCAGAAGGCGAAGCAAGTCGCCACGTATCCCATACGCTGAGAGTTTCTTTAGGAGCAAAAAGTGAGGTACGGAGTCGAAAGCACCTGCGATATCCAAGAAAACCGCTCTGGTCTCAAACCCGTTCTCAGAGTTGCTAAGAATCATATCAATTATACTTAGTAACTGCTTCTCTGTACTGTGCCCCGGGAGAAACCCCGATTGATATTTANAGCAACGACCCTATTAAAAGAAAAAAGGGGGGGGGAAAAAAAGGAAAAAAAAGGAAAAAAGTAGGCATCCACTAACAATCAACCCAGCCCTATAATGAATTTGATCCAATTTTGATAGAAGTCGCTGATTGCCCACTTCAAACAAGATACTCCCATACTCTAAGTGACGTAAAATAAATGATTTATACATGTGTTCGAGATGTTTGGATCGAACAGTAGACTTTAAAGCCTTTAACGGATTTAACATGACATTGCATTTGTCTATAGTGTTACATAGATGAACATCATCGCATTCGTCGAGAGTTACCCCCAAGTGCTTGTGATACGAACCGCGAGGTATAAGTTGATTGTTTAAGGATAAAACTGGATGATGAGATGGACGTTTACGGGGAGAATAAAAAATAACTTCTTTACTCTTAGAAGCTTTAAAACACAGCTTCCACTGATTTGACCAGTGTGACAACCTGTCAAGGTCCTGCTGTAACAGCATATTTGCCTGATTAATGTTATCAGGACTGACAGGGAGGAACAAGGAACTATCATCGGCATAATAAGATATAGACAACAGTTATGAACTGCTTCACTAAGATCATTAATATATATAAGAAATAACAGTGGTCCGAGGATAGATCCTTGTGGAACACCACAGTTAATATAACCGGGCTGGGACCGATCAGAGAAGCAGTTATCAAGTCTGACTGTAATCTGCCTAGCCGAGAGATAAGAATCCAGAACACGAAGCAAGTCGCCACGTATCCCATACGCTGAGAGTTTCTTTAGGAGCAAAAAGTGAGGTACGGAGTCGAAAGCACCTGCGATATCCAAGAAAACCGCTCTGGTCTCAAACCCGTTGTCAGAGTTGCTAAGAATCATATCAATTATACTTAGTAACTGCTTATCTGTACTGTGCCCCGGGAGAAACCCCGATTGATATTTATATAACAGATTGTTTCTTAAAAGATGATCATAAATATGTTTGTGTACAATTTTTTCGAAAACCTTAGACAGGGAATTCAACAAGCAAACTGGACGATAATTGAGAGGTGAGGATTTGCTCCCCTTATTCTTTAGGAACAACGATACCGAGTTTCCAACAGTCTGGAAAAGAACCCTGTTGAAGTATAATATTGAATAACCTAGCTAGTGGAACGGACAGTGAGACAGCAACAAGTTTCAACATCTTATTAGTTATTCCATCGATACCACCCTGTTTGGAAGGGTCAAGACAAGTTAACTGCTGTCTAACCATGTCCACAGTGACAACAATGTTCGGAAGACACTCATCTGATCTTATAGGAAAGTAGGGAACAACCGACTCATTAAAATCATGATGGAATTTGGAAACAAATTGCTGAAGGAAAAGTTGACATTTCTCTACATTAGATTCATAATGCACATCATTGAGAACCAAGTTAGGTATTCCAATACAAAAATTTTTACCTAACAACCTTTTAATAATGTACCAATAATTTTTGGAGCCGGATGAATTAGAGTCTAAAGAATTACAGATCTTATTGTGGTATAAAGTTTTGGCATCTGAAATTGCTTTGGCAACTTGAGCAGAACTTTCTCTAAATGACAAATAATTTGCATCAGTGCGGGGTTTAACCATGCGCCTGTAACATTTATTGCGCCTATTAATTACACGTTTGGTATCACTAGTAAACCAGGGCGCGTCGTCTCTGGACTTGAAGGTTTTATCAACATGGGCTATGTTAGCNTCGTACGCGATTTTTACCCAAGCATAACTAATCGTGTTGACTATTTTTGCAGTTGTTTAGGCAAATAGAAGGGGTGACAGCTTATTATGTAATCACCCGTCACCCCTTCCATTTACCAGATGAACTGCGAATGCGACAAGCACCATTAGTTATGCGTCAACGACTTCGCGTACGAATAAAATAATTTTGTGTTTGAATCACCAGCGTGATAAGGTCCAGACAAGATTTAGATGTATCAGTGATTCTAGTAGGCTCGTGGATGAGTTGCGAGAGACTATGTTTGATGGAAAGGTCGGTTACCTTCGTAACTGTCAACATCGCCATCCCACCACAACTTACTTCTGGAATTAAAATCACCACCGATGACCACGGTATTAACATTACTTTTTAAAGCTGACTCAACACTGTTATCAAAATAATCAAAAAATCTATTCCTTTCATCAGTCGACTGGGAAGGTGAACGGTAGAAGACACCTATCAATAGCGATCTGTTAGTAAATCTCACTTCAAGCCAGAGACAACCACCCTGGTTTTCTAGGTCATTGCGACGCTTAAACGAAAGCGAATCCTTAATGTAAACCAGGAGTCCACGACACTGGCCCTTGTACAACAGGTCGTCAGGCCTATAATACCCTTCAATTACACAGTCATTTAGATTAAGGTTACACCCAGCTTCACTAAGATAGGCTATGTGTATATCCTCAGTTAGGCGAAGAGACAACTCACTGAAACGTTCTCCCTTCTCAGCCGTAATACTGTTAACATTGGTGAAAAGTACATTCAGAGAGTTAAGCGGGCCTGGGTTAGATTCGATATCTCCGGCTAACAAAAGCAACACTCGTAGGATATAAGGGTTGGAGAAAAAAGTTGAACAGGCCGGGCACAAATACCAGTATAGATACACAGGTTACAAAAGACAAAAATACAGATCGAGGATTGAAAAGCAGAATGAGATCGGAAACCTCCGGTAATCGTCGGAATGATGACGTCAACTCAGGAATTCGGAACCAATCGGCCAACATCGGGCTAAGGTCTCATCGTCGCCATTTTGTGCTCGATTCAAAGTTTCAGTGGGGCGTGATAACCACTGCGCGCATGAAAATTCAAAAAGTCACCTACGTCTGTAAACTATTGAACGATAGCATCTGGATTGAATTGAAAACCCGGGTGAAAACAAAGTGAATCGTCCAAAAGGC
>NMRB01000089.1:413726-427792 GCA_002633025.1 Notospermus geniculatus
GCAACTCGGAGTGGCTAATCAGTTGCCGATTTTGTCGACCTGAGCGCGCTTGCGTCTCCGAGCAACTGCCGGATCCGCTAGTTGCCCCGAGTTGTTGCCACTGGCGGCAGTGGAATGGACAGAGGGCATGGAAGACGCGCTGTCGACATGAGCGTGCTGTTCGAGGTAACTCCCAGTTGTTCCGAGTTCCTCTCAATCGCTGAAATGTCAACCTGCGCGTGGTGTTTTTTTGATCCGTCGAGTTGCTTCAAGATTGTCGACCTGTAAGCCCCTTTAAGCTAGAAATCCACTGCTGATTTTCTGCGTTGCGACTTGCTTTGCAACTTGCTACCTGCGATTGAATACGACCGCAAGGAACTGACACGGGTCGCCGACCGATTGCCGACTGAATTTGACCACATCTTCGCAATTGGTGGAAGTCACGTCTAGCGAGTCCACTACGGCGATCGAGTGCCCAGTTGCAAAGCAAGTCGCAACGCAAAATCAACTTGAAAATCAACGGTGGGTTCCTAGCTTTAGGCTACATTCGAGTCCTACCTGGTAAATTGGTATTCCGAAAGTGTTCTTATCCACTGATCGCCATTATAGCTTTCAAAAAAGACATGCACAGCACAGTGGCCCTAGTGGTGTTGCCACCGCATTTACAGCCGACTTCCTCTGTCTTTATTGTTAAGACCTAAATCGGCCTTTGAGGTAAACTGAACCAATAAAGTATGCATTTTGTTGGGCTAGGGGTAAGTATTCAACCATGCGAGGCTATTATTAGTGGTCGTTGTATGGCTAATGTAAAAGGCATTGTACGGGTGGATAGCTAAATAGGCCTTTAATATACTCCACACCCGGATCTATAAGACCATACAATAAGAGACCCCACCCAAAATCGGCCGATTTTGCTCAAGATTGTTGGTCACTCACTCCCCATAAATTCCAAGACCCCGGTGTAGGGGAAATGTACCTATATTGGACCACCTAACTTTAGAGTGGATTTTCTCCATTGCCGTGTATGTTGCAGACCACCATACACACGGTTAAATGACGATGTCCCCAAAGGTTTTTGTGATAGCAAAAATATGTCATATGTCATATGTCAACGTGAAAAATACCATATGCCTTAAGGGCGAGCCAACGTTTTGAATTTTTGAAACGTGGCCAGGCGTTGTAAATAAAAGATGTCAAAATACCATAAAAGTACATACAAGATATATGACGGAAATGAAGGCACCTGCGGGGTCTGTAAGTCAAAAGGAATTGAATGAGATGTATCTTGGAACGCACTAATTAGCTAATAAGTTGAAACAAAAGACTAGTAATCGGTACACTTTCCCACGAAATGGTACATTTTGAGGATCAAACGACATGTGGATCATAAAGTTCGAGGTTTTTTTTATTTAGTCCACCCATTTCGACAGCAATATTTTCAACAGGTATAGAGTACTCGGCATGTGAATTCCATGAATGCTGCCAGATTTTCCAAAACAGGGCGGCCATATTGAATTTGGATTTTACTTCCTGGTTGTCCTTTTTGTACTGAGCGTGTATGGTGTACATGAAGAGCATGTAAGGACACCCTCGCCACCCCAGGTTCTATGGGTTTGTGACATTGTTGCCACACCTTCAATGCGTCATTTACATGCTTCCTCTCCAAGAAAATTGTACCTGTTTTTCGTGTTTGGTGAATTTCTTTGTTTACGATTATGTAATGTAATTAAGCTGTAATCTTTCGGACTTTCCTCATTTTCTGTGTCTATAAAGCACAGTGATCACATTGGACTATAAAACAGTCAACTAGGGGTGTCTTTATTGCTTTTCTCAGAGGGGCCTGGATTGAAGCAATATGAAAATTCACAATGACAGCTCGCCCTTAATCAGACGTTGGGTGGCGCTGCAGCCGATTGCAGCGCCACCCAACGTCGTATTAGCGCATAAGAAATTTTTCACGTTGACATATGATTTCTTCTAAACACACCAAAGACGTCTACTTTTGCTTCAAGCACATGCTACACACGTCCACTCTCACGACATGCAGGTCTAATTCTGCGGAAATAACCGCCCATACATGTACCTTATTTCCGCAGAAGTGCCATCCTGAAGAATTCAGGTCCTCTTAGCTTACCTCCCTAACTCGCACGCACGAGGCCCTGAACAAACCAGCAGCATTTCGTGGAGTACTGCCGCAGAGAAAACATGCGGCCAATCAGCGCGCTGCAATCAAAGTAAGCCCCGCCTCCTGCAAAGATTTATGCTAATGACTTTTCCTGCAGCTGTCTGTTGCTTTTGAGGCGAGCGAAAACTCGCGCTTTGGCTGTAAAATGCTGCACTTTTTCATCATTTGGGGTTGACTAAGATGACATTTTGGGTGAATAATGTCATATGCTATATAAATGATCTGTTATTCGCTTCAGAATGCAGCGTATTACGTTGAATTGGAGATGTTTACTCGTCCAAAGCCGTAGGTCAAATGAATCACCCGCCATGTTCGACAGAGTTGCGTTGCCAGTCACGTGACCAGTGTTGTCAGGCAACGTGCTTCTGGTATCCGTGAAGCTTGGCTGTTCCGAGTGTGTTATTCCCCCACCGTAAAAGGAATAATATCGAAGTAAATAACCAAATATGTGATAAAAGCAGCAGAATGTATGATTGCCAACGCTTAGAAAGTAGCAATAAAGAATAAATTAGACAAGTCTTGCTGGCCTTTGAGAATTTGTAAGTTTCATATGGCCACGGTGAGGAATCAGTATCGGGAGTAAGCTATCTAGACGTCATGGCCATTCTACTCCACAGAACGTGGCTGGTTTGTTCAGGGCCTCGTGCGTGCGAGTTAGGGAGGTAAGCTAAGAGGACCTGATTTCTTCAGGATGCAGAAGTGCTTGAAAAAATCATGTCAACGTAAAAAAGTCTTATGCGGTAATAAGACGTTGGGTGGCGCTGCAATCGGCTGCAGCGCCACCCAACGTCTGATTAACGCATAATTTTTCACAGCGTTTTTTACCTGGGTTTTGGGTCTTGCGAGGTCTTTGTTTTATACACCCGGTTCCACCTAGCTTTGGGAACAACAATAAAACCATTAAAACCGATGTAAACCGATCCATGCGAGCAAGCCTTTCCTCATCGTTTGTCGAAAAAGGAGAAATCAATTTACCTTTCGTGTGATGTCTATGGGAGTCATCTTAATAAGCGGAAAGGTTGCACGTCGGTAACTAATAAATCTACAATTGTGTCCTCTCTATAACTTGATCTGAAACGACAAAATGTAAATTCATTTGTTTGACGGTGAAAAAGGCGGTCGCTGATCTGCGAATATTTATCAACTGTCGTTATAACTGGAAAGTCGTCTCCGAATATTTCGCAAATTTTCGACCCCAATCGGGGTCTTCCTTAGGCGCTATGTAGAAGAGATCCCAAAGTGGAAATCACCTCTGGGATCACCTCTGGGATCTCTTCTACATAGCGCCTGAGGAAGACCCCGATGGTCGAAAATTTGCGAAATATTCGGAGACGACTTTCCGATTTATTGTATGCTGTGTGTCGTTTTTGTGCTGTTTTTTTGGATATCTGTCGTTACTGAGTGGTTACAGTATAATATCTAACTCCAACTTCAGGAAGATTTGTGTTTTAAACTTCAAATCACGCTCATACATGTATTTGAAAATAGATGTAAAAGTAGTAAAGGCATCAGAGAAATCCAGAAAAAAAAACCTATGTTACAATACTTATGGCCAGTGAGTGTATATTAGGTGCCTCTCCTCGGGACGAAAAACCAGTGCAATACACCCATTCCAGAATTTCCAGGACTGCTTTCGGAAATGATACGGGTACTAACTACTCTCGTAAAAACTTTGGTGCTTCTAGCTGCTAAATCGATTCCTAACGTTTTATTTGTTTGAAAGAAGGGATGATAGATGACAGAATTCCAATCGAGACTGTCTACTCCGCTTATGCTGAAGTTGTGAAGTATGTTTTAACACACCCGTTCGCTCATTGTATTGGAAATTGGGCGCAACAAACATGTAAACGGGCCCAACCCATCGTGGGTCCGAGAGTAAATATTGCCGAAAGCTGCTGGCCTCCAAGGCTCTCGAATTCACGTGAATAGAGATATCCATTAATTATTAAGGCTAGCTTTCGCGCACCGATAAGTCGACCACGTACATATATATTGACACTGAGACATATTTCCATTCGCGCGTTTTGGCGCGTGAAAAACGTCTTAATCGACTTTTCTGCGCGAGGAAAACGCGCGCTAAAACGCTTGAATCGCTCAATTTGTCATGCTAGGCTGGCGCGTGAGAACTGTCTCAATAGAAATAGACACAGGATCGGTTTTTTCGGAGCAACGACAACGCGCGCTGAAACGCTTGAATCGAAAATATGGCAAACTTTCAGTCCAATAATGGGTTGCGAAGAGTACGCGCCCCATATTGCCGCCATCTTGAATTTCAAGATTTGCCACTTGCCAGCCAGCTGTATCCCTCAAACACTGATGCACATACTTTGCCACCCATCATCAGTGACATAATTCGCCTGGAATTTTTGAAAACCAGTGTCATATGGATCATGGTCTTCTTGAAAATGAAAGCAAAGTCCGGGCCCTATATTGTACTGCCCGACCAACCCGCAGTCACCAAAGCTCGGAACCCACCATTGATTTTCAAGCTGATTTTGCGTTGCGACTAGTATGGGCGGTTAAACCCGCATTTTAAAGACGTTGGCGAAACAAGACGTTGAGACACTTTTCAAAGACATATAGTTCAAAAATAAAACGTTGGGTGGCGCCTTTTAAAGACCTTGCAGTTTTAAGACAAAGACTGTCATACTTTTCAAAGACGTAGTTCCAAATTAAGACGTTGGGTGGCGCTTTAAAGACATCGCAATTCAAAGACGTTCATACTTTTCAAAGACGTAGTTCCAAATCAAGACGTTGGGTGGCGCTTTTTAAAGACATCGCAATTCAAAGACAAGACGTTCATACTTTTCAAAGACGTTTTCAAATTAAGACGTTGGGAGGCACCTCATTACAGCCTCAGGCTCGCGCAATTCTATATAAAATCTTGCATGCTTGATTTGATGAACTTGCGCACCCAACGTCTTATTTTTGAACTATATGTCTTTGAAAAATGTCTCAACGTCTTGTTTCGCCAACGTCTTTAGTCTTGCTTTGCAACTGAGCTGCGTTGCAACTGCACACTCGATCGCCGTAGTGGACTCGCTAGACGTGATTTCCATCAATGGCGAAGATGTGGTCAATTTCAGTCGGCAATCGGTCGGCGACCGGTATGCAGTTCCTTGCGATCGTAATCGCAGGTAATAGGTTGCAAAGCAAGTCGCAAAACAGAAAATCGGCAATGGATTCCTAGCTTAACACTGACCAACACCTGAACTCCTTTAACAAAGCGGACTTAAGTCAGCATGGCTTTGTTAAAGGTGTTCCCTCCCAGGACGGAACACAAAAGACAAGTAGGCGAGTATGTTTTTGACCCAGAAGTCAGAACGTCCAGGTGTAATCAGTGTTTTTCATTGTGACCATTTGCGAGTGTCACGACATCCATTGATGTGCACTTTAGGCCGCTGTTAGGAGCTCATTCCTCACTCGTCACGAATGATACAACGCCACTTACATGTACGTCTTTCTTAGCTACGACTCGAGATCGTGTGGACGACTACAGCGCCACCTTACGTCTTTCTTAGCTTCGACTAGAGATCACCACAACGACTAGAGAATCAAACGACAAATATTAACTTTACGGCAACGTTATTTTTCATACTGCGAATTCACCATTATTTCATTTTCGGTACAAAAAATAACGTTGTCGTAAAGTTAACGTTTATCGTTTGATTTGTTAAACTCCCAAATATGACAACAACGTCTTTATTTTGTAATGTCTTTATTTGCGGTTATAACCGCCCATACATCATGTGTATGTGAACAGCTAATGGGGAATGCATTGTTCACATAGGCTACATGATCTGGTCATTTTCTGATTTTGATTTTGAATGGCAAAATGAGGAGCGAGATATCAGAAGTGTGCAGCTCATGCAACAGCGGCCTCAGAAAACGGTCCGGCTCGTTTTCTGAGTTCTTGCCGGGAGTTCTTGAAGCAAACGGGAGTGTTCAAGACCGCGCCTAATCGGAACGCCCAATTACTCATCCTGAGCTACTGGGAAGAACGGTGCTCCCAAAATTTCTACCATCGGCGTTTATTCAATACTACATGTATAGGCCTACCAATGTATGAGTGTACCATAGTGGCTTCTTCTTAGGATTCTTGACAACGAAGGCCCATATGAAACACAGCAAGAAAGGGGCCCGTCTGCAGGCATGTGAAGCAAACCAAATGCACCTACCTCAGCTCGACCGTTCTTCACCTCAAACCGAACGAAGTGAGTATCTCCAACACATCAACAAACGCACATATAGGCTATACCATGCGTACAACGGCCGGGTTCAACACAGGAATGCTGAGAAGTCCATTCCCACCATCGGACCAGTACCATTTCACGCACTATCTTCGATACTTTAAATTTACACTCCATAGCAACAAAAATGTGCGTGAAATGCGCCTAAATGAGATCGATAATCACAAAGCAGCGTCGTGAAACTGTGCAGGTACCGCATTGAAACGACTACTCCCCATTCACACAAATATTTCATAACGTGAGCTTGAAACATACAAATCATGGAAGCCACTGGAAGGTTGCTGTATAATGCAGCGATGGAAAGGACTTATTGAATTTTGCATGATTATCCATCTGCCGGACGCATCAAAACGGTTCGCATGGCTGATTCGAGAAGGCGCCAAAGTTAACTGACGCACTCTAATAGCGAAATGTGATTCCCCGAAAGGATGCAGTCAGGATACTCTCAAGTGCAAGCTGCTAGGAAGGGCGACTCGTTGTCCATTTTCATATGCCCCGCTTTCACTAACCATGCTAACGCTACGAATGTCCCGAATCTGAAATTGTCGAAATTCGTGGCTAATCGGGTTGAAATATATGCCGGATATCAAGAATGGGTTAAGAAACAAGTACGAATTCAAAGAATCATGTACGAATTGTACGAATAAGGTACGACGACTCACTTACGAATACCCGCGCCGATTCGTACTTGATTCGTAAATACATTCGGGGCACTCGGGCCTGTTTCGGGATGTTTTCAGCGTGGGTCCACGATGCCCCGCTTGCACTGACGCAACGAATGTCCCGAATCAGAAATTTGCCCGGTTCGTGTATAATTCTCAAACATTTCTTGCAGTTCTTGAATGATTCTTAGTTGATTCTAAACTCCCTACGCAGTTGCAGGCGCGGATCCAGAGGGGGGGGTTGGGGGTCGTGACCCCCCTCTGCTCGCCACCACCAATTGTTTTTTTCTTAAATAATTTGCGACAATCAGCAAAAAACGCAAGAATAAAGTTTCTGCTTTGATACTGAGATGCCAGGAAATTGCGTCTACGGCCTTCTAGATTTCAAAATTTTCTCCCCCAGACCCCCAGTCGGCGCGGGTATCTTCGGTGCCCGCCTGCAACGACGCCCTCGGCGGCCCTGACCCCCCTCTGCCAAAAAGCCTGGATCCGCGCCTGGCAGTTGTGAGTCGCGTCCCCTTCGGTTTACTCGCTATCCACTACCATCACTGTCAACATTTAAGGATAGTGCGCATTACGGAAATTCGTTTTGTACGTACGAGCGTACACTTCCGCCGTCCATTCTCCTGCTCGTTCGATTCCTCACTCGCTTTTACCACTCCCTTGCTATTTCACACCAGAAATCATCGGCGTGTTGCTTCTCTGGGTAGCCCAATACACTGCCCAGTATTATATTTCTTTTCTTATTTTCTCAAATCACCAACACGTACAGGAAAAAACGTCCGAATCAGCGACCAGGGTTGGCGGGAAAAGCTCCGACAAGGTACATTTACCTGTACGAATAGCTGCGAAGGCAAGGGCGACAGTGTTCGACAAGGTACGAATACCTACGGATTGGGACGCCAACGTGCAACTGGCTACGAAGCTCGCGACTAATCAACGACTGTGTACGTCCAAATTTCGTCTATGCACTCGCAGGCCTAGATGAAGTTAGTCGTGGGTGGTCGTAGGTGTAATATCCAAGTGTTACATCTGGTGTACAAATCATCCAACTGGAAGTACTGGTATTACAGCTGGTTTGTTCTATCGTGTGCGCGCATGCGCAGGTATGATTATGCTAATAAAGCAGCATGGCCAAAGAACAAGGTTCTTGAAGTTCCTCCTTGATTAAAGCTAAAATAGCGATATTAAATTGGCGACGAGGATAAAAACTAGACGGAAAAGGTAAAAATGGCTGACGCGGCCACGGTCAACGTAGTAGCGGACACTCGTAACTTACGCACACCACCGTTTTCGTTGCCTGAAGACCCCATCGCCACAGGCCAGGCGTGGGAGGAATGGCTGGAAGGAATTGAGCGGGAATTTCGCTACTTCCGGATCGCCGACGCAAACGACAAGAAGGATGCTCTTCTGATATTCGGGGGTAAGGAGATTACCAGATTAGAAAAAAGCCTTCCAAACGACGAGCATGCAGGCGACGTGTATGAAACTCTGAAGAAAAAGCTGAACGACCATTTCACTCCAAGGAAGAACAAGCATCATTCCAGGTACATTTTCCTTAAACTTCGACCCAACAATGGTGAAACAACGCTGGCATATGCAGCAAGATTGAGAGAGAAGGCCAGGGAATGTGAGTTCGGGGCCACAACGGATGATCGCATACTTGAACATTTAATCCAGACTATTGACAATCAGACATTGATACGCAAAGCTATTGCCAAGAAGTGGACTCTCACTGACTTCCTACTTGAAGCAGGCCAGCTAGAGGACATAAAGTTACAAGTAGATGATATGAGGAATAGAAAGAGCCGTGACGACAACGGGGAAGACAAAGTAGCCAGAGTTCAAAGTCAACCGAAGCGATTCCAAAGCCAGGGGAATCAGGACAGAAGCAAAACCGGTACTCCTTGCAACTACTGTGGGACAACAGGACGTCATGAGAGGGGGAGAAACTGCCCGGCCTATGGAAAAACCTGTTCAAAATGTGGAATGCGGAACCATTTTGCAGCAGTGTGTCAGCAGAAGCCCAGCAATCCTAGCAGTTCCAGCTCAAAACCTGCAAGCCAGAAACATTCCAAGTACAAACCACGTCGAGTGAGAAGGACAGACATGACAGAGGCAGACTCGGAACCAGAGGCAGACTCGGAATCGGCATCAGTCAGCAGCGACGACGATTTTTTCGGACCAATCCAGCAGGCCAAGCACATACAAGTTGTCCATAAGAGCATCAAGCCTATCAAGAAGGTGGGGGACAATGGCAAAACGATAGAAGTCCAAGTGGGGGATGTCATCACGAGGATAGAACCTGACAGTGGAGCTGATGTCAACCTGATGGACGAACACCAGTTTAAATCTTTCGCCAAGAGATCAGAGACTCCACAGAATTTAAAGCCAAGCAATCTGAAACTCCACAATCTACAGACGCGACTGACAGTGAAGGGGGAATTCGACACTACGGTCAGCAATGCTACTCGAGGAGTAAAGACCAAGTTTGTCGTCTTGGAAGGCCGGATAAATTCGCCACCACTACTCGGCAGGGACACCCTCACCGACTTAGGAATGGTCCAGATTCGAGCAGACGGATCACTCGCGGAACAGAACGACTTAAGGATCAAACTTATAAAGGACACAAAACCGGGTCAGGAGAACATGCGGGAAATAATCGAGCGATACCGACATGTTTTCGACGGAATCGGATGCATAAGAGACAAGAAAAACAACAAGGACTTGTATGCAAAGTTCCAGATGAAACCAGAAGCAGTCCCTGTTGCACAGAAAGCAAGACCGGTACCATACTATCTGCAGAAACCATTGAAAGAATGGCTTGATCAGGGCATCAGGGAGGACATTTTTGAACAAGTGCCAGAAGGCGAGGCAGTCACATGGTGTTCCCCGCTGGTCGTGCAACCAAAACCAAAGTTTGTGGCGACGAACAAAGATGATCTACAGTCTCACATGATACGAGCAAGTGTGGACCTCAGGATCCCCAACAGATCGATGGAAAGAACCAGGATCATCCAATCACCTACAGTAGAGGACTTTGCACACACATTCCGAGATTGCAAGGTTTTCACAAAACTTGACATGCGCCAAGGCTACCACCAACTCTGTCTAGACCCGGAATCGAGATCGGTCGCTACATTCAGCACTCCATGGGGAAACATGAGACCGAAACGTTTAGTCTTCGGAGCAAAAGCGTCGCAGGATGTATTCGATGAGACAATATATCGCATCTTTGGAGATATACCCAAATGCAAGAACCAGAGAGATGATATCCTACTCGGAGGAATCGACCAAGCCGACCACGACAAGACACTTGAATCTGTACTACAACGGGCAGACGATTACGGAGTCACATTCAACCTTGAGAAAGCAGAATTTGGGGAAAGCGAATTAGACTTCTACGGTAACAAGTTCACTGGTGAGGGACTAAAGCCGGATCCGCAGAAAGTGAAAGCCATCAAGGAGTGTGAACCACCAAGCTCAAAGTCCGAAGTACGCAGCTTCCTAGGAATGGCCGGATATCTTTCCAAGTTCATTCCACGTTACGCGTCGCTAGCAGCACCGCTCAGGGAATTGACCTTGAAGGACACACACTTCAGATGGGGAAAAACAGAAGACAGGGCATTTCAGAAGTTGAAAGACAGAATCTCGAGCCAAGCAGTCATGACGTACTTCGACCCCAGTAAGCCAATTGCACTCAGGACTGAAGCCAGTTTTAACGAGGGCCTTGCAGCGGGACTCTTCCAGAAACATGGTGAAAGCCTGAAGCCAGTACACTTCATCAGTCGCACGATGACGCCAACAGAACGTAGATACAGTCAGACAGAAAAGGATGCTTTAGCCGTCAAATGGGCCAAGGATCGTTTCCGAATCTACCTGCTAGGAGCTCCCAGGTTTACCATCATAACAGCACACAAGCCGTTGCTACCCATGTTCAACAAGCCAAGCGCCAAACTACCTCCCAGGATAGAAAAGTGGGTTATGGATATGCAGGATGCAGATTACGAGATGATTTATGAGCCAGGACGAGACGAAAAAGATCCACTAGACTTCTTGTCCCGCCATCCACTGCCGACAACAGGCAACGACAGCACAGAGAAAATCGTCCGCCACGCCATAGCCGCAGAACATGCCATCATGATCGACAAAATAAAAGAGGAGACCAACAAGGATGCGACACTCCAAAAGCTAACTAAAGTCATTCAGAGAGGCAACTGGGATCAGTATCGAAAAGATCAAAGCATCATTCCATTCTACTCAATTCGTCAGGAACTATACACGGCTGGGGGACTTGTCTTCAGAGGCAACCAAATCGTACTCCCAGACAGTCTCCATAGCAGAGCCATTAAAGCAGCACACAAGTTGGGACACATTGGAATGACAAAAACCAAACAGCTACTCCGCGGAAAGTATTGGTTCCCAGCTATGAACAGTTTGACAGAGACTTTGCTGAACCAATGCTACGAATGCCAGGTAACAACCAAGGACCATAGGAAAGAACCCGTCAAAATTATGGACATCCCTGAGAAACCATGGGATGTAATTGCAGTCGACTTTGTAGGGCCATATCCGGACGGACATTACAACCTTGTTGCCAGGGACAAGAGGACACGGTACCCCGAGGTTGAGAGAATCACATCAACGGCATGCGCACCGACAATTGAGAAGCTCAAACGCATATTCGCTACGCATGGGACACCAAGGCAGCTAGATTCCGACAACGGGCCCCCTTTCAATTCTGCTGAGTTTGCAACCTTTGCAGCTCAAGAGGGATTCAAGCACCACTTAGTGACGCCACGCCATGCTAGAGCCAATGGTGAAGCAGAGAGTTTCATGAAAGCACTCAACAAGACAGAGCAGATTAGCCGACTCAAGAAACTCGACAAACACGCCCACAGTAATGCAATCCAAGACATGTTGACTGGATATCGAGCAGCTCCACACCCAGCTACGGGAGTTCCGCCATACGACGCCAGCATGAATCGTCCAGTCAGAATCAAACTTGACCACACGGGTCAATTCGAACCATTAGACCAGGACAAGATTGACAGAAACGACAAAATCTATAAGCAGAAACTTAGCCTCCAGAACTACGATCGGAATACGAAACCACACAGCTTCGTCACGGGAGATTACGTTCTCCTAAAGCAGCCGAAACGTACAAAGTGGACAACCGCTTACGAACCAGCTTTTTACGTCGTATACCGTATCGATGGTTCCAGTATCGCAGCAAGACGCACATCAGATGGTAGAGAAATCTACAGAGATTCTACTCACTTCAAACTCGCTAACGCATTAATCGAACACGTCAACGACGACCACCACCAGGCGGCGCCTGACGACGATTGGCGAGAAAATTTACTCGCAACGGCTGATGAAACGCCAACTGAGATGGAACCACCGGAAACGGAGGAATCGCCATCAACATCGACGCCAGCGACGGCTGATACGTCCATAACGTTAGCAGCAACGACACCCGTCCGTCCTCCGATTGGAACAACTGGTGCACCAAGCACTACACCCAGCCGAACGCCAGTGAGACCACAGAGATCGAGACGACTACCTCAACATCTGGAACGGGATTATGTGGTGTATTAATGACTGACAGTGTGATAAAACATGACTGGGTGTAGGCGGATCGCTGCCCTTCATGTTATTGTTAGAAAAAAAAATGACTGGGAAAACAATTAGCCAGCCATTAAGTGCGGANCCGAGTTGTGTCCTTCCGCCAACCCGAAAAATGTTGCCGCCAAGTTAAAAAAATTGCCGCCATGTTGAAAAACCACGAGTTCAAATTGACAAAAACATTGGTGTTTTGCCTTCTATCATCGATCTCAGTCAATTTGTTTATCAACTGATCTGAAAACAAAGTTGTTTCCTTCTCCCCAGCCCCAAAGTCATTGTAAACTGACGAAATCGCCATGAACGCGGGAACACGTGCGCTCTCCCTCCGACGACAGCTACGCCGGTCGCAGTCTACATGGGGACTCCACTTCAAAATGAAAATCAATAATTTATGCCACATAATGCATTCACGTCTGTTCGCACCATATTCGCGCCCTTCTTCCTGATTGGTCAATCAACTCCAGTCATGAACAGTGATGAATGGAATAGTAGCGTAACGGTGACCATATTTGGCACAGCGTCTGACGTCACACACTCGGCCAGTCGTTCGGCAATTTCCGTCAGGTTTCGTGCCAAGTGACTTCCTTGTAATGGCCGCCGCTCGGATCGATTGTTGATCGCAGATGCCGGGAAATTGGGTCATTTATTCTCCAATTTTCAAAAATTTCTTCGTGCGACGGGGGATACCCCCCTCGCGCTCCCCCCTATGCCGCCAAGTCGGCAGAAAAAAAGTTGGAGAACACTGGGTAGGACACTGTAGGTCAATGTATAACGAATCGCCACCAACTTCAGATGAGACAGACGATGTCTAGATGTGTGCTGAATGAGGGATGCGCAGAAACACGCTCAGATCGTCAAATATGAGACACCATGTGTCGGCCTGATCCAGTGCGTCTGGCGGTCGGGCATGGCCTTGTGCCAATACAGAAACCCCCATAAAGGGCTAGGACTTTTCTGCCGATCGGGAAAAACATCCGATTTTGGATGTTACAGCCTGATCAAGCTGTTTTGATGCCCAGGCAGTACACTGAGCATGCTCAGTGACAGTCACTTCCTGTTGCATGTCTGCTAAGTCAGTTAGGCCTATTTGGCCATTTCTTTATAATCTAATCCCATCCAGATGATTTTAATGCTGGAATTGGTTATTATTTGACTAACAATGAAATATATATCCAATTTAGCATGATCCCTTGCTTATTTTGTTAATTTTCAACTCTGAACTTGAGAACAAAAATTTTGTTTGGAACAGCATTTTTTATACATAATCTGCCATCTTCACCAAGACGTAGGCCTATGCACTCAGCATGCGCAAATGCACAGTATTTTGCGCAAATAGAAAAGAATATTCTCCACCTCCCAATC
>NMRB01000089.1:452017-462415 GCA_002633025.1 Notospermus geniculatus
AATGACATAATGTAAACGTCCTTGTTTACAAACATTGAATGTAAACAATGAAGTCGTGATACATTATCTCTTTAAAGATATAGAGGTTTTATTCCAAGAAGTCGTGGTATTCCTAAAATGATAGTTTTTCCCTGTCTTATGTATTTTTGATACATGGATAACCTGCTTGAGCCGTGGTGCCTTTTATATACTGTGTGGTCCCATGCACAGTCGTGGTGTTCTGTACCTTGTGCCTTCACAAGGGCAAAAGACCCCATCCAAGTGAGCAACATGAGTAGCTTGAGTTCCATCTAGCCATTTTCCTCACTTATAAGGACCAAAAATATTTTGGCTTCAGCCCTGATGTAAAAATACATATAGAATACAATACTTGATACTCCACATATTTATCGTCGAGAGGCAGGCAGGGCTGAAGACAGGGTTTCCCTTTTTTTCCTTTTTTTACCCTGACAATAAACTCCACATCCAATAAGCCTCAGAAATTCTCGTCTGAACTGAGTTCCCGTGAGGCAATAGAGAATGAAATTAATGCAGTGGTTCAGAAGATCAAGAGTGCCAAATATTGAAACGGTAATATAGAAACTCGACTTGGCCCATGATTTATCACTTGGAGAAACCGTATATATCAGTTTATTTATCCCTCTGTTACACGCCATTGGTAGTAAAAGTATTATGAAGGTGAAACTTACTGTCAACAACATCCGGGTCATACTGCTCATTTTTGAATCATGGCGGCTGTCTTGGAGCCTTCTCTGCTGTGAAAAACCCCGTCTTGTCTTGTAGATAATGGCGATGTTACAGAGCATTATTCCTGTGAATGGCATGGCCGTAGAAAAAACGGGTAAAATGAAATCTACTTCAGCAGTAGTGTAGCCCCAAAATGCTTTTACAAGTGAACATTCGTGAATATTTCGTGAGTAGAAACCCAATTTTGGCCAACATACTAAAAACACGATCCCAGCAACGGATAGTAGCGAAACCAACGTCCATTTCTTGGTGCATATTGCTTTCGCTTTCAGAGGAAAATAAACACAAATCCACCTCTCAGCTGAAATTAACATGACATTCCAGTGGGAAAAATGTACAATAAAGCTTCGCCCAAAATTAATCCATTGGCACATCGGAGTAGTCCTAGGTGGGTAGTAACGGAATATGTTTTCGACCACACGACGAAGTGGATCACCACAAATAACTAGTGTATCAGCGAGGCTGAGGGAGATGAGAAGGATACGGGTGGATATATTACCAACCTTTCCCACTGTCAGCACAACTACTGTCATGAGATTCATTATTATACCTAAAAAAACAAGAACTGGCTGCAGTCTTTCAATAAGTATAAACCATAACTGGTTAACTAACCAGTACTCATATTTCGCCCATTCGGACGGCCAGGTCCACGAGTAACCCTTTTCTAATCTTTCTGTAACATGTCCAATTTTGAATGTCAATATATTTTCTGTTACAAATGAATCATTGAACATCATCAATGATGATTAATCTACCTTGCGATGGACGATTTTGAGTAAACAAAAATTTCCGTTCAGCCTCCAAGAAGTATCTTTCCAGAGGAAAGTATTGAAAATGGCCTTAAACCAATTAAGAGCTGTTCATGAGAAAGATTGTAACTCTAATCTGTTGCAAAAGATCGTTTTGAACTCCTTATAAAGAATCGAATAGGCGGGTTCTATGGTATAAGATATTAGCGAGTTTTCGCAAAGCCCCCGAAACGCCAACGCGAACGTCTATCCTTTTGTTCCGTGATCTCTTCGTGGCATCGAACAAGGGGATTGGCGTTCGCGTTGGCGTTTCGGGGGCTTTGCGAAAACTCCCTATTGGCGTTCATTCCAACTTCCACGCAGAGGTCCCAGTCAGAATTTCTACAGTCCAAGAGGTGAAGCCAATCTCATCCGACCTGGATTTGTAAAGTGGAACTCTGTGTTTAGGACATCGTTGTAACTTACAAATTCTATCGTTAATTTGACGTCGTCTTGATTCCTGAGATCAATACGGATAGGACTGACCAGTATTGGACTCAACCATGACCTACTTCACAGAGAGGTGTCCTCGTTGAAGAGAATCCACAAAGTTAGGTTTCACTCCATACCGTTGCCGAGAAACTCTTCCTTATTTTGCTAAATCCTTGTTTTACTCTGCCTTCTACACGTTCCACACGACAAATATCAAATAGTTTGAAACTGGATCTCATTCACGACAGTATGGAATTAAATACACCAACTGAAATGCAGACCTAAACCAAGTTGACTCGAGGCGTTTGTTGAGATTCTGACTTTTTTCGGAATAAGCTATTTTGACAATAATAAGTTAGTTTTACATTGTGTTTTTCCCAGTTTTTGTTCATTCCGGTCAGCTTCATCTGCACTGAGTTCAGGTCAAGACTCGGCTTCTCCTCCCTTGACCTTCACGCAAGCAAACCAGACTTCCGTGTTCAAGGATTTCCCCGGTCCCAGAAATAGCAACCAATCACGGCAAAGCTTGCATCGGCAGCTTGGGTATGATGACAAGATGGCGGTCGATGAAACTTTATTCGAATGCAAATTCTCCGTGGAAGCACTTACAAGTACTCAAAAAGAAGCCGCGAAGGCAATATTCAATGGAGACTATTTTTGTTAGTCTGTTGTAGGACTGGCAGTGGGAAGTCAATTATGCACGTACCAGCATGTTAGTGTTGTTCGCTACGAAGTTGAACGGCGTAGTCGTATGAATAAATTATCGCAAAAGAACCGAGGCTTCTGATTGGGCGCACGAGAAAATCCCAAAGCGTTGAACACGGAATCTGGCTGCTTGCTGCAGAGTGTAGGAAGAGGTTAGCGATTTCTACACGATGCATTATGCAGAGTGGTCAGCTTTAAGATGGCGTGTGTACGAATGTCGTCATTTCAGTGGATGTAAAGAGGGCACTGATCGGCTTGACTGAATTTTGAATACAAATTTTAAAAACTGCATTGAAAAATGGCATAAGTGTCTAATCTGGCATCGGACTTTCTCAACCTCAGATGCCGGGAAATCGCTTCTCAGCGCTTCTGATTTTCAAAATTTTCCTAACCCTAACCCTAACCCTAACCCCAGACCCCCCGCCAAATCGGTACCAGTGACGCGCATGCCTTCGGCACATGCGGGGCCATTGTCCTCCGCCTTCAGAAACCCACCACTCAAGGGAATCCTTGATCCGCCCCTGATCTTTCCTTTTCATGTCGTACCGTTGCCTGAGTCATGCAGATGCTCACAAAACTGCACTGGACTTTGGCCTTGATGTCTTCAGCCTAAATTGAGCATGCCTCTTAATGTTTTTAAGGGTACGAACCCGGGCATGAACAAGGCAGCTGACATCAGTTTCAGGTTCCATTACAGTCAAGAGAGAGAACATGACATGGAAGGCAGCCATGAAACATTGTTTCATTGGATCTTTATTGGGTATTTCATGTTAAATTTGATCAAAATTGCTTGGAAATTTCCTATATTTTTCCTATATTTCCCCTAAATTCTTGGAATATTTCCTATACTATTTCGGTCATTTTGTGGTGGGAGCCCTGTGGGAGGCACTCTGAGACATTACACCCGGTTCGAATCCAGCCTGGGCCAATCGATATTATCCCTGGCTCTTCGCGTCCGTCGCATATGGGACAGTAAGGGCTGGTTCATACTTGCCCGCGGAACGTCAAGCGCATGAAACTGATCGCAGGTTTCCAAGGCGTGAATGTGCACACACATTGAAATTGATCATAGTCGGCGTAAAATCCGGACGGAGTATGAACCAGCCCTAAGGCTTAGCCCACATGTCCGACAAAACTCGATCCGTTAAGGGCGAGCCAACGTTTGCAATTTTTGAAACGTGACCAGGCGTTGTAAATAGAAGATGTCAAAATGCCATAAAAGTACAAGATATATGACGGAAATGAAGGCACCTGCGGGGTCTATAAGTCAAAAGGAATTGAATGAGATGTATCTTGGAACGCACTAATTAGCTAATAAGTTGAAACAAAAGACTAGTTGTCGGAACACTTTCCCAAGAAATGGCACACTTTGAAGATCAAACAACATGCGTGTCGTAAAGTTCGTCGTTTTTTCTACCCAGTCCACCCCTTTCGGTAGCATTATTTTCAACAGACATAGAGTACTCCACAAGTGAACTGCATGCATGCTGCCAATTTTCCAAAAACAGGGCGGCCATATTGGATCTGGATTTTACTTCCTGGTTCTCTTCTAATGTACTGAGCGTGTATGCTGTCTATGAAATGCTGGTCAAGACATCCTTGCCACCCCAGGTTCTATGGGTTTGTGGCATTGCTGCCACTACCTGAATGTGTCATTTACATGCTTCTTCTCTGAGAAAATTGTACCTGTTTTTCATGTTTGGCGAATTTCTTTGTTTTGGATTACATAATATAATTAACTTGTAATTCTTGGGATTTTGCTTATTTCCTGTGTCTACACAGCACAGTGATCACAATGGACCCAAACAAAAATCAAGTGGGGGTGTCTTTACTGCTTTTCTCAGAGGGGCCTGGATTGAAGCACTATGAAAATTCGCAATGATGGCTCGCCCTTAAGGCTGATTCATACTCCGTCCGGATTTTGCGCCGACTATGATCAATTTCACTGCGTGTGCACATTCACGTCGTGGAAACCTGCGATCAGTTTCATGCGCTTGACGGTCCGCAAGGAGTATGAATCAGCCCTTAGGGGTGTTTTTAAAGTCGACTGACCCAACGCTGTCAACTCGTCATTCGCACAGGACAGTCGATTTTAACAGACACCCCTAACGCATTGAGTTTTGTCGGACATGTGCGCTAAGCTTAAAGCGGCGAATCCACTGTCGCGATCTTGGCTTGAGACGGGGTTGCGATGCCTTGCGATCACCTTATAACGAGTTCCGATTGCCATATAAGGTGATCGCAAGGTAACGCAACCGCATCTCAAACCAAGATCGCGATAGTGGATTCGCCGCTTAAGCGTGATTCATTGGCATATGATCCGATACGTGTCCGGGTCGACACACGGGTCGAATGGTTATAGGCAATGATATGAAAGAGGTTATTCATGTATGCGTGTTGCGTGTGCGAAGTCCGTTTAATGCGGGGGGCGGGGGGCGCATCCATTTTCTCAAATGTCAATACCGAATCCATCAACCTAGAAACATATAAAACAATGGCTGCTCCCTTCCGGGCAGACGCAATGTGCATACATGGGTAACCTGCTTAAGCCCTGGTGCCTTTTATATAAGCCGTGGTACCTGGTGCCTTCACAAGGGCAAGTAAAAGACCCCATCCAAGTGAGGAACTTTTGAGTAGCTAGAGATGGCGTCTTCCTTACTTCCCAGGGCCAAAAATACTTTGGCTTCAGCCGTGATAAGAAAAATACAAATAGAATACAGTACTTGATACTCGCCATTTTATCGTTTAGAGGCAGGCAGGGCTGAAGACAAGCTTTCCCTTTTTTTACCCTGACAATAAACCCCACATCCAATAAGCCTCAGGAATTCTCGTCTGAACTGAGTTCCCGCGAGACAATAGAGAATAAAATTAATGCAGTGGTTCAGAAGTTCAAGGACGACGAATATTGGAACGGTAATAAAGAAACTCGAAGTGGCCCATGATCTATCACTTGGAGAAACCGTATATATCAATTTATTGAACCCTCTGGCACACGCCCTTGGTAGTAAAAGTATTATGAAGGTGAAACTTACGGCCAACAACATCCGGGTCATACTACTCATTTTTGAATCATGCCGGCTGTCTTGGAGCCTTCTCTGCTGTGAAAAACCCCGCCTTGTCTTGTAGATAATGGCGATGTTAAAGAACGTTATTCCTGTGAATGGCATGGCCGTAGAAAAAACGGGTAAAATGAAATCCATTTCAGCAGTAATGTACAAACTTACCGCTTTTACTTCTTCACAGTTGTAAATATCTAGCGAGTAGTAACCCAAGTTTGGACAACACACGACAAATACGATCCCAGCAACGGATAGTAGCAAAACCAACGTCCATTTCTTGGTGCATACTGCTTTCGCTTTCAGAGGAAAATAAACACAAATCCACCTCTCGGTTGAAATTAACAAGACATTCCAGCGGGAAAAATATAGGAGGAAGTTATGTCCAAAATACATCCATTGGCACATCGGAGTAGTCTTAGGTGGGTAGTAACGAAATACCATTTGCATCACCCCCTGAAGTGGCTCATTACAAATAACTAGTGTATCAGCGAGGCTGAGGCTGATGAGAAGGATACGAGTGGATATATTACCAACCTTTCCCACTGTCAGCACAACTATTGTCATCAGATTCATTATTATACCTAAAAGAATAAGAACGGGCTGCAGCCTTCCAATAAGTATAAGCCACAACTGTATACGTAACCAGTATATATATTTTGCCCATTCAGATTCAGACGGCCAGGTCCTCGAGTCACCCTTTTCTAATCTTTCTGTAATTTGTCCAATTGTTAACAAAATTTCGGTTACAAATGAATCATTAGACATGATCAATGATGATTAATCTACCTTGCGATGGACGGTTTTGAGTAAAGGAGGATTTCAGTTCAGCATCGAAGAATTGGCCTGAAACCAGTGAAAGAGAGAATCCAGTCATTGTAAANCTTGTGGCTGTTCGTAATTTCTACCTCTGCCGCTTGGGGTTTATATCCATTAAGTTCAGCTTTAACTCTAAGGTCTACCTTTAGCTATTGTTTGCAGGGCAGAATACAAAAGCTTAAAGTGGACCTTAGAGTTAAGGAGGCTTCTAGAATACGGACCTTTGTGTTAAAACGTTGCACATCAGTATTAGGAAGTAGTTATGGCACTATGAAGTAGTTACTTCAGCGCCCTCTTGTCCTGCCCATGCGATTACTTCTTGCGATCTTCGTCACCAATATGAGATTCTTGCAACAGAGAAACTGAAACCTGATGAGAGACAGTGTGCAAACTTTTTCTGCATTTTCTTGTTGTTCATCATGTAGGTCCTGACTCGGCAGCACTTGTGTCACCGCCAGACTTCAGCCCACACAATGATAACTTCCCTCAGCTGTCTATTTATTAGGACCACGGCACCTCTCACAGTCATGTGGTCGGTATTGATTTCCTAAGACATCTATCTGTCTTTCTCTACGCTTTCTTTCGGTCACGATTTTGCCAAAATAATTTATCAACATCAGAAGTGTAACACATTTTCTTCCAATGCTTTTAGTATCATTAATCGTTTGAACCAATGACTCATGGTAGTGTTATTCGTCTGACGGACAATAAATCTCTATCCAATAGATAGTCTGGACGATGAAGCCCAAATTTTCTTTTTCGCTAAACATTTTTAGTAGAAGCATAGGGCAGTGAAATTTATTTTTTTCACACATAGGCGGATTTAAATTTGCCTGTTGACACCCTGATTTCGGATCGCTACCTTGTGAAAATGCTCGTTACCATGGTAACCACTCACGAAAATGCCATTTTTTGTAAATCCCGATAACTACCTACTCACGAGTGATATTCATGCCGTTCAAATGTCTGTTAGTATATTATGTTAGGCCCGCTACACGTTAGAAACAATATACAGTTGCTGCGGGGTCAAGGTCAAGGTCAAAGGTCAAGGTGAACCTGAATTTTCTTATTTTTTTACCAAATTCAAAATGCATCATAGAAATCTTAATCACCCTGTAACTCGCGCAACTATCTGTGAGTAGTATCTTAAGATTTAAAAAAATATCTTTAGTATCTATAGTTTCATAATCAATGCATAAGTGTTACCAAAAGTCATGCGTGTCCGTTTTTCTGAAGCGGATACGGTTATAAGAAGAGTGTCGCAATTTGAGAATTTGGCGTAAGGCTTTGACGTAACTACATGTAGTTTACTTAGATTGATTGATGACATAATATTTTTCGTCTTTGCAACTGTTTGAACATCGGTATTGATGCTGTAACATCAAAGAGGCATCAAAGATATTTGCGTCATCGATGACGTCATGACGTATTTGAACATCTTGTACTGTTGGCGCAGGAGAAGACCGATTTTTTTGCGCCTTGAGTGATGATGGTCCCTCGTCACATTCTTGTTTGGAACTAATCCTTGTGAAGAATTGAACGAAATAATGAAACACGGACATTGCGATGAAGTACACTTTGTTTAATAATGAAACGAATGTTGGTGTGCCTTTACACAGTTACGTTACGTGTTGGCGCCAAGGTTGAAATTCGGCTGAATAAGTTGGCATAGTACTGATATGCCAGTCATAAGTTAACTGGGTTTTCCCCAGGGGAATGTTTGGCCCCTTCCAGATTATTCTGGATTTTTCCTTCTGGGCTGTTTACATTTTCTCTATTGTTACTCTAATATAACAAATATATAATAAAAACGATTTACTCTGTCTGGATTGTTCTAGAATGTGTGAGATGCATCATGTTGCGATGGCTGGTGGTATAAACATTGGTTACTCTGGGCTCTGGGCGGAACTCACAAGAACGCCGGAGATTGTCGACGGTTGCAACAAAGGTAAATGACCAAACGACCAACCATCCACCGACTGAGCGAGATATTGGAGAAGACCATAATGCCGGGAAGACCGACTAAGGCCAAGACGACCAGATAGGCGTTCTACCCTGCCACCGCGCCAGGACTTTACGGTCATACAGTCTGATTTGTCCCCGTAAACCCTCATCCTCTTGGAGTTTTCCGGAGAAAATCGCTGAGATTCTGTCACTGATGGTCGAGACTGGTGTGTGTAATATGTAAGACAATAAACCGAAGTTCCAGTATCATCATCGTTCATATCCCTTTCGCGAAAGGATTACAGTCTGGACGTTCGGTTACAAGGCCGCTGAGACGAGAAGAGAACAGCGAACAGCAACTTTGTGCTATAATTTCTTGAGATCAAAGTTGATCGACATTAAAGTACGTCTTGAGCGGTACGTTTCTATACCTTAGATTTTGGGCCACCATGTGGGTTTTTACAGTAACTTACACACGGGCAAGCACCAGTGCATCCGTGACCAAGTCGGGTGCAAACACATTGCTTTGTTTTGCATTCTTTGCCACCAGGGGGACATCCACAATGCGAAAGCTCTGGATACGTGACAACCGTTTCGGTTACGAGTGTTGGTTTCCAAAGCCAGTTGTCCATGTACCATCCACTGTTTTCGATACGTGGCAGTGTGGGCATTGGCTTGAGACTCCTCTTCCACACAGCTGTCTGATAATGGGCCCGCCGGATGTGATGATGAAGGGCATCCTGTGTTGGAGGGAGGACGTCTAGATCTTTCCTTGCCGTTCGGAATGCTGTACTTCTTACTTCTTGTATCAACGTCATCCCTCCCTTTGGATAATACATTCTGCAAATAAATGCCTCAGCATCCGCAAGTACTTTGTCGTCTGGGTAATCGGCTGACCCAAGGTTTTTCAATACATCCGGGTTGTCGATGAAAATGTTCCAAGCAGAACGTTTTCCAANGACTCCATACCTCCGGCAAAAACCCAACAGGGTTACGACGCCGGTAATGATATGATATGATAAACTGTCTCGATCTGTTTTAGCGAGGTTGAGATCAGCGACTTTTATCATGGATCCTTTATACGGAAACGGATCAAAATGTCGAAAAAATTTGTCCTCGTTGTACAGATTTCTATCCGTTACGTACATGTATAAGGATCCGTGATAAGTCACTGATCTCAACCTCCCTATTGCCCAGTCCAGACCGAAACGTAGGTTCATAGTGTGAAGGGGATCAAGATCACACAAGTTTTTTATGCTGAATACACACAGTAGAGATACATGAAAACAATGTTCAGTCACACATCTTATTCTGTAAACCACACAACGAGGTCCATGTACTTTGCCATTCAAACCACCATGGACAGGTTTAATCCTCTATAAACCCATTAAATCAGCCAGCAGTACCACACTTCCAAATTGTTATTATGTAATGTTAACAGATCTGTATTGAGGAGAATCTATAAATAGAATGTAAACATTTCTTCTTGATGATTGGCAGTCATTAGGCCCCGCCTTCCTGAGTTTGCCAGAAAGGAGTAATGCCATTAGGTGGGTGGGAGATATGCTGAGCTTCACTCATGGCGGAAGGGACACTCATTTGTGAGTAATGAAAATAGAGTATTTTCAAGTTGTCCTGGGTCACAAAATAGTATTAATCATGTTAACAAAAGCTGTTCATTACAAACAACAGTCATCAATCATGGGCACGACGCCAGGAAGATGTAGATAAAAAAATGTGAGCTTTTTAGATAGCGCTCTTTTTCTGCAATGCAATGTCAAGGGCGTTTCGTATTTTCCCCCACCTGTTCATTAAGACCGCCACACACCCACAGGGTGGCGGTCTTCCTTCGTTTTACTGGAATTCTCTGGATCTCTGAATCTCTCTCTCTCTCTCTCTCTCTCTCT
>NMRB01000089.1:493481-511609 GCA_002633025.1 Notospermus geniculatus
AATGGCTCGCGGGGTTTGTTTACATTGTTGGTGGTACCTTCCATAGAGAGTGAATCTAGCCTCCAGGCGAAGCCGCTCTCCAGTCATATGCAAAACCTGTGCAAATATGCGAACGTAAACACTGGGGACGAGGTTCCATTAAAAATTTGTAAAAATGGGTTAATGACGTTTTCAAATTCAGTCAGTCAAAATGTACATTTTGTGCAATTCACATTGATTTTGAAGCGGCAGATTTTGCAGAATACGCCTCCGAAGTTCGGCTGTCTAATGCATTTCCCATTCAACTAAAATCCTTCCTTCGCCTTTTTCTCAAAATGACGCTTGATATTGAGATGGCGCCCAACTGAATGTAAACAAGCCCCGCGAGCCATTTGCTTTAAGACAAGTCAAGCTGATACCTATGTGAGACGCCAAAAATTAGTTCAACATGTTCTCCAAAAATTCCTTCCCGTCTCTTGTTGTATTGCGTGACGTCATTCGAAGATGCCGTCTGGCGGAAACTACCGAGAGCTCTCATTTCATGAAGAAACTCTGAGGGCGTATTCGAATCCCGGCCTGTTCTCGAGTGACCCAGGAGCAGTGTTCGTGTGTTGAGGTTCCGAACACGGAAGTGCGTGGCGCCAGGTATCGCGTGTCGTTGCTAAACATGGCGGATGTAATGCTGCGGGCTATGTCCCTGTGCAAAATCAGATTTTTGTTGCAGGAAAGGTCATTTTTTCCTATCGTGACTATATCCACGGGTTAACCCACATTACAAATTACATTACTGCAGGCAGGAACATCTCATATTCAAGGAAGACACAAAGTTTTATCGAAATTAACTTTCGACATTTCGTTGTCAATGACATTGGCCGCCATCTTTGTTCTCGGTGTTCTCCGTTTCAACCTCCAAAAAGTGGGGAGTGGAAATTTTGTTCGCGAACGCCGTTCCCGTGTCAGTTCTCGACGTTCGAGACTCGCACGTGTGTCGATATCAACGCGAGTGCAGGGATTTGAATGCGCCCTGAGATTTGGAACTGGACGGGTCGTCAAGACGATTCAGGCAGTGAACGGTACGACTCTGATAGCAAGCCTACCATCTCTTTCTTGGCATAGAATCTGACTCTGTCCTTTACCGAAGAAATCTCCGGTGTGAACCTTAGCGTCGTCTGCACACCAGGAGGTACCCTCCCAGTCGACTCCAGTAAACTTCATGTTTGCATCCTTGGCGAAAAATATCTTGATTCTGTTTCCAGTGACGCAGACGATATCGACGTTGTTGTCGTCGTTAAAGTGTCCAGTGTCCAGAATCGAACCAAATGGACAGGATCTGGTTGTCGTTAGCAGTTGTATCGGATTTCCATAATATCCACTACTCGCCCCAGGGCGGACGGCAAGTGTCTGTTGGCCACTGGTTTTATCCCACCAGTTACAGATTATGTCATCAAACTTGTCATTATTCAAACGGCGAATTAGTATTTTAGTCTCATGAGTGGAGTCGGTCACGCAATAATTCAACACCTCTGTTATCTCTGGTAAGGGCGGATCTTTGTTGACAATTATATCTCGCTGCCAAACATGCGAGCCTGTGTAACCAAAACAGAACACTTGATGCGCGTTACCACTTCCCTTAAATTTACCCACGTCAAAATATTGTGTTTGAGCAGTACACCAATAAGCTGTCCAACTCCAATACAGCTTTTGTTTCTGGTTGGTGCCGTACATCACGAAGTATTTCTTCCCCAAAGATTTCATATTACAGACAACATCACTGATACCATCCCCGTTAAAATCGTCCGCTCGGAATTCGGGGTTCTTCGAAGCAGGACAGTAAAAGAATCCCTCTTCCTCCGTGATATGGAAATATCCTCCCCGAGAGATTGCAAGTCTGACTCTCTCTGTCTCCGGGTTGACGCAGATTAAGTCCTGTTTAGAATCGGTGTCCATTTGTTGCACAGTAAAAATGGTGGACATTCTTTTCATCACTTGAGAAGTTAAACCAATTGTGATACTTTTTCTAACCCTTCATTAGGTAATCTTCAACTCATTCTTTCATGTGCAGCAACAACTTCCATGCTTAATTGATAACTAAGATAATTCAAATACGTGGACATTTCCACATTCTTGTTGGCCCTGACCGCTGTGTATACACTACATCGATCGTATGTTCATGGATGAACCAGGTCACGGTAATAAACATACAGTAGCATAGCGCCTGTATTGAGGTCTCACCACGCAGGGGAAAGTAGGACATCTTAAATAGGATGCTCGTGGCTTCCAACATGTCCAATAATAACTTCTTCCTAATAGCCATGCAGACAAGCCTGGTTTCTGTGGCCATCGATGGTGGCGCTGACTGATAGGTCTATTTATTTAGGCCTGTGCCCCTCGCCCTCGGCCTCATGCCAGCGAACCGTTGTTGCCATTAGGCTTGTTGGTGAGCTGGCCTTGAGGCATTCTCACCACTAAAATCGTCACACTTTTAAAAGTGGGTCAGTTTTTCGCCTCCATTTTCTCCTTTTCCATTCACGTAATCTCCTGATTATCGACGCGATAGCTAATCATTTGGCGTGAAATTGTGTCCCCTGCTAAGCAATTTGAATAATATAATCGGCTTGGTGCTTTTTGGACGATTTTTGGACCAAATGACGAGATTATTTAGAATCATTTTCATGCGGGTCCTCTGTCCCCGAGTCCTATTGTACTGTAGGCCTATAGCGGAGCGGCTGTAACAGGCAGGGGACCAGGTGTTGGACAGTAAAAATGGTGGAGATTCTTTTCATCACTTGAGAAATTAGACCCATTGTGATACCTTTTCTAACCCTTCATTTGGTAAGCCACTATACTTCAACTCATTCTTTCATGTGTAGCAACAACTTCCACGCTTTTGATAACTAAGATAATTCAAATACTTGGACATTTCCACAGTCTTGTTGGCCACATTTCCTGACTGCTCTGTATACACTACATCGATCGTATGTTCATGGATGAACCAGGTCACGGTAATAAACATACAGTAGCATAGCGCCTGTATTTAGGTCTCACCACACAGGGGAAAGTAGGACATCTTAATAAATAGGATGCTCGAGGTGGCTTCCAACATGTCCAATACTGTTTTCTCTGGCCATCGATGGTGGCGCTGACTGATAGGCCTATTTACGGTACATTAGGCCTGTGCCCCTCGCCCTCGGCCTCATGCCAGCGAACCGTTGTTGCCATTTGGCTTGTTTTATTATTAATTTCCATCAACATGACCTCGGTAACAGGACCACCTCGGTATCCGGACAGGTGTAATGTGTGAGAATGCCCCCCATATGACAATGCCCGCTTTATTGTTCGGCGGACACAATACAGAAAAAACATGTTTATCAGTGCCTCCCTCATTGTCACGTTGCTGCTTATTCCGTCAATATTTTGTTTGGGGGCATTGGCAAACGGGGGGCAGTGAAAAACATTACACCGGGACCACTAAAACTGGCAGTCCCAAATACCACCACCTAAGTGGACCAGTGACCGTAAACTGAAAGAAAACTGCGAGACCATGTTTATCATGATCTAGATCAGACATCTAAACTGAGTAGACTACCTGCTGCAATGATGTAAATGAGTTTGAGATCACCTTGATTTCATATTTTCTGTTTTCATTCAATAGACAAAATAATCACTTATTGGCCTTCACATTCAGTTACACACTCACTTTATAAGAATTTTGTTACATGCTGCGCACTGTATGTGTACAGTTGTAGGCTTTCAATTGAGCGTGCAAAGTTCGCAAAGGTGACAAACAGTTGACAATAAACCCTAATCACACATAAAGGAACAAGTGTTTAATTGGTGTGAATCATAACAGTTTGTAGGTGTTACGGACATGAACTTGTACAAAGGGCTCAACAATATTCCATGACATCGAAAGTGTGAGAAGATGAGATGAATTCAAGCGGTGCCCTTTCATCTTATTTCATATGACATGTGAAAAGATGGGGGTCAATTTAAGCACTGCCCTTTATTCTTGAAGCAAGGGCCCAACGCGCCGCATAGCGGCCAACAGCGAAGCTAGCCGAAGACTTGTCACGGGCCAGTCAATAGAACGTTCAGATGGAATACACCGGACGTTGGTTCAAGTTTTTAGTGTGTGTGAACGTAGATGGGTACATTATGTAGCGATATACTGACATATTTGCTGGGACTTGCTCTGTGGATGTTGTAAAAATGCGATTTTTGTAAGATTATTCTGATTTGTGACGTCATTTCTAATTATCATAAAAATATGTTGAGTAGCTGGGATATGTTTATAAAGATTTATTCAGCAGCCACCATTATGACGTGGCCAGCTGGCGCATCGGTAGAGCGTCCGGCTATAAATCTGGGGCGATATGCGATTTCTTTCACGCGTCTGTTTCTCTGTTTATTTTTTTTGCGGAAAACTTTTACTCGCAGGACGAATATCTTCCCAGCCCTTCCATTTCCCTACAAATTGCATTTGCTAATAAATACTTCTAACCACAGACCCTGTCAGCTGCCCTGCATTCAGAGAGACTTTTCACTGAAGTCTCTCTGAATGCAGGGGCAGCTGACGACCATCGACATTCCCCTCCCAGTCAACAAAAATATCAACACTCCAACTAACGTTTACGACTACTGGGTATTTCATGAGATGTGAAAAAATGAAATGATTTAAACAGTGTCCTTTAGGTTTTGGCAGGAATCACTTGTCATACATACATGTATTTCACATCTCGTCCCAGTCTGACAATTTCGGTAACGGGACCACCTCACCTAAGTGGACCACTTGTTGCTCCAGTCCCGGACCAGACCACTTGCTCCAGTCCAGTCCCAGTCCATTCCAAAACCACTTTGAAATACATGTACATGTAATGCACTATTTTTCAAGCATGGGTATATTTCCCATTTTGCCTCATATAAGAGGCAAAATGGGATTTTGGGTATGGGGCATAATGGGAATTTGTTTCCACACAAACATAATCAACAATAAAAAAGCTAGTTTAAAATTATTTAAAGGTTAAAAAAATCGAACTAGCACTAATATTTTGCAAGAGCATGCAGCAGTTTGACAATTCTCGCTTGGAATAAATGTACATTACGATGTCAATGGATCTAGAACTGTCGTGAAGTTTGCTTGACAGCAAATTTCATGGTCCCTACATGTACATCAGAAAATGGAAATTGATGAAGAAAGGGCAAGGAGGGGTATGACTCTGTGGCACAGAAGTCAGGTTCTTGGGGTTCCCATCCTCCTGAAATGTCTTCCTGGCGAAGGACACACGTCATGCAGGGTAGGCAGATAGAGAGGGAGGGCAGACAAATAACTGCACGGCGTGGGTATTCTGCAGACACGTATTGTTTACCATCTGACAAACACGGGGAGTGCGTGCATTCGACAGGACAGCATTTTGTCTGTTCGGTGGGTAGGTTGGGCAATCTACTGTGCGGCCCAGCACCTTCACCTGCTAACGGACGACAACGACGACGACGGACACCGCACCACGACAAGAGCTCACACCAGTGAGCTAAAAAAGCCAAAAATACCAAGAAACGAAAGATTTTGTGAAATGTGCACGGCAAATCAAATTAAAAACATTGGAGATGAAAGACACTTCCTTCTAAAATGCCCAACTCTAGCTAAAGAAAGAAAAGAAATGTTTATGGCAATAAGACTGACCTGACCTAATCTTTTCGCCTTAGATGATAACCCAAAATTTATATTTTGTTTATTTTATATTTTGTTTACATTTGTCTGCTGCATGAAAACGAAATTATCAAAATAGTTGCTAATTCTGTAACGACCATCTCACAGTCAAGAAAAATACTTAGGTATACACCATAATTCCAATAGGCCGATATTATTTAACTACATTTTTTGTTCTTTTTTTTTCTTCACTGTACGCACTCTACCAGTCAGGGTGCATTCCTTAGACAGATCCCTTTCTGTTTATAGGCTACTCCTCTATCTATTGTTCCTATCTGCACCAGTTTATTGTACTTTTCAACCTTTTAGATGTAAAATCTACTGGTAACAATAAACATTTGTAATTAGTAATTAGTAATTTGTACAGGCAAGACGTCACTGCGATTTTTGAAACGAAATTAGTCACGGATTGAAAATATCGAAAATGAAATGTGACGTCAACACCATTAACGTTTGCATCGTACGTGCATGTACATGTAAATCTCACTGACGCCAATGAAAACATGTAGAGTCTACCTACCTCCAGAAACAAGAATTACTTCCTCTTTTCCTAATCGTTCACCCATCGTGTTGGCTTGCCCTGATGTTCTGTACCGCGTAGATACATGTATGATGCCTGTCAGCGAGCGTTGATCATGGACCACTGAATAGATGGAAACGGAGCTTGTGATTATTCGCAGACTGTTTTGTTGCTATTTTTGGGCATACCCCACGCAGCCTTGAAATTTTTTGATGCTTGGACGAAAATTTTAACACTGCCATTAACGCTAGATCGCCATCTCGAAAATCTTGACGTCATCGTCGGCGGGCTGGTCTATCACGTGACGCCAACGTCTTTTTCAAAATACGGTATTATTTGCAGAAAACAGTATTTATCTTGTCGAAAATTAAACAGAATAACTTTATTATTACTTTATATCTACTCCACCGATGTTTTTATCACTCTATACCTTCATAAACCTATCTTCAACGATCTATATTTTGAGCATAGAAAACGACGTGATGGGTAACTGCTTTAGAAGAATTTCCACTGTTCGCTCCGCGTCCGCACTACTTTTCAAGATGGAAACCTAGCGTCGATACTAGTGGTGATATTCTCAGATATCGCCACCTAGCGTCAAGTTTGACTGTTTTGTTGCTATTTTTGAGTTGGTTACTCACGTGCTGCGCGGAAAACCAGCTTCGATGCTGACGTCACTCAGACATGTCAGAACCCGGCTGGTGATGAATAGGGGCAGATGTGGAGAAAAATATTGGGCAATATGAATAAAAACTAGCATTTGCTTGAAAGCAAATACGCCGTACTTCAAGCAGAAGCAGCATTGTTGAAACGAAAAGATTGTGCTTGTTTTCCTATGAATGAAATAGACCTTTTGCTGCAAATGCTTTGGCAGGAACTTAGAAGAAATTTTCCGTGTAAGAAACTCAGAAACATTGAAAAAATATCAAATGCCCCTTTTAGGCCGCAGTACACACGAGAGCAAATGAGTGCTGAGCAAAAATGCCATGAATAAAATTTTGCTCAACAGATAGCTCTCGTGTGCGGTGGGCTTTAGATGAAAAACAATTCACCAGCAAGATAAATAACGTGAAGACTATAAGATAAGGGGTAAAACTGCGTTTAGCTGACACGCGGAAAGCGGAATGCGGATCGCGGAAACGTAATGCAGTATACGGAACGCGGTAAATGTTCCGCGTGTTCCATTTATCTGCACGCGGTATCACTTCTGTTTTTGTAAGCATTGCGCAGGATTGGTCCGTCCCTGTCCAATCACGGAGCTCCATAGGGCGCGGATTTTTATTCCGCGCGGAAAAATCGCTACACCAAGTGATCGGTCTTTCTGCGTTCCGCTTATGCGCGTCCCGCAAACCGCTTACCGCGTGCAGATAAATGGATGAAGGGAAATGGCTTGGAGCGAACAAATGTCTATTCCGGGTTCCGTTTCCGCGATCCGCATGTCGCTTACCGCGCCTCAGCTAAACGCAGCTTTTTGAATAGGGTTAAATGGGCTGAGCATGAGACTCATTAGGTTTTTTTCATGGAGCACTCCAAGTCGGCCGACAAATCGGTCAAAATAGTCGCTCGTGTGCGCCGCCCTTAAGGGCTGATTCATACTCGCTTGCGGACCGTCAAGCACATGAAACTGATCGCAGGTTTCCACGACGTGAATGTGCACACGCAGTGAAATTGATCATAGTCGGCGCAAAATCCGGACGGAGTATGAATCAGCCTTAAAGCTCACGGGTGAGCTAAAAATCGTTCTGTAGTTGTGTACAGATATCTCTCACTAAGCTCAAGTCGATTGCTTCATGAAGAATCTCTTTGCCAACACTTCTAATTAACGTCACCCGTTTCGAGTAGGCCTAGGCCTACACAATGAAATACAATACAAGGTACATTTACCTCCCATTCACACAAATTATAAAGGGCGAACAATGCCAAAAGAGGAAACATGCTAAAGTCAAAATCATCGTTTATTCTCGATGGATCAAGAAAATGATTCTGTAGTTGTATGGGTTTTACCTCTTACGAAATCAAGGTTGAATCTGCGGGGAGAATACTTGTTTGTGTACTTCTAATTTAGCCCACCCGGTTTTTGGCCGCAAACCGCAAACTAACCACAACGTTTGCCATATATGGTCATCGCGCTACACGAGAAACACACGCACACGAAGCACTACGTTCAAACGGTCGTGTTCAGTCTTCACACTGGTTTCCACTACAATAGTTTTCCGTGCAGTTTCTTAAGGCTTCAGGTTGGTTTTCACTACAGAATGCTTTCATTCCACCCCTACGTAATCAAACCTCCCTAAAATGTTATGAGACCTGTCAAAGTTGCCAGTCAGAGAGAACGAAGGGAGAACGAAGAAAGTTAAGTACTAAATGTTAAGACAAGTCAAGCTGATACCTATGTGAGACGCCAAAAATTAATTCAACGTGTGCTTAAAAAATTCCTTCCCGTCTCTTGTTGTATTGCGTGACGTCATTCGAAGATGCCGTTTGGCGAAAACTAACGAGAGTTCTCATTTCATGAAGAAACTCTAAGATATTGGAACTGGACGGGTCGTCAAGACGATTCAGGCAGTGTAGGGTACGACTCTGATATCAAGCCTACCATCTCTTTCTTGGCATAGAATCTGACTCCGTCCTTTACCGAAGAAATCTCCGGTGTGAACGTTAGCGTCGTCTGCACACCAGAAGGTACCCTCCCAGTCGACTCCAGTAAACTTCATGTTTGCATCCTTGGCGAAAAATATCTTGATTCTGTTTCCAGTGACGCAGACGATATCGACGTTGTTGTCGTCGTTAAAGTGTCCCGTGTCCAGAATCGAACCAAATGGACAGGATCTGGTTGTCGTTAGCAGTTGTATCGGATTTCCATAATATCCAGTACTCGCCCCAGGGCGGACAGCGAGGGTCTGCTGGCCACTAGTTTTATCCCACCAGTTACAGATTATGTCATCAAACTGGTCATTATTCAAGCGGCGAATTAGTATTTTAGTGTCATGAGTGGAGTCGGTCACGCAATAATTCAATACCTCTGTTATCTCTGGTAAGGGCGGATCTTTGTTGACAATTATATCTCGTTGCCAAACATTCGAACCTGGGTAACTAAAACAGAACACCTGATGCGCTTTACCACTTCCCTTAAATTTACCCACGTCAAAATGTTGTGTTTGATCAGTACACCAATTAGCTGTCCAACTCCAATACAGTTTTTGTTTCTGGTTGGTGCCGTACATCACGAAGTATTTCTTCCCCAAAGATTTCATATTACAGACAACATCACTGATTCCATCGCCGTTAAAATCGTCCGCTCGGAATTCGGGGTTCTTCGAGGCAGGACAGTAAAAGAATCCCTCTTCCTCCGTGATATGGAAATATCCTCCGCGAGAGATTGCAAGTCTAACTCTCAGTGTCACCGGGTTGACGCAGATTAAGTCCTGTTTAGAATCGGTGTCCATTTTACCGAGGAGTATTTCCCCTCCTGTCGCTGGTTCACACCACGGAGCCCTTCCAGACACAGCTCCCGGCGAAGTCTCAGAAAAGTCCATCACTACATCGGAACTCAGCAAGCAATTCCCATCCGTTAAGAAACTGAATGATCGACATTCTTTGGCTCCAACGCATCTGTTTGCACAGTCCGTGACTGATCGGCTTTTTACTGCTCCAGTTTTCCTGGCGTCCGCCATTTTCACATTATCCACCGTCGAGAAGACTTTATCGACAAGTTGACCGGCGTGAACACGCCAGATGAAGACTAAAACAAGGCTCTTGGCCAGGATATACATGTCTGTGATCACCAGCAACTTAGAAACAGACTGTCGTCGACGAATTTACCAGACTTGAGGCACCTGTATCCGCCGTCAATTTGACAAGTCGGTTTTCCCGGAGAAACTGAACTGGTCGGGACACCGCCGCTGTAAATAGTGAATGGTCTGCTACATGTACCTGTCGTCTTTTTCATCAATAACTCTTACGAATGTAGTGGTTGGAGCAGGGCTGCGACAGACACTGAGCCATTGCTTTTAGTGCTTGAGATAGATTTTTTGTTGATGAATTATTTATTTTCTGGCATTGTGTATTCGCCAGTTGCGTCCATTAGGCCCATTGATTACTAGACTAATAGGAGAGATCAATCTTGTCCCAAAACCTGGACAAAAATAGGATATGAACGATTTTTTGTCATTTTATGCATATGACTGCAAGAAACAACATACTGAAAATCCCCATGAATCCCTTTTGGGGAAAATGTTTTATTAAAGGTTTGAATATTTGCAACTGACTTTATCATTGGACCCAAGAACACGCATGACAGAGCTTTGTACAGGAGAATGGAAACCGATGTACAGCTAACTTTTGAATGGTTGGATTTAGGGCCTACACCCCATAATGTATTACCAATAGACAGAAACATGGTACCTTAGAAGCAGACAAGCATGTTTTTAATTGTTTTATGTACATGTATGTAATAAAAAATGACATTAACACAAGAAATTTAAACACCAAATGGCCAAAATACATAAAAACGCCATTTCGAACTAGGTAAAAACTATTAAAAAAAACATGTTTTTTTCGAATAAGAGGCACTGTGTTTCTATCTGTTTGTAATACATTTAATGGATGTAAATCCAACCGTTCAAAAGTTATTTGTACATGTACATCCGGTCTCATTCTCCTGTACAAAGTTCAGTTGATGGGGCCAACGATAAAGTTTACACTTTCACAGGTTTCTCCATGAAGCAGTTTACGGAAATCATCCATATACATGTAAATTTCAACAGCAGAAATATAAACCTATACAAAATTGGATCCCTAAATTCAAAATTCAGATCCTAAGACCAAAGGATTAAAACAACCCAAGTGACAGTTTGATATCAGCTGGAATTAATTACGGTAATTTCCATCAAGGTCTTCATGGAGAACTCTGTAAAAATGTAATCTACCGTAAAATGTCCTGAAAATGGAAACTACGGGGTAGGACTTTTTCACGTACGTACACAAATGTACAGGAAAATGTACAAGAATTTGGAAAACATGCTTTTCACAAAAATTTCCCGACATATTCTTTTCGTTTCTTCTAACCCACCAAATTGAATACTTTTGATGTCAAAAGAATTTTTAGAGGGGCACACCACCAACAAATTACTCATAAGACAATAAAACACTGGACAGAAACAAACAAAATGTAAATAAACAATGATTTTCGTGGCCCGCGAAAATACCCGTGATACATTATCTTTAAAAGCTGGCGTGTCGGGCGAGCTAAAAAACTCTACTCTCAAACTCTACCCAAAACACAAAACGGTGCATCAGCTGTCAGGTGTGGAGACATCTTCACTGAGTTCAGGTAAAGACTCGGCTTCTCCTCCCCTTGACCTTCACGCAAGCAAACCACATTCCGTGTTAACGGATTTCTCCGGTCCCAAAAATAACAACTAATCACGGCAAAGCTTGCACCGACCCACGTGCCTGACGTGTTCCTGGTAATGACGTTGACCAATCAAAATTTGATGAAATGACATCATTGATATTTTTTTTTCCGTGAACGACGAAGAAACGAGGCAGGCTTCTGATTGGGTGCACGAGAAAATCCCAAAGCGTTTGCTGTCAGGTGTGGAGACATCTTCACTGAATTCAGGTAAAGACTCGGCTTCTCCTCCCCTTGACCTTCACGCAAGCAAACCACATTCCGTGTTAACGGATTTCCCCGGTCCCAAAAATAACAACTAATCACGGCAAAGCTTGCACTGACCCACGTGCCTGACGTGTTCCTGGTAATGACGTTGACCAATCAAAATTTGATGAAATGACATCATTGATATTTTTTCTTCCGTGAACGACGAAGAAACGAGGCAGGCTTCTGATTGGGTGCACGAGAAAATCCCAAAGCGTTGGACACGGAATCTGGCTGCTTGCTGCAGCGTGTAGGGAGAGGTTAGCCGATTTCTACACGATGCATTATGCAGAATGGTGCGGAGAAGGCCGTGGGAACACCACTGTGCTGCAGTCATGCACTTCTGACCACAGACCATCCTGGCACTTACATCGTTTTTTTCTCAACACCTTGGAAAATCTTCACCGTTCCTTCAGCCACATCGTCTCTCTCTGTGAAGGCGAAATATCCAAGCTCACTGACACGTTTCAGGAGTCTAGAATACGTTCCCGTGAATGTTCTCTGTGCATATAACTTTTTCACCTTTCCAGCATCACCGGCTACAGCCTCAGACATTTCCTTGTCGTACAGCTCGTCGACGAACTTCCTCAGCAGTCTGGCGACACGCAGTGCTTTCTTCGGGTCGGTTTTTAGTCCTGCAAGAAGATTCACGTCGTGCTGCCAGAACAGCGGCAAGAAACCATCTTCAAGACAACCTTCCAAGTCCCTGTATATGATCCGAACCATTTCTATCAAACTCCTCTCACGGTGTAAGAAATCCTCAACGTTGTGCAAGAAGACAGTCTTAAGAGCATAGCTGCTCACGTATTCGTCAGTCCTGTGGAGGATACCGTCTGCATCTATCACCAGAATCCGGCAGACATCGGGATTTCGTAAACACTTAACTGTGATGAATGCTTCTCTCACTCTGGGTTCGAGATTGGAGATGTGTTTCGTCTCCAGGTGGGGGAACGAGATACGCCAGAGTTGCTGGCGCTGTTCTTCCTGGTTATTTTCTTTCATTGACTTTCCAAGTTCACTGTTTATGTGAGGTGGCTTGGCTACTAGAAAGAACCCATTTGACTTGAGCTGCTCCTTGTCCATCATCCACGTCCTTGAAATCAGGTACTCGGGCCATTGATCTTTGAAATGGAGGACCGGAACGAGGTCGACTGACACAACTAGTTTCTTATCAATCTTTGGATCACATTTCAACCTTATTTCGGTGTTCGCCTCACCACCATCTTTAACAGAATCAACATCCCGGGAACAAAGAGGGGGAAATGTAGCAGAGATGAGGTCATATAAAAAAGTATCATGAAATATCTTACTTCCACGAAAGGCTTCGAAAGTATTACTTCCGCTACATCTAGAGTACTTGTAACCATCCTGAAAATTGACTACATGTATTTCTCTGTCTTCCATGTCATATGATCCAATCTTGAAGGCTATCATATAATCGAACTCATCCGGAACCATCACTTTTGTATGCTCCCCTGCGCTCCCGCACAAAAAGACGTCGTATTTTGTGTCAGGCAGTGCACTTTCAATGATTTTCTCAACTTGACTCCCAGCGTGTTTAGTTACGTCGAGGGCCTTTCCGGCTGATATACAATGGACGTCGCCAATACCAGGGCAGCGCACAAGTTCGCTTACTTTAGGAAGGCTCAAAGGCACGTTGGTGGGCAATTTAGAGACACATTTGACTAGCTCTCCATCGTGATGATGTTGCACTTTGTCGAAGACACTGTAGTCGATGACATCTTCTAAAGGTAACAATTTTTCTCCGGATAGATTTACGAGACCATGTCCTGCTAAGAGGAGCGCTATACGAAGACAATGGGCGTTTGCCAATTTGCTCAGTTCCAATGTCACTGTTTCTGTTTGTGCTAGGAGTGAAAATAACTGAAGAATTTTATCACTTGATAAATTATGAAATTCACCAACTGTGCCAAGCATTCTCGGGCATTTGTCGTATATCAGCTTACACACATCTGCATGTCCCCGTTCAGCAGCCAAAGACAAACAGTTTCTTCCTTGTGAGTCAAGAGTATCAATCATAGCCCCAGCTTTGATGAGAACATCAACTGTTTCCCTCTGTCCATTTCTTGACGCTGACATCAATGCGTTGAAGCCATACAAGTCTTGGGCATTCACATCAGCCCCTGCTTTTCTGAGAATATCACACGTGTCACTGTGTCCATTCCGAGCCGATATCATAAGGGCCGACCCTCCCCTGTCTTCCTTAGCATTCACATCAGCCCCTGCTTTTATGAGAATATCACATGTGTCAGTGTGTCCATTCTGAGCCGACATCATAAGGGCCGACCCTCCCCTGTCTTCCTTAGCATTCACATCAGCCCCTGCTTTTATGAGAATATCACACGTGTCACTGTGTCCATTCTGAGCCGATAACATAAGGGCCGACGATCCTGTGTCGTTTTTAGCATGCACATAAGCCCCTGCTTTTATGAGAATATCACACGTGTCATTGTGTCCATTCAGAGCTGATATCATAAGAGCCGACAATCCCGCGTCGTTTTTAGCATTCACATAAGCCCCTGTTTTTATGAGAATATCACACGTGTCATTGTGTCCATTCTGAGCCGATATCATAAGAGCCGACAATCCCTTGTCGTTTTTAGCCTTCACATAAGCCCCTGCTTTTATAAGAAAATCACACGTGTCATTGTGTCCATTATGAGCCGATAGCATAAAAGCCGACAATCCCTCGTCGTTTTTAGCATTCACATCAGCCCCTGCTTTTATGAGAATATCACATGTGTCATTGTGTCCATTCTGAGCCGATAGCATAAGGGCTGACGATCCCGTGTCTTTTTTAGCATTCACATCAGCCCCTGCTTTTATGAGAATACCACATGTGTCACCGTGTCCATTCTGAGCTGACATCATAAGGGCCGACCCTCCCTCGTCTTTCTTAGCATTCACATCAGCTCCTCCTTTTATGAGAATATCACACGTTTCAGTGTGTCCATTCTGAGCCGATATCATAAAGGCCGTCCCTCCATTGTCTTCCCTAGCATTCACATCAGCCCCTGCTTTGAGGAGAATGTCACATGTGTCAGTGTGTCCACTCTGAGCCGATATCATAAGTGCCGTCCATCCCTTGTCGTCTTTAGCATTTACCGCAGCACCTGCTTTTATGAGAATATCACACATGCCACTGTGTCCATTATGAGCCGATAGCATGAGAGCCGGCCATCCCTTGTCGTTTTTTGCATTAAAATCAACCCCTGCTTTTATTAGGAAGTAACAGAAGGAACTGTATCCTCTGCGAGCTGATAACATCAGCAACCACCGAGTAGGCCTACACTTTCCATGCAGTAGAGCAGACAACAATTTGGTGGTGGCTATCAGAAAGTATGATGTAGCAGAGTAGAGCAAGTATACATGTATCAATAACATGTATATTAGCCAGTATATTATTTCCAAATGCCATGACAGTGCCATCTTCCTGCACAGGTCGTTCTATTCACTCTTTCCGTCCAAAGGAAAATACAAGTGAGAATGGCAATTAGCTACCGCCGTATGTTTTTGAGCTGCTTGCACTAGACACAAGCCATCATAATCCTTATTTCATTCAACATTCAGAATCCATTTCGTTGTCGATGATTTACCTCCCCCTGACGGAGTCAACAAAGTCGTATGATCCATACACGACCGTGACGTCGTCTCATTCATCCACCGTTATCAGAAACAGAACACACGTTCAAATCAAAATTCAGGGTGTCCAAAATACGGTACTAAGTACATGACGAAATTGAACAAGTGGACTTGCACAACCCGGAAATCACGAGGACAGTCATAGCTGGGATTCCCGCGGGGATTCCCCGCGTCGGGGATTCCCCTCTATGCCCGTTATCCTCTTGTCATTGTGTACACACAGGCTGCGCGAGACCGCTTGCGTGAGACTGCTTTTGCACAGACGGTGCCATTAAACCTGGTTCCCTGGGCGTCCGACGGTGGCGCTGGCTGACGATTCGTGTCGAAGACACCGGTATTGGACGTTTCACATGTACCCAGCGCTCTGTTGTAGATTACTTTCTGCTATCTCATGAGTTGTTCGAGAGAGTACATGATTTTGAGGTTCAGGACTTTAATCCTTTGTTGTCCGACATACATAATGCTGTTGTGTTGAAATGTAATTTACTTTCCCCGAATCAGGGTCTAGAAGAAGTTTTTGAAAGGTCTAAAGGCTCATCTACACGATCATACATTTCTTCAAAACATCATCATACATTTGTATGATGATGTCCAAGCTTGTTTGTCGATTTCTGTCTTGTGACAATGCAGCTAAAATTTTGAACATCATCATAGGCCTACATTGTTCAAAACAGCATCATAATCTTGTATGATGATGTTCAAGTTTGTTGCGGATTTCGATCTACAGTCCAACATTCATGGACATTGTATGATGAAGTATGATTGAGAAAGGATAATGTTGGATGCTGTTCAAGTTTGTTGGGAAAACCGTCCACACGATCATACATTTGTTCCTAAACATCATCACACACTTTTTTGGGATGTTTTGCATTGGCAAGATGAAACATGCAGCTAACATTTTGAACATCATCATACATGTTCAGGTTTGTTGGGAAAACAGTCCACACGATCATACATTTGTCCATGAACATCATCATACAAATTTGAACATCATCATACATGTTGGTTGTTGTTCAAGTTTGTTGGGAAAACAGCCTACACAATCAAATATCTGTCCATGAACATCATCATACAAATGTATGAGGATGTTTTGAACAAATGTATGATCGTGTAGACGGGCCTTTACAGCCAACGGTTGCCAGTATGGCGTGAAAATAAACGTGACCAGTTCGTCAATAGCATCGATAGAGATGTTGTACAGGATTTATTAGTTTGGTCTGAAATGACATTAATGACAAATGAATGTGATTTAACAGATTTGGACGAGGTCTTGAAGCGGTATGGCGACTTGTTGGTCAACACTTATAAGAAGGTAAATGGAAGTGTAAAAGCCCCAGGTAGAGTGGGCGTTGAGACGGATAAACCATGGTATAATCTTAATTGTAGAATGCAAAGACAAATTTTTAATAGAGCACGAAATAGGTACAAGCGGATAAGAACGGAGAATAATGAACGGCAGGTTAAAATCGAAGGTAAAAAGTAAAAGAAGATAATAAAAAAGAGCTCATGATTATAATAAGCGTTTTGTAAATGAGTTGAAGAATCTCAAATCGACTGACCCTCGTAGTTTTTGGAAACTAGTTAGTACTAAAGGCAGAGGTAAGGAAACACCGGAGTTTATGATTGGTCAGTTGTATAGGCATTTTAAACAGCTAAATGCCACAAACACTGAGGAAAATGAGGCGCAAGATCTGTTCTTAGAACAGGGCCCTGCAAACGATTTATTGAATAGAAGATTCACTTCCGAAGATATCATGAAAGAAATTAAGGCACTTAAGCATAGAAAAGCTGCTGGAGTAGATCAGGTCACAAATGATTTTATAATTGCCACCGCTGACTTGTTCATTGTGTTTTATCGCAATTTGTTTAATGTCATTCTGGAATCTGGTAAGATTCCTTCGAGTTGGACTATTGGTTTGATTAAACCTATTTATAAGAAAAAAGGTGATGCTAACGATCCATCAAACTATAGAGGAATAACACTGTTGAGTTGTATAGGTAAGCTGTTTACTGCCGTACTGAACAGACGTTTGGTAGAATTTGTAAATTTATATGATGTCATTGGTAAAGAACAAGCCGGTTTTAGGTCTGGTTTTTCAACTATGGACCATGTCCTTACATTGAAGTGTTTAATCGATTTGTACTTAGGCAAGGGCAAAAAACTCTTTGTGGCTTTTGTTGACTTTAAACAGGCGTTTGATTCGGTGTGGAGAATAGGCCTTTGGTCTAAATTGTTAAAAACAGGTATTTCTGGGAAAATTTTGAATGTTATACAAAACATGTACAAAGCAGCTAAATCATGTGTGGAAGTAGGCAATAAGCGATCAGATTTTTTCCCATGTAATGTAGGGGTTAGGCAAGGAGAAAACTTATCGCCACTTCTGTTTTCCCTGTTTTTGAATGACTTTGGTGATTTTTTATCTGAAAATGGTTTTAATGGGCCGGATAATTTACAAATGGTTTGTCACTGTGAATACTTGGAGAGACTGGAGTTATTTTTGAAGCTTTCTGTACTCTTATATGCAGACGATATGATTTTAATTGGAGACTCCCCACAGTGCCTACAGAGAGGATTAGATCTTCTGCAAGAATATTGTAAC
>NMRB01000089.1:538359-576005 GCA_002633025.1 Notospermus geniculatus
CTAAGGTTCAACATAGTATCAGTCCAGTCTCAGTGTACCACTGGCTACATATAGGTGGACAGGACACCAGGTACAGAGTCACTAGGAACTTTGAAGGGCGGGAAATTCAAATACCCCTGTTTTTGATTTTGTTGAATAGCACCCCCTGGTGGACAGATCTAACATTATTTTCCCTTTGAGCTGATGTAGAAAATATCAACCTATCTATTCCATCACTTTTGGTCGACAAATTCATCGTAGGGGCTGAGATATTGAGACATTTCATTTTGCGCAAAATGCCCCCTGGGGGGCATTATGTAGGTCAGATCGCAAAAATTTTTGGTTCTGTTTCGAGTCCTTCCCAGGGCCTACCTCTCCACCAACTTTCATGACCGTGGGCCTTGCGGTTGCGAAACGTGCCAGTTTAACGGACGACAGACAGACACACACACAGACAGATTTTGAACCATTTTATAGTCATATAAATAGCTCCGCTGACCTTTGGTCAGCTGAGCTAAAAAGTAGCAAAAAAACATACCTTTACCAAATTCCTTCTGTCAAATGCGGATTTCAGCGGAATTTTTCGATGTTGATACCATTAGTTAGCCAGGAAAATTTGCTAATATACATGTTTATCTCGGGACCAATTTTCTCTATCCCTTTGCATCCCATTTAGAAAGTGTTATTTTGATGAGTTTGTTGGGTATCTGATGGGTTTTCCCCGATGACACCACGAGAACAGATGCTACAGGTCATTGCAGTTGACAATACTCAGGGCACACCAGAACTCCTCGTCATACCCGAAGGCCAAACTGACGCCATCACCTTCACAGACTTCAACGAAAGAACTGTCAAAATTAGAAGACTTGCCAGTGATGATTTCAGCAACCATTGATGGAATACAAATCACACAATTCGATATGCAACATACAAGTGCCACCAGCACCACAAGTGCCAAGACAAGTGCCACCAGCACCACAAGTGCCAAGACAAGTTAGTGCCACCAGCACCACAAGTGCCAAGACAAGTGCCACCAGCACCACAAGTGCCAAGACAAGTGCCACCAGCACCACAAGTGCCAAGACAAGTGCCACCAGCACCACAAGTGCCAAGACAAGTGCCACCAGCACCACAAGTGCCAAGACAAGTGCCACCAGCACCACAAGTGCCAAGACAAGTGCCACCAGCACCACAAGTGCCAAGACAAGTGCCACCAGCACCACAAGTGCCAAGACAAGTGCCACCAGCACCACAAGTGCCAAGACAAGTGCCACCAGCACCACAAGTGCCAAGACAAGTGCCACCAGCACCACAAGTGCCAAGACAAGTGCCACCAGCACCACAAGTGCCAAGACAAGTGCCACCAGCACCACAAGTGCCAAGACAAGTGCCACCAGCACCACAAGTGCCAAGACAAGTGCCACCAGCACCACAAGTGCCAAGACAAGTGCCACCAGCACCACAAGTGCCAAGACAAGTGCCACCAGCACCACAAGTGCCAAGACAAGTGCCACCAGCACCACAAGTGCCAAGACAAGTGCCACCAGCACCACAAGTGCCAAGACAAGTGCCACCAGCACCACAAGTGCCAAGACAAGTGCCACCAGCACCACAATGCCAAGACAAGTGCCACCGGCACCACAAGTGCCAAGACAAGTGCCATCAGCACCACAAGTGCCAAGACAAGTGCCACCAGCACCACAAGTGCCAAGACAGCTGCTATAAAGTCTCGTGAGAAAGTTTTGTAATCATGGTGTCCGCGCAGCCTTACAAGTCTTTATAAAGTCCTATTTTCAACAAGTCTGTTTTTAAGACCTAGTACCAACAGTTTAGATCTGGAACTATCAACCACAAGTCCAGATAGGCCAACTACTACAACAGCAATAACAACGGGAGACCCGCCAAATCTAGCACAAGTAATCCCCCCACCATTGACTTTTGCGTCTGAGGCTCTTGAGAAGATCAGCAGAGATCCAATGGGCGGTGCTTGTACAAAGGACATTGCCAAAAAGTGTGTCAGGACAACTTGCCATGATTCTACATCTGTTGCTTGCCTGGGATGACACCTTTCTTTTCGCGGGTACAATCACGTTGCGCCCTCATTTGGAAGAGCGGAGGGAGGACGTTCCCCATCAGCAATATCCTGGTCAATTTTCAAGTTTGTAACGAAGCTGCGTGGTGTCAAATGCCTTTCTCTGCATAATTTTGCTCAACCTTATAATTGGAACCAAGAGGTCACAGAGGAGGTGGACGACAACACAGATCTTGTGTATGTGTGTGCGGGGGGGGGGGGGGTGGTCTTTAATTAGCAGACTCGTCATTTTTGAAGAGCCCATTCATGTGACCTCTTAGCTCAACAGCTGTCATCGTCAGCTGCCTGGAGGTCTCAATTTGCTTGTCTAAACTATCCCGTTGCTAAATTATTGCTTGTGTAATTAGTGAGTAGGCCTAAACGTAGGCCTATGGACAGAAGAGACAAAAGAGGCATTCTTTTGTAATGGCGACAGAGACATATGGAATACCGGTACCTTCTCGTGGGAGGGCCGATCGTGGTGGAGAAAATAACTTAGTGGAAGAATTTATGAATAATCACCGAGGAAATAATCGTGGGAGTATGATTAGGGGCGATCAGTTCATAATCAGAGAACTGAGTGCTTCTGGAGAGACCTTTTTCAGCATGCACGAACATATTCTACGATTTATTCTATTTCTTGGAAGACAATGGAATTCTTGACATGAACAATGGAAACCATTTGTGGGCTAACAGTATGTTTTTCCGTCACGTATATCTCCTGCTTTGGCAAGGTTTCAAGGTGCCGATCGTGATGGAGAGAATAATTGAGTGGAAGAATTTATGAATAATTACAGAGGAAATAATCGTGGGAGTATGATTAGGGGACGATCAGTACATAAGAGAATTGAACGCTTCTGGAGAGACCTTTTTTCAGGATGCACGAACATATTCTACGATATATCCTTGGAAGACAATGGAATTCTTGACATGAACAATGGAAACCATTTGTGGGCTCTACAGTATGTTTTCCCGCCACGTATATCTGCTGCTTTGGCAAGGTTTCAAGGTGCCTGGGACAATCATCGTCTTTCCCCTTCGCATGGCAGCACCACTTCTCAGCTGTACATTGAGGGGATTCTTCGAATGCAGGGCAGTCACAGCCATGTTAATGAACTCGTTTGTGACCCTGGTCCTGGTGATGATGTACATGTACATGTACCAAGTGAAGAAATTGAATGATATGGTATCGACTGGCAAGGACATGACCCTCGTGACGACAGAAATGACAAAGTTACCGTCAGTGAAAGTCATAGTCCATTTTCTGCTGAGGTTTTTGTACAACTTCAGCAAACGTTATCCCCATTACAGAATTCGATAGAGGGATTTGGCATTGATGTATATTTTCAAGTTTTAAATTTTATGGGACAAAATGGCATGGCCATATGATTTGGAATTGCTCACCTGTAGGTAAGCTTTTCTTACACAAGCCCCGGCCGGGCCGACCCCTCCGGCTACTTGTAAATAATGTAAACAATTCATCTATACGGTGCAAATATACAATTGTAAATACTTTTCCTAAAAAAATCTCTCAACTGTATGGATCACAACATGAGAACTCCAGAAAACAAATTATGTAATTGAAAAGGGTCCAATAAAATTCTTTCAACACCAACCTAATTAGTCACGAAGGAGGTTTTCGCAGAGAATGATGTTCGATCAGTGCTTGTTGATGATGACGTGAAGGAGATGGGAGAGTCTGTCATTGATGACTCTTTCGGGGAGAAGAAACCAATTGTTCTTTCCATACTGGACCCTGATGAGGTGAGTATTACTACTGATCACCCTGTGGTGATATCAATGATGAGAATAGTGAGGTCGGTATTGCCAGGTACCATTCGTCAAGATGCTCAATGAAATCGATAATGTCGGTTCATATGCAGAAAGAATGAAAAAATACGGCATCATGCCATAACTGGAAGGGATGACTGAATGTGGCTCAATGTTCATAAAATCATTGCTACTGGAAATGCTAATTACATGTACTCTATTGGTGAAAAACGCAATTGGTTCTGATTTTATTCGTGTAGGCCTATATAGTGAGTAAGTGAAAGCAATTTAATTACCAATTAGGAAACTACTTGATGATTTGTTCACATTGAATTGGCCTCGCTCATCCGTTTGGATCGCAACATAAGAACTCATGAAAACAAATTATTTGATTCGAAAAGGGAGCAATAATACTTTCGACAACAACAATATATGATACGCGTAGGCCTATGTCGTAAATTAATATAATACATACGCAGTTTGTCTTGTTCATTCAGTGCATACTGGAATTGAATAGACCGTCATGCCGATGGACTTGTTCACCCGAAGCAGGATCAGCTGGCAGATGCGAGCGGCGATCGCCGGTCTCGGACTTGAACATGGATGAAATGCGGCATTAATAAAGCATAAATTGAAGACGGGAGGAAAGTTTGTTTTCCTTTCATCTTTGAAAGCAATTAATGCTTTCATCATATATGATGTAGCGAGTTTTACTGTACTTATCTGTAAAGTCCATCGAGTTTCTACGACATGCCTAGTTTGTATTACAAGGCAAAGAACTTGGTTGTGTTCACACAAACGGTGGACTAATAGACTAATATCAGTCCAAAAGAGCGCAGCACCTGACGGTAACTACAGCGTCACGACGTCCCGTACTCATTCCATGACATCTTGACGTGAGACGACGTCATGATCGCTGAAACAAGTGGAGGTTTTTCGAGTGACGTCATGGCGTTCAGAATGGGATACGGGACGTCGTGACGTTGTAGGCCTCGCCAGTTACCGTCAGGTGCTGCGCTCTATTGGAGTGATACAGTCTATTGCCGATCCATTTGAAGATAACAGCAACGAGGAAGAGCACAAAGCAGGCAAATCCAAGGGAATATTCCCGGTCATTTTTATTCCGTCACATCATGCAATTCTATTTGCAATCGAATGTGGGATGGAAGAAGTGATTGATTGTGAAGCTTGCCAAACATGATATCATTTTGATTCCAAAGTGTCGTCAGTGAGAAAGCCAGGCTGGACACTGCGAAAGAGAAGACTTTTCCCAAAATCCGGGGAGGAGTTGGGGAACCTGAAGAGGAAAACTCTCCAGACAGAAAAAAAGTCCGAAAGAAGGAGGAACCAACACCAAGTTCACGACTGTGGAAAGTGTGGTGAAACCAACCTCGATGAGTCCCTCATTTTCGATTCACCGGAGGAATCAACTTCAGAGGCTGATCCCATTACAGAATGAGCACCATGAAACGAAATCACGGCACTCGAAAAATATAGGCTACGCACTTTATTTGCCTCATCGTTTAGACTTGCTCGTTAGAAAGAGCCTAGCAGTCAGGTGCCAGAAGTTATTCCCGACAAAGAGGAAGATGTTGGCACATAAAGAGATCGCCCACCCACAATGGGGAAGAAAGACTAAGTGCAGTTACTGCACCAAGGTGTATTCCCTTCCACAGAGGGAGGAGTTGAGAAAGCATGAGGCTTTTCATAGGCGCCAGATGAGTTGGCAACATGAGGGTATTGATGACGGATGCTCAGACAAAGAGGTCGAGTTTTTGAAAGATCCACTGGGTTTGGATGAAGAGGTGAAATTAGCAGACCGGCCTAATATAAAGGAAGTCATCGAAGACGACATGGAGTCCCCTGAGGATCCTGGAACCTAATCGGAGATACCCCTTCCCAACTTTCAGAGTTAAATATTGAAGCCAAACCAGTTAAGCCCGTCAAGCCTGTTAAACCAACGAAGGGAGACCACCCAATGTCGGAGTTCGGTACTCCTTATACCCTGCAGAGAACAAGAATGTGGACGTTCCCCGACGGCACCGTCTGCCACGAAAACAATGTCTTCGTTTTCAAGGGCAACAAGAAATTCGCGGATGTTGGAGTAGGATCATCTATCGTTTGAACAGTGAGATGTTTGTCTTCTAGCACTTTAGGACAGTTCCCTGCCGGACAGTACCATCTTGTCCAAACAAGGCTATCGACTCCGTCTTTAGCCTTGTCCGAATCCTGTCATCTTTTCCGTTAATGCATAAATTATTAATGAACTTGACCCCGCCTCCGAGCCAATCAGAACTCGCGAAACAAATCACCGTTGGACACTTTCTTTGCTCTTCACGCTCGCATATGTAACATGGATTTTGATTGGCGCGTCGATTTTCCTTCGCGCCCCGATGATTGGCTGAGGCTCTCACCCCCTCAGAAACGGGAAATGTGATGGATTCGAACCAGGCTAGATGGCCGTCAGGCCAGATAGACTGGTGAGCACCAGATGGACAGTACGTGCATCTCTAGTCATGAATTTTCTTTTGTTGCACTTACATGTAGGACAGTTCACTGCCGAACATTATTGTGCGGTTACCTTTTCTTTTCATGTTTCATAATCATATATGTATTCGAAGGACTTGGTAAGTATCTGTGAGTGTCATTGCATTGTTATGAAATTTGCTATATGTTTGGGACATTTTTTCAATACGGAATCTTTAATGTGTACATACGGTAATTCTTTAATGGGTTTAATTTATTGTCGGCCTGATTTTTGCACTTGTGAAGCGCTGGACGAGGACGTCCAGTCTGAGTGGGCGGTAGTTGTAACGAATCTGATTTTTGATACACGTGGGCATGTTTACTTCCGGGTTAATTAACATATTTGTGACGTCACTCGCTCCAAATTATTATATTCATTGGTGTATCTGACGCGCCGATCTCGAGAGTTGTAAAGTTAGTTTTCCGGGAAAGTATTGGTAAGTTTTAGTGACAACCTTGACAATTACAGTAATATTTATCTGCCCAGTGACACAGTGACGTCGTATCACGTGTCTGTGTTGTGAAGAAGTTCCCTGACGCTATATAAGCCGAGACGCATGTTTCACATGTCACTCACGTTACGCAAGATTCATTCATGTGTTTCACGTCACACGGACACCGTACGAGTGAGTGGTGAAGAACCCTGACGGCCCTCTGAATCCTGCAGAGATTCCTTCAACGAGGTCGGGCTCTTCTGTTTTATTAATATTGGTCTCTAGATTTTGTTTAATGATCCCCTTTTTCTGAATTGACGACTGACGACCGACTGACCTAGCCTAGACCTTTTGACAGCGAGATCTGCTGAAAGTGAATGACGGAATGCCTTTGTCATGCTTGTCTGTAATTCGTGTAATTTGTATCAATAAATCTTAACCACATTGTTATTTTACAAATCTGAGCGTGATGAGTCTTTCACTTGTTTGAATGAACGAACCCGTCGAATAACTCTCCCGCCTCCGATATTAGAGTCGGACCTCAGGCCTATAGTTCCCAGGTTTACTGGGTGGTTGCAGCGTGTTCCCAGGAGACAGAAGAGAGAGTTACATTAATGCCTCACAGATGCACCTGTACTGCCGCTCTTTTGAGTACAGCCCTTCCCGTCTTCAGTGAGGTCCACGTCGCCCTTCAGGCTGAGGCGCCAATGATTCACAAAGTGTGGCGAGTTGTGCTCGATCTTCTACGGAAACTCCTGTGCAAATTCGTCAAACCACCAGCAATGATCAGCACAGGTCCAGTTCAACTACAAGTGCAATGTGAAGGAGAACAAGGACATCTAAGTGCAGCTGAATACATGGACATCATAGGGACATCAAAGAACACGAAAAAGATTGTCTACACATCATTTAGACTTGCTCGTTTCAACGAGTCTAGGAGTCGGACCTTTCCCCTCTCCCTGAAATGGAGAGTAAGGATGGCTGGGAAGATTTTTCAAGCATCATTAATCTTGAATCGGAAATATATCGGGTGGCCCAGAAAAAACGATAACACTTTTCATTTGACGATTATTCAAAAAATATCAAAGCTATGATTGTAATATTTTTCATCAACAATCACATATATATTATGCATCTTTCCTCAAAATTTCAGCTCCAAAGATTGATTGACATTGAAATGGCAACATTTTTGAAATTGTTGGTCAAAAAATGCAATGCCAGTCACTTCACATCTGACACCTGGCCTGCGGTGACATGTCTAGACTTAAAATGACCTGCCAATCAGAATCAAATGCCAAAGTCCTTCGTCTTGGGCTTCTGTTGGCTCAGTCTAGATGTTTTCTCAAGAAAGGCACCATGGTTTTTTTAGTGAGGGAGATATAACTGTGATTCAGGCGTGTTGGACTGAGAAAGGATGGGGAACTAGGAAAATTGTCAGGGAGTTCCCTGGCAAGGGATGGAAAGTGGCTCAGTACGTCGACTCATTAATCAGAAAATAGTGCCAATGGCACTGTGCCCGCTTGGCTTGAAGCAGTTTGGCCCCCTAGAGACAAAGTCAAGAATCAGATTTTGCTGAAAATTCATCTGAGTTGTTACAGCCTAGAGGTACATGTAGATATGTGCAAAGTTTCAAAGCAATAGGTCAAACCATTACAAAAAGAGCCAATATCGTAATTTCAAGCGAACTTTGACCTCCGTGAACTTGAAAAGTAGGTCAAATTGAAAACGTGAGTACTATATCTTATGTATCCCTATTAGATATACCCATGATAAAAATTTGACAAAGATCCGTCTCTTGGGAAGGGAGAAACAGTACTTTCAGTGATTTTGGTTTTGGCCCCCTAGCGGCAAAGTCAAGAATCAGACTTCGCGAAAATTTTGTCTGTAGGTTGCTGTAACCTAGAGGTACATGTGTACAAAGTTTCAACATGATAGTTCAAACCATTATCAAAATACAGCCCTTTGAAATTTTTCACAAAACGCCCCCTGGAGGCCAAAATAGGAATCCAACCGTGGTCAAAATCGAACTCGATCTAGATCTTAGGCCCATATATACACCCACCAAAGATAAAAAAGATTCGTCAAAAAATAAAGGCGCTAGAGCGCTAACGAGCCAAAAGTTTACGGACGTACCGCCGTACCGCCGTATCGCCGTACCAACGTACGGACTGACGCACGACAGACCACCACTCAATGACCCCAACCACAGCATAAGCCCTGCTGGGCCTTGCGGCCAAGCGGGCTAATAAAACGAACAGAGACTAATGAAAGAAAGGCTGGAAGTGGTAGACCACGGACTTCAGTCGGGTGCCGTTTCTGATGAAAATTGAGGTCACGCTGACCATCTGTTCAGGTCAGCGGAATTAGAAGTAACTTTCGGCACTGCATTTTTTGGCAACTGCTGTTCCTGTGTCTTTCAACGTTTGAAGCTGATATTTTCAGGAAAGGTCTTTAATATCTGTGGCATTACGGCTACCAAGTATAAGAATTGTCGCTTTGATACTTTTTGAATAACCCTAAAATGAAAAGTGTTATCGTTTTTTCTGGGCCACCCGATATAGGCCTACTGATCAGTGACAGCACTGGCAGCACTGTTTAGCAACTGTAAGCCGAAAGTGGCATACATGTAATGTACAAATGCTCTGCGATACTTGTTTCTCTTACAAAAAAAGGAATGACAAATCTCGTCCAGCTGATCTCATTTGCCACATACGAAGCCATCCTACGACAAGCATTTCCCGTGTTCAACGAGTGCAAACTCTGACTAAAGTGAACTTGGATTCTTTGAATATTTCTGAGGAGGCTTGCTTGTGTTATATTTCTGAACCTATTAAATCATCGCGTCAGGGCCATCATTTTGAGCCCTTGGAGTTTAGGGCCTGTGTGGAACAGGGCCTATGTGTTGTGAAACATATATTTCTCGTTATATTCACCTTACTGAGGATATTCGATCTAGCAATGTTCTATTCATTAGTTGTGTGAAACCCAACAAACCAGTATCAACTGAAACTTTGTCAAGGCGGATTAGAGGATTTCTCGAATCCTGTGGAAATGGGAAATGCATCCTACGACAAGCATTTTCAGTGTGGGTGGCAACTGAAACTGCTGTTATTCAAAAATGATTTGTGCACATCGAGAAAGTTTTGTGCCAAGAAGCTGAAAAGAGGGCAGACGAAGGAATAGCTTTCAGCAAGAAACCCTTCCTTTGTGCACATGGGAAGTTTTCAAACATGTTGATAACAGCAAGTTTCACCAGAATGAAGGAAACCAGCTTTCAAAAAGACTATCACTTATTATCAGGAATTCTTGTACCCATAAACCAGTGCCCGGGTTACAAAAGGTTTTACTGTATCCTGAATATTGGTTTTTATGATTGTGCGGCTTATTCCGTCCTACACAATAGGGAAGGACACTGATTTATGGGGGTAGTGAATTACGTTACACCGGTCCTGATTAATTTCCCACACAAAAGATGTCCATTGCGACGTTTTTCAGTGTGGCCGTTTTTCTGTGTGATTCCCATTGTCCGGAACACACTGGGGAACAGACTCACTTTTCTCTGTGTGTCCCTCATTGTCAAGTCGCCGCTTATTCCGTCAATCAACGATATTGTAGTGTCACACTGGCACACGAGCCTCACTGAAAAACGTTACACCGGGTCTCGGTGTGCTGCCCTCTATCGAGCTAGGATCCCCATTGTGATAGTCCTGGCAACCATGACACTGATTGATTCTGGTAGTGCAGCGGTTCTTTACTTCTCTGACTGTTTTGCCGTCACTATTGCCAAAGAGTGTGGAAAAGGTAATTAGGGAATACGAAAAGTGTCAAAATATAGAGGGAAGGAAAGTGCCAAAAACTTCCCTTTCACACACCGGGGTGAAAGTAATACCCAACCATTGGTCAGACTGCCAGAAAATTTTTCACCATTTAGTACATTTTCTGCTTTTGCCAGTTATCTGGGTTTCGACTTTATATCCGAGTCCACTTTTTACAATTTGCAAGGTAGATAGGTGTATTCTGCTGTCCATCAAACATGGACGAGTCATCAAGAAAAGTTGTTGGCACAGTTTAAAGATGTTCAGTTGGTTGTTGGAGGACATGGTCGTTTCGATTCAATGGGGCATTGTGCTAAGTATCGTTGTTTTAATGTTACAGCTCCAAATCGCTTGGTCGATATGCGAATGACAGACCACACCGACAGGCCTCTGCTTTTGTCAAAAAAGTAGAAATTTCTGGGAGTCCATCACTTGCTATTTTTGCTAAGAAAGAAATTCCACCAAGAGTGGAGGTCACATACGATTATGGTGATAAAAAAGCCCCATGGCGAATAAAGGTAAGAAACTGCAATCTGAAACTGACATGAAACCTAATACAACTGTATGAGGTCAGTTTCAGATTCCAACTTGCGACAAGTAACTCAGAGTGGAAGTTCAGTTGCTATAGAACGGGATGCCTGTAAAGTAGCCTTGGACATGTTGGAGTATCGATTATAGAATGGGATGCTCATCACCGTTATTGCCACTGACCGCCACACTGCAGTGGAAGCTATGCTCAGGAGATGATTTCCTGACATCAAATTTCAATTTGCAGTTTGGCAACTGGCTAAAAGTGTCACCAAGAAGTGTTTTCCATGAACGTATAGACGAGTGCTTTTCAAATAGTCAAGTCAAAGTGCTCAGCATTCTTGTTAGTTATTTCTCGGAATCATCGGGAGAGAGTGTAGTGAAGCACCTAGCAAATGAAACAATGCCACAAGTAAATGGTGCTAAAGTACTGGAATTTGTGCAGCCAAGGCCACATCTGGATCTTTCTCTTTGGATTCCTGCCATTTCCAATCAACTATGGCGGGCCCCAGAGACCTGTGGTAGAAATTCGGAAGTTCTTACTGAGAAGTGGAAGTCCGTTGTCCAGCATACTGTAGACAAACACGAGTGGGATGGCTTCAAACATTTTCACCAGTGTGATTCCCCACCTTTGGGAGAAGCCTCGCAAAAAGCACTGGCTGGAATTTCAGCCAGTGAGCTGGCAAATTAGGAAGAAGTTGCAAAGTTTTACAATGGGAAGCAGTCACTTCCTATAATTTTTTTCATGGGAAGAACAGTCATACGCGTCATGACTATTTTAGATTCCTGTTGGAAAACCACTCTTCCGCTATAAGCACTGAGCCGCATTGTTTGGCGCAGGAAAACTGTGAGTTTTTAGGCTCAGTGTCCCAAGTGGACGTCAGTATTAGTGATATCAATTGCGATGGCCATAGTGGGTGGCGGAACAATGCTGTTCGTTCTGTCACTTACAAGAGGGTATGTAATGGTCAGTATGAAATGATAAGCTGGAAGAAAGAGAAGGGAATGAAGCAGGGTCAGTTTGTCGTTCTTCGCAGGTATTATCATCATCAACATTCCCCTGATTTTCGTACGTATGGCTCTGCCTACTGAACATTCATTGCTTGGTGTGTTGAGCAATTACATATTACATATTTTGTTCATTGTGAAAAATTACCATTCAAAAGTAAGGTGCATGTTTATTCATACATTTTATTGTTAAGCATGGACTAATATGTGACCTGTCACCCACATGAATCGCTTGCCAAACAGAGGTTGCCAAGTTCAGACCAACTGCTTGTTGGTTTGTCGGATTTGTCACCACATAATGAATCGCTTGGCAAAGAAATGACCAAGATATGCAATTGCCAGCCGTCTTTCAGAACAGGATTTGGAAGAATATCAGAGTGGTACTGGACTGTTTTGTAATTTTTATTGAGCGCCCAATTGCATTGAAGGCAAGATCCCAGACATACAGTTCATACAAGAGCCACAACACAGTCAAAGTACTTTTGGGAATAAGTCCCAGTTGTTCAATGAGGAACCGGAGGAACTAATCCATGACGTGGCGCTGATGAACAACTTGATCGTACGCATTTTTCGTTTTTCTGACCTGACCGTGCTTGCGATCCAGCTGATGCCGACGACTCTTCTGTCGTGGTGCAGGCAATCGCAGTGTGACCTGACATCCGCACGATCTTTTTGGTCGGCGACTGATCCCGCAGGTGAGATGCAACTGCAGTCATGTCACACCAGATCGGCGACTGATTTGTTCCACGCTGTCGTGCCTCAGACGCAAAGTGATCCGGAAGAGTCAGCGTGCGCCTGTTCTGTGCCATCGCAAGGTCGACCTGACATCCGCATTAAGCCACCTGTAGCCGATCATAATACTACAAATAGATCCGGACTTATTGCCATTCCACTAGAGAAACGCCATTGTTGATCCGCACCTAATTTACATGTAGATTCGGAGTATGATCGGCTGTGCTATCCGAGCTTAATAGAACCGGACTTATTAAACACAGCAATTCTGTAATGGAAGCAGAATAAGAACGGACAAATACCGGCTTTTTGTAGTGGAAGTGCAGCTAATAGGGAGGTTTCACAAGCGCCCGGTTAGGCCATACGACGACGTTTATCTATTGTTTGGGTATACCCACACAATAGATAAACGTCGTCGTAGGGCCTAACCGGGCGCTTGCGAAACCTCCGTAATAACAGAGAGCTTCTGCACCCGCCCGGTTAGGCCATACGACTACGTTTATCTATTGTTTGGGTGCACTCACACAATAGATAAACGTCGTCGTAGAGCCTAACCGGGAGGGTGCAGAAGCTCTCTAATTTCTGCGTCTAAAATCGCACTTTTATGGTACAAATCATACGAATTGCGTGAAGTAGCCGGCAGTCTCCAGAGATTAGTAGAGCGACATCCCAACTCGGCGGAGCGTAACTAATCTCTGGGTACGAAATTGATGGTTCTACGGTTTGCTCCGACATGGACTACTTACTGATGGCGCCATCTGTGCACTCGCAGTGACATTGACTAAAGTATGCTGCCAATGAATGAACGAACATGAAATGAATGAACGAATGATTTATTCTCAGATCAAATATGGTACAATACTTAGTAGAGAATTTGAATTTGAGACTACTACATGTACATGTACTACTGCAGAGTATAACAAGATGAATGACTGTTGAACACCAAGGAAAAGTTATTGGGCCGCATTCAAAAAGGGGGTTTAAGACTTAGACGCGTGTAACTTCGTCAAATGCATGGTGGAAGTAGAGTGAAGCTACACACGTCTAACATTGTCTAAGTCTAAATTGCGGAATGATCACCCTTTTTTGGAATACGGCCCATTGGGTGATTTCAAAGTTGGTGTTAACACGGTATTGACAATGCATTACATCATTTGTAAACACCGTGTTAACACCAACTTTGAAATCACCCATTGTGTACATAGCAGTCTTGCCAGGCGCGGATTTTTGGCCGAGGGGGGTCAGGGCCGCTGAAAGCGGTCGTTGCAGGCGGGTGCCGACGGGGGCCTCCGCCAGAAAATTTTGAAATGTAGAAGGCCGTCGACGCGATTACCTGGCATCTCAGTATCAAAACAGAAACTTTACTTTTGCTCAATTTTGTTACACAACAATGTACATATTCGAGGGGAATAGACGGAAATCGTAACAATATCCGTCGATTTCCCCAAAGCTAATGGTTTTCATTAACCAAATGGAAAACGCATTGAGTTAATGAAACCCTTAACTTAAAGTTACTTTATCAAACAGGCCCCAGGTGTGTGAGAGAGACTACTGTTCAATGTGGTTATCATTGATAGAATGGTCTAGTCAGACCGAATGCATGTAATCTAAAGCTGTGTTCACACTGAAACCGACTTGAAAGCGTTTTCCGTAGAACGTTTTACGGAAAACGCTTTCGACCAAAAACGACTGTGCCACACTACAGTCACCAAAGCGTTTTCAAAACGGTTGTCGCGCCCGAATGACGTCGAGTCGTTTTGAAACCGCTTCTGGAACCGTTTTCGTTAAAACGCTTTCAAACCGTTTTAAGAAGGCTCTAGTGTGGCACCCTAAACCGTTTTCAAACCGTTTTAAAAGCCCAGTGTGAACGCAGCTTAATTTGTGTAAGTTAAATCATACACACTTTGTTGGTAACAATAAAATACATGTAGTACACAAAGAATACATACAAAATATACATTATGACGCAGATACAATCAAAAATTCGTAACAATGGTTGTTTATATATATTTGGTACAATGTAAAGATTAGATTACATAGAACTACATTAGGCTGTTGGATATTTTAACCTTACCTAAATATGTATCGAGGTACCCTCTTATACATGTAGGTCCCTACACCAAATTTTGGTTGGACTTCAAATATGGCCACTAAGGAGCCATCTTGGAAAATCGAATTCTGACCAGACATGAAATGCTCATCAGGGTGATAATGCCACACTCACGCCTATCTATATGACCGCTAAATTGAATCTTGTTCCTTGTACCCTGTGACTTTTGTCGGGTAACGCTTATTTGCAGTTGATTGCTTGCTGAATGGTACCCAAAGAGAATGAAGCCATGGCAGTTCTGTAATCGCAATTCATCAGCCTACGAATTTTTTATACAAGGCGCACGCTGGGCGTGGCGAATAACCAGGTTTTCGAAGTGGCGGCGTGAATAGCACTTTTCCTGTTTTCACATTTAGCCCCCTATTGGGCGAACCTTGAATCGAATGATGCTGAATATCGAAAGGAAACAATGTCTACTCACAAGCAACATGTCCACAAAATTTCACAAGAAAATCTGAAGTCGTTCCCATGTTATAACACTTCGATGATTTTCGGGTAACGCTGCCTGGCGGCCATATTGGATGTGCGATCGGCCCGAAACTTCGTATTTCAGAAGGTATCCCTCTAGTACACATTTATGCAAGGTATGAAATGGCTAGGTGAGAAAACGACGACACGTGCCAAGTTCGTAACTTTTGCCGAACTTTGACCTCTGTGACCTTGAAAAGTAGGTCAAATGAAAAACCCGGGTATTATGTTATGTATCGTCATTAGATATACCAATGATAAAAATTTGGTGACGTTCGGTCCATTCATTCAGGAGAAATAGCACTTTTCCTGTTTTCACATTTAGCCCCCTATTGGCCAAACCTTGAATCGAATGATGCTGAATATCGAAAGGAAACAACGTATACTTACAAGCAACATGTCCCAAAAATTTCAAAAGAAAATCTCAAGTCGTTTTTAAGTTATCAGGCGGACAAGAGAAAAGCGACCGCCCGGACGCCCGACCGCCCGGCACTTTCGGTAATTTAATAACCAGGACTTTCTTCGAAAACCTGGTTAATAATGCTATCTTTATGGAACACATCCCATCCATATCCAAGCTGATGAGCAATCACCACCAGACCTGCCTACCCTAACTTTGAGCTGGCTGTACTGTTTTTGAAGAATGACCATAAAATGACACTTTTCAGTGTAAAACTAATGAAACATCAGTGTATTTTTCTGCATTTAAGTGTAAAAACAAAGTTTTGAGTGTAAAAAATATGGTGAAATATGGTGGGTAGGTAGGTATGCACTACGCTTAGTTATTAGGAGAAGTGGAGACCATGGCTGTTAGTGTGTTGGAAGAAATTCATAGCAGTACATGTACCTCTCTCTTTCTGTTTTCAGGTTCATTGTTCAGCAATTGCATCGAAGGGACGCTTGTGGCTTGCTATGCCACAAATAACAATGAGGAACAGATGAAAAGGCATCTCCTTGTGGAGAAAGGATGCTGAACGATAGCTTCCACCAGTAAACAACAGAGGGGAACAGTTTCTCCACAGCAGAAGGTCCACCAGAAATGCAGAAGTGACCTTTGTAATGCAAAAGCCATAAGAAGATAACTCAAGCGGAAATCGGATGGTAGTTCAAATGAACCCTCGAAAACCAAATCTCTCCGTTCAAAGGAACCAGAATTTAGATACTGCTACCAGTGCCTCTTTTGTGGGCAACCAGGCAAGTACAGCGGAAAAAAGCACCGTTATAAACTTGCTTCCGTCAAAAAACCCTTTCGGGAGTGGTTTGCGCAGATCTGTGACACGCGTTTTGATAGATAAAGTCAGGAGCAGGGCCGTGTTCGCTTCAGATCTACTTGCCGCAGGTGCTGTGCACCACAATGTCTTACTCAAATTCGTGGACACAGTGCCCAGGATGTACCGTTTGACGTTTCGCATGAAGTTGGAAACATTTCGCTCTATTTCGAAAGCTGCCTCTCCGTATCCTGCCCGAATCTAAAGCTACGTCTACACGTGAGACAGATTTGTCTCGGGTCAACTTTGTCTCGAGAGAAAATAACCCGTGACAAGTAACAGAGCGTCTACACGGAGCGCCAACACTGGAGTACACATGCTGCAGAGGCGCAGCAAAATGAGCCGTACATGCCCTTTTGTCCCGAGACAAACGGGCGACTGCGTCTCCACGACAACTGTCTCGAGACAAAATTTGACTCGGGTTGACTTAACCCCCCTACCCTACTGCGGTCAAGTTAACCCGAGACAAAGCCGTCTCGAGACAACTTAATAGCTCGAGACAAGGCCTCGTGTAGACGGTTAATTGGAGCTAAAATGCTCCGTGTAGACGTAGCTAAAGGCTATCTGGCATATTCATACTTGGATATTTCTCCTTTGGTTTGCCAGATGGATGGAACTACATTGTGGAATTGACGGGGTTCAGCCTCATGATGGTATTTCTGAGTGTTGCTTGTAACAATCGAGCTTCCACCGTTTTGCATTCTTTTTTAATGGCTACAGAGACGTATGGGATACCTTCTCGTGTGAGGGCCGATCGTGGTGGAGAGAATAATTTAGTGGAAGAATATATGAACAATTACAGAGGAAATAATCGTGGGAGTGTGATTAGGGGACGGTCAGTTCATAATCACAGAACTGAACGCTTCAGGGGTAGCGAGCATAAAGGGGTCGTAACCCTACGTCAAGCCTAAACCAGGCGTACTACCCCTGGAGAGACCTTCTTCAGGATGCACGAACACATTCTATGATCTTAGACTAAGAGGAGAATGGAATTCTTGACATGACCAATGGAAAACATTTGTGGGCTCTACAGTATGTTTTCCGCCAAGTATATCTGCTGCTTTGGCAAGGTTTTAAGGTGCCGATCGTGATGGAGAGAATAATTTAGTGGAAGAATTTATGAATAACTACATGTACAGAGGAAATAATCGTGGGAGTATGATTAGGGGACGATCAGTACATAAGAGAATTGAACGCTTCTGGAGAGACCTTTTTTCAGGATGCACGAACACATTCTATGATTTATTCTGTATCTTAGAGGACAATGGAATTCTTGACATGAACAATGGAAACCATTTGTGGGCTCTACTGTATGTTTTTCCTCCACGTGTATCTGCTGTTTTGGCAAGGTTTTCAAGGTGCCTGGGACAATCATCGTCTTTCCCCTTCGCATGGCAGCACCACTTCTCAGCTGTACATTGAGGGGATTCTTCGAATGCAGGGCAGTCACAGCCATGTTAATGAACTCGTTTGTGACCCTGGTCCTGGTGATGATGTACATGTACATGTACCANTCATTTTTATTCCGTCACATCATGCAATTCTATTTGCAATCGAATGTGGGATGGAAGAAGTGATTGATTGTGAAGCTTGCCAAACATGATATCATTTTGATTCCAAAGTGTCGTCAGTGAGAAAGCCAGGCTGGACACTGCGAAAGAGAAGACTTTTCCCAAAATCCGGGGAGGAGTTGGGGAACCTGAAGAGGAAAACTCTCTAGACAGAAAAAAAGTCCGAAAGAAGGAGGAACCAACACCAAGTTCACGACTGTGGAAAGTGTGGTGAAACCAACTTCGATGAGTCCCTCATTTTCGATTCACCGGAGGAATCAACTTCAGAGGCTGATCCCATTACAGAATGAGCACCATGAAACGAAATCACGGCACTCGAAAAATATAGGCTACGCACTTTATTTGCCTCATCGTTTAGACTTGCTCGTTAGAAAGAGCCTAGTAGTCAGGTGCCAGAAGTTATTCCCGACAAAGAGGAAAATGTTGGCACATAAAGAGATCGCCCACCCACAATGGGGAACAAAAACTAAGTGCAGTTACTGCACCAAGGTGTATTCCCTTCCACAGAGGGAGGAGTTTTCATAGGCGCCAGATGAGTTGGCAACATGAGGGTATCGATGACGGATGCTCAGACAAAGAGGTCGAGTTTTTGAAAGATCCACTGGGTTTGGATGAAGAGGTGAAATTGGCAGACCGGCCTAATATAAAGGAAGTCATCGAAGACGACATGGAGTCCCTTGAGGATCCTGGAACCTTAATCGGAGACACCCCTTCCCAACTTTCAGAGTTAAATATTGAAGCCAAACCAGTTAAGCTCGTCAAGCCTGTTCAACCAACGAAGGGAGACCACACTCTAAAAACTAAAGAGTTAAAGGAACTCCTAAAGAGCCTGTAGAGTGAAGAGCACTCACTGTACAGGCTCTTTAGGAGTTCCTTTAACTCTTTAGTTTTTAGAGTGCACCCAATGTCGGAGTTCGGTACTCCTTATACCCTGCAGAGAACAAGAACGTGGACGTTCCCCGACGGCACCGTCTGCCACGAAAACAATGTCTTCGTTTTCAAGGGCAATAAGAAATTCGCGGATGTTGGAATAGGATCATCTATCGTTTGAACAGTGAGATGTTTGTCTTCTAGCACTTAAGGACAGTTCCCTGCCGGACAGTACGTGCATCTCTAGTCATGAATTTACTTTTGTTGCACTTAGGACAGTTCACTGCCGAACATTATTGTGCGGTTACCTTATCTTTTCATGTTTCATAATCATATATGTATTCGAAGGACTTGGTAAGTATCTGTGAGTGTCATTGCATTGTTATGAAATTTGCTACATGTTTGGGACATTTTTTCAATACGGAATCTTTAATGTGTACATACGGTAGTTCTTTAATGGGTTTAATTTATTGTCGGCCTGATTTTTGCACTTGTGAAGCGCTGGACGANGGGGGTAGTTGTAACGAATCTGATTTTTGATACACGTGGGCATGTTTACTTCCGGATTAATTAACATATCTGTGACGTCACTCGCTCCAAATTATTGTTATTTATTGATGTATCTGACGCGCCGATCTCGAGAGTTGTAAAGTACGGGAAAGTATTTCCGGGAAAGTATTGGTAAGTATTGGTGACAACCTTGACAATTACAGTAATATTTATCTATAGAATTTAAATCATAAGTAAGATCAATTCCTTTCTTGTCCTAAAGAACTTGGCGGCGTATTTACGCTAATTTATTCAGGTCATAGGTCACGTTCATTCAATCTCCAATCTGCCCAGTGACGCAGTGACGTCGTATCACGTGTCTGTGCTGTGAAGCAGCATGGATCATCCACTATTGCTTAGTACCAATCAGAGAGAGTATTATATAAGAAGGGTACCTTTGGCCAATCACGGTCTTTCTCTCTGGTATCCAATATGGCAGCCTCCAGCATGTAAATACATCACCACATTACTTGTACATACATGCCTCACAACAAACAACAAGAATGACTCAAAGAAAAAGTCCCTTTACCATTTTGGTGGAAGATTTATGCAGGGCAGTTTGGGAAATGCATAATGTCGGGGATGATGACAGGAACATGAGGGATGATCATGATGATGAATGCCGGCGGGATCCGGAATGGTCTTTCAGTTTCAAAAGAAAAGTTCTCTGGCTGCATGGGGAAATAAGAGGGGAGGTGGTTAAAAAGTTCCCCAATCTGAACATAGCTATACTCACCGTGGATTCAGCCTTTGCTAAAAGGAGCAAATGTCAGCTGTACAACACCATTGAATCTATCCTGCAGAGGTGGGTAGCCTAGGCCTAGGCCTATAATGTGCACGTGACGTCATAATTAGCACGTCGTCAGCCACGTTGGACGGCATCTCACGCTACGAATGCGTTGCCGTTGGACGTGCCGTCCAACATTGCGGCATTTCGTCTTTGCGGTGACGTCATAATCGTTGCTGCACGTTCTCTATACGCCAATCTGCTAGGCCTAGTATAGATGCCTTGCAATGTTTACAAAATGACGTCATTTTGACGGCGCCAGTTTGCACACGCATTCTGAAGTTGACACTGCTGCACTCCTGATTCACATGTCACTCACGTTACGCAAGATTCATTCATGTGTTTCACGTCACACGGACACCGTACGAGTGAGTGGTGAAGAACCCTGACGGCCCTCTGAATCCTGCAGAGATTATATATTAAGTGAGTCACCGTTTTGAGTTGAGCCCTTCAACGAGGTCGGGCTCTTCTGTTTTATTAATATTGGTCTCTAGATTTTGTTTAATGATCCCCTTTTTCTGAATTGACGACTGCCGACGACTGACGACCGACTGACCTAGCCTAGACCTTTTGACAGCGAGATCTGCTGAAAGTGAATGACGGAATGCCTTTGTCATGCTTGTCTGTAATTCGTGTAATTTGTATCAATAAATCTTAACCACATTGTTATTTTACAAATCTGAGCGTGATGAGTCTTTCACTTGTTTGAATGAACGAACCCGTCGAATAACTCTCCCGCCTCCGATATTAGAGTCGGACCTCAGGTGGTTCAGAAGTTATATAGGGCCTATAGTTCCCAGGTTTACTGGGTGGTGGCAGCGTTTTCCCAGGAGACAGAAGAGAGAGTTACATTTTTGCCTCACAGATGCAACTACTGCCGCTTTTTTGAGTAAAGCCCTTCCTGTCTTCAGTGAGGTCAACGTCGCCCTTCAGGCTGAGGCGCCAATGATTCACAAAGTGTGGCGAGTTGTGCTCGACCTTCTGCGGAAACTCCTGTGCAATTTCGTCAAACCACCAGCAATGATCAGCACAGACCTGCTACAGGTCTAGTTCAACCAGAAGCGTAATGTGAAGGAGAACAATGACATCTAAGTGCAGCTGAATACATGGACATCAAAGGGACATCAAAGATACTCGAAAAAGATAGTCTACGCATCATTTAGACTTGCTCGTTTCAACGAGTCTAGGAGTCGGACCTTTCCCCTCTCCCTGAAATGGAGAGTGATGATGGCTGGGAAGATTTTCCAAGAGTGTGACTAATTCTGCCATTGACGGGAAGGTATAGTCACAGCATGATATCGAATTAAATGAGTTCAAGTGTGCAATGCACCCATTAGATTCTTTTGCCAAAGAGTGTGAAAAGGCAATCAGGGAATATGAAAAGATTCAAAACACAGAGGGAAAAAAGTGCCGAAAACTTCCTTTCACACACCGGGGTGAAAGTAATACCAAACCACTGTATGTTCAGACTGCCAGGAAAAAATTTCACCATTTACTACATTTTCTGCCTTTGCCAGTTACTTGGGTTTCGACTTTATGTCCGAGTCCACTTTTTACAATTTGCAAGGTAGATATGTGTATTCTGCTGTCCATCAAACATGGAAGAGTCATCAAGAAAAGTTGGCACAGTTTAAAGATGTTCAGTTGGTTGTTGGAGGACATGGTCGTTTCGATTCAATCGGGCATTGTGCTAAGTATTGTTATTTTAATGTTACAGCTCCAAATCGCTTGGTCGATATGCGAATGACAGACCCCACCGACAGGCCTCTGCTTTTTTGTCAAAAAAGTAGAAATTTCTGGGAGTCCATCACTTGCTATTTTTGCTAAGAAAGAAATTCCACCAAGAGTGGAGGTCACTACATACGATTATGGCGATAAAAAGGCCCCATGGCGAATAAAGGTAAGAAACTGGAATCTGACACTGACATGGAATCTGAAACTGACCTCATACAGTTGTATTAGGTTTCAACTTGCGACAAGTAACTCAGAGTGGAAGTTCAGTTGCTAAAGAACTGGATGCTTGTAAAGTAGCCTTGGGCATGTTGGAGTATCGATTATAGAATGGGATGCTCATCACCGTTATTGCCACTGACCGCCACACTGCAGTGGAAGCTATGCTCAGGAGAGGATTTCCTGACATCAAACATCAATTTGAAGTTTGGCAACTGGCTAAAAGTGTCACCAAGAAGTGTTTTCCATGAACGTATAGACGAGTGCTTTTCAAATAGTCATGTCAAAGTGCTCAGCATTCTTGTTAGTTATTTCTCGGAATCATCGGGAGAGAGTGTAGTGAAACACCTAGCAAATGAAACAATGCCACAAGTAAATGCTGCTAAAGTACTGGAATTTGTGCAGCCAAGGCCACATCTAGATCTTTCTCTTTGGATTCCTGCCATTTCCAATCAACTATGGCGGGCCCCAGGGACCTGTGGCAGAAATTCGGAAGTTCTTATTGAGAAGTGGAAGTCGGTTGTCCAGCATACTGTAGACAAACACGAGTGGGATGGCTTCAAACATTTTCACCAGTGGGATTCCCCACCTTTGGGAGAAGCCTCGCAAAAAGCACTGGCTGGAATTTCAGCCAGTGAGCTGGCAAATTAGGAAGAAGTTGCAAAGTTTTACAATGGGAAGCAGTCACTTCCTATAATTTTTTTCATGGGAAGAACAGTCATACGCGTCATGACTATTTTAGATTCCTGTTGGAAAACCACTCTTCCGCTATAAGCACTGAGCCTCATTGTTTGGCACAGGAAAACTGTGAGTTTTTAGGCTCAGTGTCCCAAGTGGACGTCAGTATTAGTGATATCAATTGCGATGGCCATAGTGGGTGGCGGAACAATGCTGTTCGTTCTGTCACTTACAAGAGGGTATGTAATGGTCAATATGAAATGATAAGCAGGAAGAGAAGGGAATGAAGCAGGGTCAGTTTGTCCTTGTTCGCAGGTATTATCATCATCAGCATTCCCCTGATTTTCGTACATGTAAGTATGGCTCTGCCTCCTGAACATTCATTGCTTGGTGTGTTGAGCAATTACATATTACATATTTGTTCATTGTGAAAAATTACTGTGGTGAATTCGTCTGCTATAATATGTCGTGTACATCTTGTATAGGCTCCTGTGTGCACTATACATGCTATACTTTACCTGGTGTACATTCTGTACATTCACGTAATGCATCGTCTGCACCCCGCTTGGCCTCGGGTGTTTTATGCACTTAATTTACTTGTGATTTGAAATATTACCCTTCCTCCTCATTGTGTGTGGTCCCCTAAATCCCTAGCAATCTAATTCTCATTCAATAGTGATCGTATTATCTGTAATTTCGATGTATTTAAGCACCCACGGCAGTTCGAAGCGGCCCTGGGGCTAGGCCCATGTGTTTGTTTGGTCACGTGACCAAAGTCCCCTTCACGCAGACGGCAGAATGCCTACGCGACGAAATTCAACCCCTTTATCTTGCTACTTACCCTTATTGTTACATAACTCTTCCCATAACTTGTTAGTATGACCCTTACAATTCAGCACTAGGCTGAATTGTGCCGTTACACCCGACTTAGCGGGTCTTTTATAGGGATCTAGGCACACGTGACATCCGCATGTCGCCCTTGGCTGCATACACAAGGACCCTGCGAAAGCCAGTCCCCTTTAATTGAAAGCTTGCCGTCGTGACGTTAGGCCTACGCTACCGTTTAACGACCACACACACTACTCTAGCCTGAAACTTTGTATCGCCTGCCTGATGTGATTTTACTAATAAATTGAAAGATCTTTTATTTCCGAAATTCTGTTGTCGAACTTGATATTTTTATTTCCGAAATTCTGTTGTCGAACTTGATATTTGGTTGTTTGTTGTTGTTTTCCCGTGACATTAGCATTCAAAGGTAAGGTGCATGTTTATTCATACATTTTATTGTTAAGCATGGACTAATATATGACCTGTCACCTGTTGGTTTGTCACCACATAATGAATCGCTTGGCAAAGAAATGACCAAGATATGCAATTGCCAGCCGTCTTTCAGAACAGGATTTTGAAGAATATCAGAGTGGTACTGGACTGTTTTGTAATTTTTATTGAGCGCCCAATTGCATTGAAGGCAAGATCCCAGACATACAGTTCATACAAGAGTCACAACACAGTCAAAGTACTTTTGGGAATAAGTCCCAGTTGTTCAATGAGGAACCGGAGGAACTAATCCATGACGTGGCGCTGATGAACAACTCAGTCTAAAATATGACGTCGAAAGTGAGGCTAACGTTATTTGCCATTTAATTCTGGAAACTACACCCTACTTCCAGCCGTAATATACCTGAAGTAGTCCATTGAATTTTGAATTTTACACGTTCAACATCAAGTATAGGACTGACTCGATGTATCTGAATGTTTTCAAGCGAAAATTCAAGCGGGAACATGTCGAATTTTATCAATAAAATTGACTATTTTAGCGTAAAGAACAGATTGAAGAGCAACGTCACTCATTCTGAATGACGCACGACGCAAGGACGTGCGACGTCAAAGAGGTTTTCAACGTCGCGGTGCATGCGTTTTTGTGTAAAAACTGAGTTGTTCCCCAGCGCCTCCTTTGGGCACTCCGGTTCCCCATTACATATGTTTCTCATTGCTGGGGTGGTCGAGCTTGAGACAGAGCTATTACTCTGAAGAGTGGTCTACTGGACAAGGTTGACTGTGGACAGTAGCATCCTTGCAGACAGAGGCTTTCTGATTTCAGAAGATTGTGCTCCTCGAGGTATCAAACTCCTAATTCCAGCATTCACCAAAGGTAAGAAGCAGCTCAGTCGAAAAGAAGTGGAATTGTCAAGACTTTACTCCCGAGCAAGGATCCATGTTGAACGAGTGATAAATCGCATCCGCGGTTACAGAATCCTCAAAGGTCCAATTCTAATATCACTTAACAGAAATCTGACAACAGTGTTGCAACCCTGGACAAAATGACGAGAACTTTGACCCTAGACCGAGTATCAGATTATCCGGAAGTTGGCAGCAGGGGGATTGACATTGGTACGACCAAAATTTCGGAAATGCCAGGTGCTTTATTTTCTTTGGCAATGTGATCCAGTGAAAGCCTTCCTACAATACATGTACATGTACTAATAACAATTTTCCTTGTAAATCGCATGTTTTCTGTTGTCCTTTTCACTTCACTTTCCCGACAGTACGACTAATTTGTTATGGTAGTTTAAAGCTATTCCTCCAAACTTAAAGCATGTGGATGTAGATACCTAAAAAACAAAATTCGGTCAAAAACTACTAAAATTGCTGATGCCATCACTGCGGTGGTGAGTACAATTTTCTATCTCATCAATCAATCAGGGTCACTACGGTAGCCGATGAGATAGCAAGCGCCAGCTTGCTGCTCTTGAGTGTGATTCTTGCTTCGCTCCTAGAAAGACGCTTGACCCATTTTCTCCTCGCTTCGCTCCAAGAAAGACGCTTTGACCCATTTTCTTCTCCTGGTTCTTTACTTCATCCTGTCCTGCGGATACTGGATTACTGTGCTGTGAACATCTGGATTAAAGTTTTCCCTGTATTCCATTGTTTTCATTCGGCCATGGAGGAGAACAATTTATTGGATTATGAAGATGATGAGCCCATACCAGGGCCATCTGCTCGTGCTGGGCCTGACGCAGGTCCTCATGGTACGCCCAATGCAGGCCCATCTGGCGGCAGCAGCAAGGCGACGGACCTTGCTGAGGTACTCACTGGCATTCAGCGCTCTATGAGCGACATGGCAAAGGTCATGCAGAATAAATCTGCACCTCCACAAAAGAAACCGAAACTTCAGGCTACGGCAGATCACTCCCTTTCTTCCGACTCGGAAGCTGATCTTGACAATTACTTTTGCTTTTGGGGGCAGGGACTTCGTCTGTACACACTTCATTCATGTCATTGACATTTCACAACAGCGCTCGGCAATTTTTATTTCGTTTTGCTACAATAATACGTGGAATTAGAGTTGTGTACCATGTTGCGGCCTCGTTTTCACGCCGCCTGTGACGTAACATCATCTGATTGGATAAACATCTCATGCTTCGAGATCCGCTGCGTACCATTGTTTGCTAGTATTTAGAGACTCGAGTTGGACGATTTTCATCATAAAATCATCATTATGGAAGACTTTGTAATAGCAGATTGGGAAGAAGAGGAATGGGCGCCAAATGCCCCAACACCACCACTGTATACCACCATGCACCAACAAGAGTGAACATACAAGACCTATGAACACATTTTACAACGACACGTATGTGGACTATGGACGGGAAACGGAGCCAGACCATCCTACTTTAAAGTGTTTCCAAACTTTGAAGAAACTCAAGAACTCGCTGAGTATCTGCAAAGACACGGGCAGATGAGCTACAACAGGAGATTCATCTTAAAGGTGCTCTAGTTCGAATTGTAAACATTACGGTTTGTTTATTTACATGGTTGATTATAATAGTTATTTTCCTCGGACAGCAGGTGGTAGCACCGTGTAAACTAAAACATTAATGTCATCTATCTTTATATCTATCTTGATAAATATTCTTGTAACTTGTAACTGAAATATATTTATGATTTTACGCTCAAAAACAAACAGAAAGTTGTGAAAGGCGAGATTAATTCAATTTTATCTGATTTGTTAGTACTAGAAGTTGACAATAGGTGGCACACCGTGATGTTTTCAATTCGAACTATAGAGCACCTTTAACAAACAAGTCGCCCATGGGCGATGCGCTCAGCTGACAATATTGATTTTTAGGTGTAATTTAGTTAAATTGTAGGCACATGCTCTAGCCTGAAAACTCCCCGAACTTTAAATTCAAAGGCACATTTAAGTAAAATAGCAGTGTTTCCAATGATACTGCAGCCCTACCTGCAGTAGAAGATGATGAATATCAACACTGGATGCCCCCACTGGTTAGTGAGACCAAAACACTAATTCATGGTGGCAAGGCAATTATCAATCAATGCATGCTCACAGAGACTGTTCAAATATAACTATTTGAATGACCTAAATTACCAATTAGGCATTGAGACTGTTGCCACACATAAAAGAATGAGTTGAAGTATGTTACCTTACCTGATGAAAGATTAGTCAGGCTATAACAGCATGTTGAAATTTTCAAGTGATGAAANCATGAACTAATATAGAAAGAAATACAATATTGCAGGTAGGCTTTGATGATCAATTTTACCAAACACTATATCTGCAGCGTATCAATAGAGGCACAAAATTTCCGTGGCAAATACAGCCTCGGCTGCAAATTGCCTATGATATGGCTGTGCACAGAATACTCAGTGCATCGCCAAAACAAGGTGGGGCGGTTATAATCTGCCCTGCTGAAATAAGCAGCCGATTACTCTTAATCAGTCGTGATTAACAACAATTCTGAAGATTTGTTAGGTAAAATGATAATGCGTACAGAGAATGGTCAAAGATGCTGCCACTGCAACACTAATCCTGTGCCAGCAGTGCTGCGAATCGGCGATATTAACTATTTTGCAGGAACTACTTTCATGCCACCTCCCATACAGCCCAGGGTATGCTATTAGCTACGCTTCCAGCGTAGCTAACAATACACACAATGCATGCATTGTACTGAACAATAATGGCCACTTCAGATCCCTTTATAAACGTGGATTTGACTGAGGGCGACGTGCCTGGGTCATTGCTTGATGTGGGGAGTTTTGATATTCATTGGCAAATTCTATATTCGCTATATTGCTATAAAGGAAATCATACATAATCAGAGAACTGGCGGATGCGAACAGGTCATGTAGTGTCCTAGTTATTTGGAACAGGGTATAACGGGATTTTTGAATTAAATACAGGGGAACTTTGAACCTTCGTTTTCTCTTGATGCTATGTATTATAAATATGACCTGATCGTGCCATTAATTCCTTCAGATAAACCCTGTTAGTGTGGGGTATACTCAGTATCAAAATTGAGCTACAACAGGAGATTCATCTTTACAAAAAAGATTCCAAAAGACATTCAACGAGATTTTTAATTTCCACATATTCGAGAACATCAACACAATCTACGATCTCATCACGTTATATCCCGTGACGGAGTAAGAACAATAGAGAGTTTCTGCTATCTCGTATCCGAGATCGAGATCGGGATAGCGTAGCGTCGCGTCATCAAAAAATGACGTGACGTCATCGTTGCTTGCGTAAACTTTGCCGATCTCGTTGTCGGGTTCCGAGATAAATCGGCTGTATCTCGTAAATGTCAAACGACATAAAGTTTACTTCAATTCCACTTCCTTAACCTCTTTAAACTTGAGAATAATGCTGCCAGATATAGAATTTAGTATATGTAGATCCTGTACAAATTATAAACAGTAATATATTACACGGCAATCTGCGTGTATTTTGATGAGAATTTCGAATGTTTGTTTCGCTGTTCGAATGAGCGGAGGCAACTTGCAATGCGCGACGTCACGACGTAGGCGTTCGGGATTATAGCAGAATCGCAAAACGCATGGGTCACGTCGTTGAGATCGAGAACGGGCAACGACGTCAGCGCTATCCCGATCTCGATCTCGGAAGCGGGATAGCAGGAACTCTCTAATGACCGATGGACCACGAGCACGGGCTATTCGCAGGGAGCCACTGCAAATAGCGAACCGCCCGAGCTACGTCACAGTTTGCCCTGCCATCTAAAGAAGAGACTAAATTTCCTTACACAGATGAGGGAAATGGTCTACCTTGCGGATTCCCGTGGCCATAAGCTCCACACTGAGCTGGAGAAGATGGTGCATCCAGAAGGAGTGGCTGAAAGGCAGTGGTGAGATTTTGATACGTTACAAAATCTCTCCAGTGGTGAGATTTTGTTACGTTACAAACACTTTTGTGCACTTTCTGGAGCAACGATTGAGATATTGAAATACGAAGGGGGACTTATTGTAAGAAACATTCAACAACGTAACCCAAATAGGCACATACACGTGGTCCTCAGTGGAGGCATCTGTGACTTAACATCAAAACAGCAAAGAGGCCCAGGACAGTTTGAAGTTGTTTATCAGTACTCTACTACAAAGACCCAACGGCTAATCCGTAACCTGCACCACATTGTGGAGTACTTTACTACAAAGGGCTGTTCGGTGCAGGTTGCCACAATCTGCCCTATTGACCTTTTAAAGTACAACAACTTCCTGCAACATCAGAGAAAGGGTACAGAACCTATCCGGATGCACTTATGAAGTGCCAAACAGATGAACTCTGTGCTGTTCCACATACTATAAATTCTAGGATCCTGCCATCTAACGGACAATGTTTGAGTTAACGAAATACCCGGATGGTCGGACAAACGCCAGCAAACAATACACACAATGCATGCATTGTACTGAACAATAATGGCCACTTCGGATCCCTTTATAAACGTGGATTTGACTGAGGGCGACGTGCCTGGGTCATTGCTTGATGTGGGGAGTTTTGATATTCATTGGCAAATTCTATATTCGTCATATTGCTATAAAGGAAATCATGCATAATCAGAGAACTGGCGGATGCGAACAGGTCACGTAGTGTCCTAGTTATTTGGAACAGGGTATAACGGGATTTTTGAATTAAATACAGGTGAACTTTGAACCTTCGTTTTCTCTTGATGCTACGTATTATAAATATGACCTGATCGTGCCATCAATTCCTTCAGATAAACCCTGTAGTGTGGGGTATACTCAGTATCAAAATTGTGTAATTCATTTATTATTCATTTGGATGTTGGATAGACAACCCGATATGGAGTCTGTTCGTGCTTTCTTGGACCATTTTCAAGTGTAAAAGTAAAGGTTTTTAATTTGAAATACATGTAATTTAGGTAAATTGTGATTAGTACATTTAGGCCTACAATTTAGGGGAGCCATGTGGCGGCTTCCCGGTACACGCAGAAAGGGTTCTTCGGACTGGCGCATGCGCAGTAGCTCAGGGGGAGTATTTTCCGCTTCCTATATCATACTTATCGATTTCATATGAGAATGACTTACTTTCGGGTAAAAACTAAAGTTAATTGTAATCATCAAAAAGTTACCGGTATCGGCCCGGAATAGAGGTTAGTAGAAAACTAAACATAAACAGTAGAAGCTCTATGCGTAGCGACAAGTCAAGTTTATGTACTTTTAGGCCTTATGAATACTCTGTGCCACAACTGGCTGGAATGCAGAGGTCTAAAACAAACCGGCAACAAAGCGAATTTGGTAGACAGGTGAGCAGAACTTCACTTACACAACACAAGACAGGCCAAGTGCATTTCGAATGCACAGTTGGCCTATGTAACTAGGTATGTAACTGTGCATTCCCCAGCACTTTTGAAGAACACATTCGTGCGGCAGGCGTCAAGGTACTTTCCTTGGCACACTGAGTATCAAGGAGGAGTGATCCCAGATGATGATAACGTGCAAAAGTTGCGAAGCTGGCCGGTTCCAAACATTACGGAAGTCAGAGGATCTTGGATTTGGTGCGTATTTACACAGAAGGTTTATCAAAGACTTCTCCACATTAATGAAGCCACTTATACACCAAACAAAGAAGGACGCCCCCAAAAATTAACATTTTTCACACCAAGGCATGGTTGCCAGGACACAGCTTTGTGGTCTTGACCCTAACATTCGTGCGGGGCAACCTCAGAAGGTTAAAGCGGTACAAAGGAGCGCACCTTACAAACTAAGATGGTTCAGGCAAAAGGCACAGACCATTGGGTTGTGAAGAAAGTCTTGGAAGACAAAAGGTACCTTCACGTGCCCATGATGATTGCCAAGACAGTCGAGGCACTAACAACCGGAGAAGCCCCTGAAACTCTTCCCAAACCAGATACTCCACAGCGAATCACTCCCATTGTGAAACCAACTCTGGAAGGAGCTGGGCGACGGTCAAGGTATCTGTTTTAGTGCTAAAAGTAACTTACATGTACCCCCAATAGTTCACAACATAATTTCAGAGTTGCAGTTCATTGGCCACATGCTACGTTTTCTCGTCTAATGTGCTGTCCAAGGGGCAGGATGAAGAGGTTGCCAACTTGTTTAACATACAGTCGTCCCCGAAAGGCATTGCTCAGGCAAAGACATCCATGGAGATTTAATTTTTCAATCCTATCTCATCTAATCAATCTGGGTCATTCCAGAATCCCATGAGATTGCACACGCTGACTAGCTCCTCAGTGTGCCGTTGGCTCTGCATCCGTTCAGTCGTGTATCTCTATTCACTCCGCTTTGGATTTATCACGTGTGTCACTACAAATTTTTTTGATTACCTATAAAATTTTTTTAACTATGGCATCGGATGATGCTTCCGTTAAGGCCCTCCTGGACGAAGACCAGGTCCAGGCAGGGCCAGAGAAGGCTGCAAGGCAGCCTCCTGGAAGTGACAATGTCACTAATCCAGACATCCCTGGCCGACATTGCATCAGCCATGACGGCTATGGGAAAGGCGTGGAAAACAGTGGCTGATAACACCACTGTTCCTACTAGTGCTAGGGGTTGCAATCGCAAACGAAAACGATACGATTCACCAGGGCCATCTGACCACGGGTCTTTTGATGATTATGACGATGGCTGCGACGATCAACAGAACTTACAGGTAAGTCTCGTTTAATTTTCCAATTTTTTCAGCCCCTGGCCTCACGCAGGATGTTCAAAACCCAAGTTTCATCAACAGTGGCAAGGGTTAGGATAGTCCGAAGACTTCGGACTATCCTAAAAAGAAGAGCAATGAATTTGACAAAAATTAATGGGCAAATAGGTGGGACCACAAGGTTGCGAAGGCTTCATGAATGTCACCGCAGGTAAGCTGAAAATGGATCATTACACACAGTGAAAGGGCAAGGAAGTTGAAGCCAGCTAATAAGGACTGACATGTCCATTTCAAGAATTGCATGCAAATCTGACAGTACTTCTTACTGGAGGTACCGGTACTGCAAATGATTCTCCGAATACTTTATTTTGTACATCGATAAAATTTTTCTTTGCAGGTATCTTGAAAATAGAGAGTTTCTGCTATCCCGTTTCCGCGATCATTTTTTGATGACGCGACGCTGCGTTATCCCGATTTTGATCTCGGATGCGGGATAGCAGAAACTCTCTAATGTCTACAAACCTACAAATCAGGAGTCACTGATCAGTGGCATTAAGTCATTCTGGGCCACAAGAAAGCAAACTAGCCAAAGAGCTTCGGCGGCCCGCCGGGTCAGCAAGCCACCAAGAGAGAAGATATCAAATGACGCAGGAATGACACAAGGGATCAAACTCAGTGGACGACAGGCACTCATAATAAACATATTGTTAGAAGTTCTGCATCGTAAATATCCAGACGTTGTTCGGCTCGGATCATGGTACACGAGCTACCTCTGCGTCTGAACGAGGACGCTCACAATGAACTTGTACTGTCCGTGAACGAAGCATTGAAGAAGGACATTTCAGACATGTCAGAGTCGGATGAGAATGTAACTTTCATCGAGAACGTGAGCACACGAATGATCAAATTTTAAAAAAAATCAATTGTTATTCACTGCGGAACTCTTCCCGCTGTAATTTGGAAAGACAAAGACCTACACAATTTCAAACCAACTTCTCCAATTTTCATAATTTAATCATCAGTACAAGAACAACCAGGTAGGCTACATCCTTTTGAAACTGAAGGTGTGCAGAAACAGAAAACATGACACTTGTTTGATTTTCAAGCATATCAATGCTTGCCAGAAGCTCTTTCAAGACGACTTTCCGTATCTGGATTAACAGACGTGCTGTTAGTCCAACATGTAACTGCCGTCCTCTTGCAATGTCACTGGTGCCGTTCAAGTCCACCATATCGGCAATGATTGGTTGGTTTCAACAACAATTGGTGTCAACTGTGTGAAGATACTGATTCAATGCATCCATCCCTGAACACTGCGTGACCAAGAGCACTACAGTAACCTAGCAAAAGGAGTCAATGGAATTACTGAAGTAGAGTTCGATTGTGCACAGAAACAGGAATCAATTCAGAAGATGTTGAAGTCACGCAATCCTTGATAAGGGGACAGCTGCGTGATTGCTTGGAGGAAAGAAAGTTGACCATGTTCCCTCACAGGAGGTTTGCTACCAAGCCACATTTACAAATGCTGCAAATGACCGTGTTTTGTACCTGCCACAGGACTGTCAGCATGAACGAAATGATTTACATTGTACTCTGATAATTGTCACAAGTGGTTCCACTACAGGTGTGTTAACCTTTCCACACAGGATGCCCTGAAGATGGCAGTAGACGACGAATATGTCTGTCTCTCTTGTAAAAGGAACACAGACAAACCACGAAAAGGACATAATTGTGCCCGATAAAATGGGAGCCGAGTCGGGGGAAAGCCCCATCATATTTGAAGACATTTCAGCAATATGTTTTTCAGGACGAAATATTACATGTACATTTTTGTAATTCATTCTCTAAATTCGCAATATCATCAAAATTACCTTTTTATGGACGTAACGATGGGCTCTACCTTCTGTAGGCTATATGATGGGATTAATTATACGTGGTCCAACTATATCTTACCTGAATTCAGATCTTGATAGTTTTGCTGATGCCATTTTCGACAAGGGAGCTGCTATGGACACAATCTGGGGCTTTACTGATGGTACAGTGAGGCCTACATGTACCTGTCGCCCTGGTCAGAATCAAAGGATTGTGTATAATGGACATTTAAAACGGATTCACGCCTTGAAGTATCAGTCTGTTATTTGTCCTAATGGATTAGTCGCCAACATGTTTGGACCTGTAGAAGGTAGACGACATGACGCCGGAATGCTTCGAGAGAGTGGCATCCTTCCAGCAATCGCAGGCTTTCGACGAAGGGATGCACGGCAACTATCGCACTACGGTGACCCAGCATATCCGATTCGGCCCCAACTGCTTGCCCCATATCATGAAGCCATCGCTCTTACCCCTGAGCAACAAGAATTCAATCGATCTATGTCAGAATTAGAGTAGCTGTTGAGTGGACATTTGGAAAAATACTACAGGAGTGGCCGTTCGTGGACTTCAAGAAAAATCAGAACTTGTACCTGCAGCCTGTTGGAGTGCATTATTTAGTGGCTACTCCTCTGACCAACTTCCACACTTGCCTGTACGGTTCGTTGATTGGATCATTCTTTGATATCGTACCTCGAGAGAGAATCCGTGAATGATTGGCCGAGACACGTCACGTGAGCGGTGGACATTTTTCAATGTCTCCCGCTAAGATGCAATGTCTCATGCTCACGGAAAACAAAATGGCGGACGTTTTTTCGTTTGACCGCTTCGAATATTTAAAGTCGCATATTAGGGTATCGAGCTCCGATTAAATCCTATTCTAGTGTCGATTGGCGTAGAATTAGCATGTTTAGCATGAATAAATCAAAAAGGCTGAGTGGAATTGAGGGAATAGCATGTTCAGCAGTCGAAAATTCTAGGCCCACCGGTCGCACGCAGATTGCAGAGACAGCCCATGCCCATGGATGCCAGTGCCTCAGGCTACCAGTTCAATCGCAGCAGCACTACTCACGTGGAGTGGACTTACAAGTTTAACAGTACTCTAAAGGGCACCGCAGACTGGCGATTTTTCGAGCGATTTTCTAGGCGACCGCCCTTGCGACCACAGAGGCGACTGAACATATTTTTAGTTTTTTTTGTTTTTGTTGACTCGTTTGCGACAAATGCTTCTTTGGAAGATCAGTGATGTCGTGGATAACATCACTGGTCGACATCAAAGGTAATTATTGCAGGCGACGTAGTAGTCGCATCGGTAGTCGCCCCTATTTTAGTCGCCAGTGTGCGGAGCCCTTTACGTAATGTATGTTGAGTAACGAAGGAATAAACGTGGTCTTCCAAACGCGACGTAGTATCACTTCTAGGCCTGATACTACGTCGCGTTTGGAAGAATATTACCACGTTTATTCCTTCGTTACTCAACTCCTTATAGGCCTAGCTAAAGCATGGCGCACACGAGCGACTAAAATGGGGCCGACTACCGATGCGACTACTACGTCGCATGTGATAATTACCTTTGAGGTCGATCAGTGATGTCATCCGCGACATCACTGATCTTCCAAGGAAGCATTTGTCACAAACGAGTCAACAAAAACTAAAAAAACTAAAAATTTGTTCAGTCGCTGCTGTGGTCGCAAGGCCGGTCGCCTAGAAAATCGCTCGAAAAATCGCTCGTGTGCGCCATGCTTAACGCAGGAATTTTTTTTTCCAAATCGTGGTTGTCAATGATTCGTCGTCTGCACGCATTCCGTCGCTGTACTGTTTTTGAGCAATGACCATAAAATGAAACTTTTCAGTGTAAAATAATGAAACGCAACATCCTGCAGTTGTTCCGATCAGTGTATTTTTCTGCATTTAAGTGCAAAATCAAAGTTTTGAGTGTAAAAAATATGGTCAAATATGGTGGGTAGGCAGGTATGAATGGGCCATGTCTATAAATGGTCACCAAATATTAGGGAGTTTTCGCAAATCTGACGAAAAACGAAGTACGAAATACGAAATTGGACGTCATATCCATGACGTAATGTATTTCAGGAAATGGCTGGTACCACAAATATCGCCTGCTGCAAGAGCGTCTTTTAGCGTATGACGTTATAACGACAGAGGTACGGTGTATATTAAAATTTGAAATTTATCTTTCGTTTCCACTTCGTTGATACGAATTGCAAATTTAAAAATTCAAGATGCGCCATAACTCTTTCGATCTTACATGACATGCTAAAAGACGCACTGGCAGGAGGGACATTTGTGGTACCAACCATTTCCTGAAATACATTACGTCATGGATATGACGTCCAATTTCGTATTTCGTACTTCGTTTTTCGTCAGATTTGCGAAAACTCCCTATTGAAGGAAGTGATTGAATACTAGAGTAACACACTTCCATTACTTATTGCTCTACACTATAGTCATGACGTCTATGAATCTGAAACCGAAACTTCTCCACGTCTTGCGTGGAAATAGAAAGATTTCACCGCGCATTGAGAAAACAATTCTGATCTTAACAAAGTTGAACAAATACATGGGACGAAATGAAAGTCGGATTGGCGGAAAGGAACGTGAAGTAGAGATCAGGGGTTCTCTTGGTTTACAGAGGATAACAAAGCCAGCTAAGTGTCCAGGTATCGTGTAAGTAGAGTTGATGCGTTTCCCGTACCATCTTAGACATGACTGATATCTCCGACTCCAGAGTATTACATCAAACCTTCGATTTTGTGGAGAATTTTTTAATAGAGTATGTTCGCATGTGTAATTTCTACTCCTTCTGCAGATACAATAGCTTGCACTTTCGGGTCTGTATTTATAAGCGAAAATTACATCCTCGTACTCTGTGAAAAAAGAATCCCTATAACGGTTCATATCAGTCATGTCAGTTGCGATTTTCAGCGTTATGCCTGATGACAATAATGCTGTCATAGTCAATCCGTCTAGTGTAATATTGGAAACTGTCGCTCTGTAACCTTCAAACCAATTGCAAATTATCACAACTCTGGTTCCCTTTCCGAAAGTTGACCACACAACATCATCGTGTTTATAACATGAGTGCGATCGGGGTATGGGAAATCGATAGACTTGAGATTTGTTGAATACGTTATGAAGGGAACGCCGAAAAGCGTACCTTTCAGTGAATAACAGAAACCGATTTTTGAACATGTTAATCCATTTTTGACAATAACCGATAGACTCGTCGTATTGAAATGTGTGCATTAAGCGAAACGTGTTTTGACGATAAGAATAAAAGTACATTTTAGACTTAGTGATTCCTCCTTTACGTGATATCACGAGATAATCAGATAAATCGTCGTACCACCATGAATCTCTGCTGCCTCGAAATGTAAAGGGTGGACTTAAAAAGGACCGGCCCCTGTGCACGATCATGTAGTTCTGAAGCTAAGAACATAAGTAAGTTTATGTAACAAAGATTCAATCAAATAATCGATTTTTTCCTATCAACTGGCCATAATAAATAGCAGGCCACAATAAATAGGTGGCCACAATGTGTCATCCGATCGACACGCAGGCACCGTTCTTTTGAATAAATAAAAAAAAATAAATAACTAGAGTTCAGTTGAGTCTGCATGCAGACTCTGGAGTCTCCGCCACGCGTCGCATGTCACACTAGGCCTATAAGAGACATGCACGGCCAATTTTGACCCACAATA
>NMRB01000089.1:587973-660594 GCA_002633025.1 Notospermus geniculatus
GCGTGACCAAGAGCACTACAGTAACCTAGCAAAAGGAGTCAATGGAATTACTGAAGTAGAGTTCGATTGTGCACAGAAACAGGAATCAATTCAGAAGATGTTGAAGTCACGCAATCCTTGATAAGGGGACAGCTGCGTGATTGCTTGGAGGAAAGAAAGTTGACCATGTTCCCTCACAGGAGGTTTGCTACCAAGCCACATTTACAAATGCTGCAAATGACCGTGTTTTGTACCTGCCACAGGACTGTCAGCATGAACGAAATGATTTACATTGTACTCTGATAATTGTCACAAGTGGTTCCACTACAGGTGTGTTAACCTTTCCACACAGGATGCCCTGAAGATGGCAGTAGACGACGAATATGTCTGTCTCTCTTGTAAAAGGAACACAGACAAACCACGAAAAGGACATAATTGTGCCCGATAAAATGGGAGCCGAGTCGGGGGAAAGCCCCACCATATTTGAAGACATTTCAGCAATATGTTTTTCAGGACGAAATATTACATGTACATTTTTGTAATTCATTCTCTAAATTCGCAATATCATCAAAATTACCTTTTTATATGGACGTAACGATGGGCTCTACCTTCTGTAGGCTATATTATGGGATTAATTATAAGTGGTCCAACTATATCTTACCTGAATTCAGATCTGTCTATGGACCGCTGAAAACGGCCTGGAATGATGCACGCCGGAATCTGATGAGCAGTCCTATGGACTTGTTGTGAACCACGGCAATTTCTTCTTCCTCCTTCGGGTAGCTTGGGAGAAACATGAGAAAGCTGTGGTGATGACAAATGTCCAAAGTAGCAGAAGGAAAGAAAGAAATGTCCTCCACATCAGACAACTGGGGGACAAAATCGTAATCGATACGTTGCAGCCATGTACGTTTATTCTGTGCAACGCCTAGGAGTTAAAAAGATCACACACTACTTCCTAGAGAAGGGCCACATGCAAAACGAAAATGATACTGTCCACTCCACCATCGAGGGGGCTAGGCACAGAAGATTTACTGTGGTGATGACAAATGTCCGAATGTTGTCATACATATGCCAATGTTCCTGGGAAATAGTTCATTCGGCCTGAGTTCAAGAAGGAGTTGCTTTGTGAAAAATTCTTCACGAAGGCGAAGGCGGCTACGTACAGGTTGCACACCAAAATGTAGGCATCAAGGTGAGCAATTTTGCCCTAAAGGACATTTTTGGGCTCATGCCGCTCGAACCATTCGACAAGCAGGCAGAAAATTCCTGAACCAACCACCCCGTCAGTTGCAAGCCACACTTAAACCCTTTGTCCTCCGTGACATTACACCTGGAGACATGTTAGAAACACCAACGTGGGTTACTAGTACTTCCACTAACATGTTCTCATGCACTTGTAGTATTTACAATGTCCATAAGATTTGTGGCAAAACGGTTGCCTGCAGCAGTGTCAACATTTTATTCCCACTGAGGTCAATGAGAACATCCTGATTCTCACATGCATCAATAATGATACATATACAGTGGACCCTGTGTACCAGGATGCTGAAGGACCAATGTCACAATGTGACAACCTTAAACAAGTGTGGCCCTATTGGTGCAGAATTGTAGAAGCACCTCTCTTTGCAGAAAGAGTAGACAAGAGATGGTCACCCACCATCAGCCACACGTACACTCAGTCCATCAGCAACATCCACTCCTCAGCCAAAGCGCTGCAAACTCGACGGTGAAGATGATGAAATGGCCAGGGCCATTGTGCTCACCTCTGTGACAAGTCTCCATGGTTAAGTGTGAAACTATGACTCTCATGGTGAATGTTGAAGGATCAGTACAGATAAGATGAAGCTGAACAAACCAAGAAGTATTTTTATGATCTGATCAGTATTATCAGTCAATGACATAAACTCAGGTGATGGCACCCGGAAGGAGTACAATTTCTGAATACAATGAATACAAGTGGTATTTGTGAACAAACTGCTTTCCTGTCTAGGTCACAGATGTCAAAAATTCTATTTTTCAAGATGGCCACCTGGTGGCCACACGTGACGTTCGTTGGGACTGAAATATCAGCAGGAATGTACAGGATTATACTTGCATAGATATTTAGACAACACTGAAACATCGTAACATTTACTACCGATGAGATATGGCCAAAGTCAATTTTTCAAGATGGCAGCTTGGCAGCCATGTTGAACTCCAATTGAACCGAAATTTGGCATATAAGTAGACAGTACCAAGACACATATTTAGGCACAGTTAAAGCATCCTAGCTCCCACTATTTATGAGGTGTGGGTCGAAGTCCATTTTTCAAGATGGCTCCCTGGCGGCCATATTTGACGTCGAATCTGACTGAAATTTACCATATATTTTTATGGTACCTAGATATATATTTTGACAACGTTAAAACATCCTACCTACTCCTATTTATAAAATGTGGGTCAAAGTCCATTTTTCAAGATGGCTTCCTGGCGGCCATATTTGAAGTCCGATCGGGTTGAAATTTGGTGCATTCGTGCAGGGTGCCTAGATATATCTTCACCCCAAATCACAACACTCTATGTCAAATAGCAATGAAATGTGCCACCAAACAGTGAATTTTGAACTTTGACCTCTGTGACCTTGAAAAGTAGGTCAAATCAAAAACCCGGGATTTATGTGATGAAGTCTCACCAGAGGAACCCACCATAAAAGTTTCGTGGTTCTAGCTAACAGCGTTCAGGAGATACGGCCGAAAGAAGGTTTTCACAAAGCGCCCCCTACAGGCCAGAGTGTACAAGCAACAGCGCTAAGTTTCGGTCCAGAGATAGTTTTTACCATAGGGTACCTGTACACCAAATTTCAAGTTTGTAACCCAAGCGGTTTAGAAATGTGCCACCCCTGTTAACGACGACGGACGACGGACGACGACGACGGACGACGACGGACGACGACGTACGACGGACGACACACCATGAGAGAAGCTCACCTCCACAGAGGTGAGCTAAAAACAGGGGCTGTCTCACTACCATTGTCACTGATTCAGAGTAACAAGACCCAAATGTGTCATTCACATGTTCTGATTCAGAGGAGAAAGATCCCACATGGAGACCAAATATGAGTGCCACAGAGAGTAATGAACCATGCATTCATGAATCATGTATCAATTTAAAGTCAGGAATTTGCTGGAAGCACATTGCATTCCTATTGCTTTCTTGACTGATTTTGAATCATTTTTTGGATGTAATGATAATTTAACATTAGCCTCGGCCTATGTGATGCTGAAGAACCTATGTCACAATGTGTGACATCCTTAAACAAGTGTGGCCTTATTGGTGCAGAATTGTTGAAGAACCTCTCTTTGCAGAAAGAGTAGACAAGAGATGGCTTTGGCTAAGTTGACCAGATTCTCACTGCATCAATGATGATACAGTGGATCCTGTCTTCAAGGAAGCGAACGACCCATTTCCCAACGTGACATTCTGAAACAAGTGTGCCCCTATTGGTGCAGGATTGTTGAAGTACCTCTCTTTGCAGAGAGAGTACACAAGAGATGGATTCTGGGTGAGTTGACCAGATTCTCACATGCCTCAATGATGATACTGTGGATCCTGTCTTCAAGGAAGCGGAACGAACCATGTCGCAATGTCGCAACGCGACATCCTTAAACAAGTGTACTGTAGAATTGGTCGAGTATTGTGATGCGCTGTAATTTTCCTGTTTTGTAAGCTGATTCCTGCTTGGTTGCCGAGCACAGGGTGAGGGGTTAGCTTCGCAGTATAAAAGCTAGCTCTCATCCTGTGTTAGGCAGTTCCATCCAGCGATCAGTACCGCTCACACCGTGTACATATTATCTTGTCTGACTGAATACAACAGCGATTTATCAAGGTACTTAATGCGTTTGGTGTTCATTTACATACACTGTACATGGTACACTAATGCATGCATGCTTGCACATGTGTGTATTGTTACGCCACTGACCACCATTGTCACTGCCAGCGACAACTTTGAGGAACGATCCCCGCCACACAGGCTCGCACACCGCCCCGCGTAAACGTTACAGTACCCCTATTGGTGCAGAACTGTTGAAGAACCTCAATTAGCAGGAAGAGTACACAAGAGATGGTTTCAGGGTGAGTTGACCAGATGCACGACTGTACTCATCTTCTTTTTTTCCAGATATAACAGGGATCAAAAGGACGGGCAGAAGAATTCAAGAGGACTGTTCTTTGGAAACCAACCAGTGTCGGGCCTGTGGCCAACAGTTCGAATGTCCATCTGGATTTTTTAAAAGGGCATGGTGCATCCACTACTCTGCCAGTCAATGCTCTGTCCGATGTGAGATGTCTCTTTGTGGCCAGACAAAGAGTGATATGGAGTGGGAGTGCGACAAGTAGTTTCCTTTATTTCTGCGTCCACAACAGTTAGCTGCAGAAAGAACATTAAGAAAATGGCGGAACTGCTATCAGAAAGTCTTGAAATTCTACTCCATTAGGGAGGAGTTTCCTGTCAATTGTAAGACATTTGTCAGCCAGGGAGGATCTAGAAAGAAGAGGATGATGGTGCCATCCCCATCGCCTGGCCTAACCGTAGTGATGATGCTATTAGTGATCGTACTGGACCAGCGCCATCGTCATCCAGACTGAAGAAGAAGGTATGCCACGGAAACTGACTGGACGTGCCATCACAGACTATTATTACTCCAATTGCTCCAATAATCAATCCTGTCCAAATGGAAAAAGCTACAATGCAAGCTGAACTTATTGGCATTGAAGTATCATTGTCATACAGGTGCACAACATGTGCGAAGTCTAACGCTTACATTGCTACTTCATTAGCACGTTGCCACTACTGCAACTCGCAACTGAAGTTGCAGAAATGCGACAAGATATACGAAGCGAGAGCAACTCTCCTGGATGGTAAACACTGCCATCATCTTGTCTTCTCACAGAGTTGCTTATCGGATGTGGTGGAATCAAAAACCTGTTATAATGTTACTTATCCTTATTTGATACATTGATGATTGATTTGAAGACAATCCGGTCATTAGTTTAGAAGTTATTACAGTTCTTATGTTTTTGGTTTTGGCCACCTGGAGGCGAAGCCAAGCTAACAATCGAATCGGACTGAAACTTGGTATCGTACGTCATATGACGTAAGAATATATGTGCCAAGTTTTACATCAATGGCTCAACAGCTAGTGGTTACGAAATGCGCCCTGCTAACATACGGCAAACGACGACGACCGACAAGGGACGCTGCAGCACACTATAAGCTCACACATGCGTGAGCTAAAAAGGTACAATACAGTCATGACAGTCCAAAATTAAAGTCCACCACGATGCGTTTCGCGTGCACAGGACGTGGACTCGGAGAAGACGATGATGTCACCAGCCGTTTCACCAGCAGTGGGTACATGAACTTGCAGACGAAATATGTTGCGGACGAAACAGATGTAATGAAATTGAGTGCGTGGGGCTCACATATTGACACATTACAAATGAGAAGCTCTTACCACTTGACGAATGTCAGCATAAAGACTTTCAACAATGTCACACACTTGTCAACAACGCAACGCACCACCACAATTAAAGCAATACCGCCGCTACAAAACTGGAAAAATCTTCATGATGCTGAGGTCTTCCAGCTAGTAGTATGTCCACCCAGATACCACACTTTTTAAATGATGACGTAATAGGATGACCTTGAGGTGATTACGTAATTACGTAACATTGCCAGGTGATATAGCTTCATTACTAATGAGGTGTTAATTAAATGATGCGTGATAAATGTTTTTCTTGGTAGGGGGGTGCTAATTAGATGATTCATTATGTACAGGGCTATTGTGTTCTCTTTTTCATTTTAACAATGACAAAAATTTGTTTGTTTACAAAATGCGGACACATTTCCTGATGCCATAATATGGTCCCAAAATGTTAATTATAACTCAACAATGACAAGTAATGACAAGCAACAGGTGGTTCATTGTGTACCGGGCTATTGTGTTTTTTCATTTTAAAAATGACAAAATGAGCTTGTTTACAAAATGCATGATTTTTTTTCTCTGTGTTATCAAACCTTTTCTTTCATTTCTTAGAAATTTTTTATGTTTCAGCAGGCAATATACCTTGGGTGATTTGTCTCCTGGTAAATGATTTTGTGATCATTAGAAGGACCGTTTGTATCTTTTAGGTCTATAGCCTACTTAGCAATCGCTGATGTACCCGTCGGCCACGCACTCAGTGGCAGCCACAATCACAGGGTGTACAACATTGGTGAAATTCCGCCGAATATGCTGATCGACGCCTGTACATGTAGCTATGCACTGGGTGCACCTCACTCGGAAACATCCAGTACACATGATCATCTCCCACGGTCGCTTGAATGTCATGCAGCCAAAGCACGCCGCATCGGCACCCTCTTCGTCGTATAGACCTCGGAACAGTGCATGCATACATTGTAGCCTCCACATTTTCTCCATACATGTTATCGAGAGTTCTCTGGATGAAGTCTGTGTACGACATCTTGCAGGCAGCTTCGAGTGTGATGGGACTATGCCCAGGCCTAGACGTGTAATTTATACCGGAGATGATCTACCTACTGTTTCACACATCAACACATGCATACCATAGGCCTAACTAACTCAGCATGTGTTGGGGCATTAATTGCTCATCACCTCATATTCTGAAGGCACTGACTCTATTGAAGAAATATAGATAATTAACTTCGTAAATTGAAAGGTGTGAAAACGTTTCTCACCACACCTCATTACAGAGGGCACTGCCAACAGTATGTGTTTTTACGCATGATGTATCCCCTAGCATTATGACAAAATGAACATGTTTACAAAACTTGAGCCCTTTTTCTGATGGGGTGATATGTTCATTGTAGAAACACAGTCAGAATTTTCACAATGTCTTGAGGGCGTCCCCAAACGTGTTGGAAGTAAAGAGAAGATTTTATTTTGTGGTGATCAATTTTATTACACATAGGTTCACAAGTTACAGCTGAACATGAAGCCTGCACTTGCGGTGATCTGAATTAGAGAATAAACAATGAGTGGTTATCAGTCTTTAGGCTTATGGCCTGTGATCAGTCCTCCTCAGATTCAACTTCCGATGGTATCATCTTGTTCACCATGTATTTACGGTAGGAAAGTGCAGCACTGACTGCCTCATCTCGATCAAAGCCATCCAGCTCGAGATCTCGTACTTTTTCCATGATGACCTTGTATACAGGAAGTTTCCGAAAAATGTGCAGCCTTATCACTTCATTCTTAAAGATCCTTCGCAGAGATTTTCTGTACTTGGGGAGGAGCAGTTTATGAACCCTCTCACGAGCCTCTCCTCTATCAATGTCATTTAGCTCTTCTAGCATATGATCCCTTTCATCCGCATGCTCAGCATATGCTTGTTCAACCATTTCAGAGACTATTGCCGGTAGTTTACGATTTCCATAATCGTTCTCACTGTCTTCATCTGTATTCTCCGTATCATCTGACGAATCAGGAATGACACTACTGTCTTCACTGTCTTCAATATCGTCACTGGATTCTTCACTCTGCCTTTCAGCCATTTCATCTTTATGGTCCATATCAGCATCTTCTGTATGCATTGACCTGTTGTGTCGGTACAGACTGAATCGGGTAGCAAAATGTCTGCCACACTTTGCACAGAGATGGGCCATCTTTCTTTTACAATGGATTAATGTTATGGGGATATCATCACACTTTTATTGAAAACAAACGATCAGGTACTGTACGCTATGTGCCCATAGGCCTACTTTCAAATCATGGGCACATAGCTATTCATCATGTACACATAATGTACAACAGGTGCAAGCTACAACGGAACTGTGCAGCCCAGCCATTGATACAGGCTTGGAGTGGGCAGCTTTATTTTACTGATGTGCAGTATGAGCACGTGACACATGTGTACATAATGGCACATGTGCATATGCGTACATAGTGTACATAGCGTACAACCCGTCCATAAGGCCCATATCTATTCATACAGGTTTATTTTACTGATGTGTAGTATGTACGCATGGCACATGTGCACATAATATGCACATGTGCATATGCGTACATAGTGTACATAGCGTACAACCCGTCAATAAGGCCCATATCTATTCATACAGGTTTATTTTACTGATGTGCAGTATGTACGCATGGCACATGTGCACATAATATGCACATGTGCAAGTGCAAGTGCAGGCTTCATGTTCAGCTGTAACTTGTGAACCTATGTGTAATAAAATTGATCACCACAAAATAAAATCTTCTCTTTACTTCCAACACGTTTGGGGACGCACTCAAGACATTGTGAAAATTCTGACTGTGTTTCTACAATGAACATATCACCCCATCAGAAAAAGGGCTCAAGTTTTGTAAACATGTTCATTTTGTCATAATGCTAGGGGATACATCATGCGTAAAAACACATACTGTTGGCAGTGCCCTCTGTAATGAGGTGTGGTGAGAAACGTTTTCACACCTTTCAATTTACGAAGTTAATTATCTATATTTCTTCAATAGAGTCAGTGCCTTCAGAATATGAGGTGATGAGCAATTAATGCCCCAACACATGCTGAGTTAGTTAGGCCTATGGTATGCATGTGTTGATGTGTGAAACAGTAGGTAGATCATCTCCGGTATAAATTACACGTCTAGGCCTGGGCATAGTCCCATCACACTCGAAGCTGCCTGCAAGATGTCGTACACAGACTTCATCCAGAGAACTCTCGATGACATGTATGGAGAAAATGTGGAGGCTACAATGTATGCATGCACTGTTCCGAGGTCTATACGACGAAGAGGGTGCCGATGCGGCGTGCTTTGGCTGCATGACATTCAAGCGACCGTGGGAGATGATCATGTGTACTGGATGTTTCCGAGTGAAGTGCACCCAGTGCATAGCTACATGTACAGGCGTCGATCAGCATATTCGGCGGAATTTCACCAATGTTGTACACCCTGTGATTGTGGCTGCCACTGAGTGCGTGGCCGACGGGTACATCAGCGATTGCTAAGTAGGCTATAGACCTAAAAGATACAAACGGTCCTTCTAATGATCACAAAATCATTTACCAGGAGACAAATCACCCAAGGTATATTGCCTGCTGAAACATAAAAAATTTCTAAGAAATGAAAGAAAAGGTTTGATAACACAGAGAAAAAAAATCATGCATTTTGTAAACAAGCTCATTTTGTCATTTTTAAAATGAAAAAACACAATAGCCCGGTACACAATGAACCACCTGTTGCTTGTCATTACTTGTCATTGTTGAGTTATAATTAACATTTTGGGACCATATTATGGCATCAGGAAATGTGTCCGCATTTTGTAAACAAACAAATTTTTGTCATTGTTAAAATGAAAAAGAGAACACAATAGCCCTGTACATAATGAATCATCTAATTAGCACCCCCCTACCAAGAAAAACATTTATCACGCATCATTTAATTAACACCTCATTAGTAATGAAGCTATATCACCTGGCAATGTTACGTAATTACGTAATCACCTCAAGGTCATCCTATTACGTCATCATTTAAAAAGTGTGGTATCTGGGTGGACATACTACTCAGCTCTCAAAATTCCATGTTGAAATTCTAGCCCTCGAAATACTGAGCCAGCACACTTGTGTATATTGGCCTACACAGTTTTGGTGGGAAACTATAATGTATATGGGACATACTGGAGTAGAATATCAACAAATCAGAATGAAAAATGAACCACAAATGCCTGTTTAATGACTTTGTTTATCAAACATTGTCAAATGACTCCAAAACAAAGTTGTTTCCTTGAACTCTCTTAGCAGGCCGAGGTATCATTCTCTGAATTGGGCACCAACTGACAAAAGAACGATGAACAAGGGAACACGTGCGCTGTCACTCCACAGTCATGCCGACACTTCAAAACAAAAATTAGTAATTTATCCGCAATGTATTCATATCTCTTGACGCCATATTCGCGCTCTTCTTTCTGATTGGTCAGTCAACTCCAGTCATGAACAGTAATGAATGTAGTTCTGCATAACAACAGTGACCATATTTGGCACAGCTTCTGCCCTCACACACTTGTCTGGAACCTGCGGGTAAGCACTGTCACTCAAACTACGCACAAGGTGGCAAAACAATCCTTTCTAGGCCCTTAACCTGAATATTCTAAAGTTACACGCGTGTTGGCCTAATCGCACCTGCTCAATACAACGCTTATGCAGTGGTCAGTGTAAACCCTGAATCCCCCCTGGTCAGAAGATAGATATCTTATTAGACCCTTTGTTCTTGGGTGGGAAGGGGTTAACACTACATGATGGCTACAGTCCTTTTTGAATCAAGGTATATATCTTATTAGACCCCTTGGCCTAGACCCAAATAGGTTACCTGTTAAAGCTTGTGTGCATCTCTTCACTGTTAGTAGCAGAAAAAGCTGAGCTTTTACACAAATTCACTGTTCAAACATCAGGCCTGTTGTTAGTTCTAAGCCTTTTCTCAAATGTTATTGAACTGTAGTTTTCATCTGTTTGGCCATTCGTTGTGCATCTTATTGTTGTTCGACTTCCATACCTTGGCTCCACTGGTCTTTAAGTAGGGCACTATGTCATGGAAGTAGGTCAGGTCAAACATACACTTCATCAGCTTTAGTTTGACACTAATTAAAAAAAAAAAAAAAAAAAACTCAATAGTCCCGCGCCTTCAACAAAGTTGGTTGATCTACGACCCTGCTGAGCAGTGCGTTTCGCTGAAAGACTTGCTGGCTAAGTCGCATTTGTTGCGTCGCCCTGAAGCACTAACGAAACAGCAATTGATTCAGGCTAAACATCTTCGTCACCAAAACACCCATTGGAACGCTCATTTTTTGAAAAGATTAAATTTTCACATCAGGAAATTTAGCGTGCCACAGAACAAGCTTAAAAAACATAAACAGCTGCGTCGTGCGAGAGCATTTCTGGTTAGCCGGTAAGACTTTCAGCGAAACGCACCCGTGTCGAACGCTTAAGGCTGGCTTCACACTGCGAGCGAAATGGCGAAGCGAAGCAAATTTCCATTGTCCTATAGCGTTACAGGCCATTGTCATGCTTCCAGATCTTTTCACCACATCGCTTCGCTTCGCCATTTCGCTCGCAGTGTGAAAGCGAGCAAAGGCCCCTTGAGATTTGAATAACCGTCCGTTTACACAATGTTACATTCGTTCAAAGCATCCTCGCTCATTTATACGTCGATGCTCATGATGGTGTTGTTCTAACATTCTTAGGCGGACTTCCGTCTGCACAATGCGGGTAAAATTTGGTCAACGCTCGGTGATGCACAAGTTTGTCGGGAAAACGGTCTCGAACGGATCATTCACTTACTTATCCATGAACATCATCATACAAATGAACGAGGATATTTTGAACAAATGTGTAAATAATCATTAGTGACCTCCTCTCCGGTTGATTCACACAATTATTTTCCATTCCAAGCTAATGGCTTCCCCTGTCTGTTTTTAACCACAATAGTTACACAACGCCGTTCACCCACCCAGAGGATGCTATTATTTCGGCTTGAGTCCACTTTTTGATGATAACACCCTTAACACTTGATACCGATTTCGTTTGAGCACAGGTCTGCCGTCCAAAGGCAGAATCTAGTAACTCACATTTTCATGAAAATTGAGATACGGACGTTTTTGGAGCCACTAAGTTTTGCTCAAGCTGTTAGTCTAAGCCCCGCTGCAAATGGATGTCCGCATTATCATGATTATGTTGCAACACCCACTGAAAAATCTAGTACCTCTATCTGATTTTAAGATTAGAGTGGAAAAATCACACACCACTACACCGGTTACTTATAAAACCCGAAATGAAATGGCCGAAATGATCGAAATGGCCGAAATGATCGAAACGGCCGAAACGATCGAAATAGATGAAATGACTTTACACTTAGGTGGCCTATTACGATTTTTCAAGTAAACTGAGTGCTTTAAGTATAGTAGATGTACCGGTAGCAACCATGCAATAATAGGATGATAGGAACATGCATAAAATCAGGACACAAGATAAAAATTGCCGTTAGGAAAATTATGGCATTTGGCCGTTTCATTTTAACTCAGCCAGTCGCCACGCATGGCGGTGCAGTATCTTTCCACGCAATACACTGGTTCCAGTTTTGCCGTACGTGCCGCCACCTTTAATTTTGGCGGGAGTTTTTAAAAAAATGAACATCATGATTGACTATACCTCAGCGATGAGGCTCACTTTATGGCTCAATAGCCATAAATTACCTTTCTTCCACTAGAATGCTCCGATCATGTCAACATGGCGTTGTGGAACAACTGAGCATGCAATACAATTCCAACTTCCCTTTCGTAACATGGTGGGCATCCCATTTCAGTGCACATTTAGTTTTGGGGCTACAGGGTAGATTGTATTAATTAGGTTTTTTGAGATGTAAAATATGAAAATAAGTGAATTTTTACATTGTTAATTTGCTTTTTTCCCTATTTTTCAATCCCATTTCGACCATTTCGATCATTTCGGCCATTTCATTCCGGGTTTTATAAGTAACTGATGGTTACTTATAAAACCCGGAATGAAATGGCCGAAATAATCGAAATGGCCGAAATGCAACCCCAAAGTAAACGTGCACTGAAATTCCCGCAAGTTACGCGGTGGAAACAGCCGCCCTCTTCCTCAGGTGTTCAGCTTCAGACAGGTCGATCCCTCACTGTGGTGGAAACAACCACGCCCATCCTCATGTGTTCATAAATGTCTAACCCTGCCAATTGAGGGTTTTTCCTGTTTGAATATGAGCCACCAGTATACCCCCGTATAAAAATAGTCATGATGTACCGGTACCTTTAAAAACTCCTGCCAAAATTAAAGGTGACTGGCTGAGTAAAAATGAAACGGCCCAATGCCATTAACAATTTTCCTAACGGTTCTCTTGCCGTGTCCTGATTTTATGATGCATAATGGTATCATGGCTAGTTGCATGGTCGCATGTCATGATGTAGGCCCATGCCAAACCTGCACTACGGTACATCTATTGCAGACTTCAAGCACTCAGTTTAGGCCTACACTTAGGTGGCCTACGATTTTTTAGGTAAAGTCATTTCATTCCATTTCGATGATTTCGGCCGTTTCGATCATTTCGGCCATTTCGATCATTTCATTTCGGGTTTTATAACTAACCATTCCGGTTACAGAGGTGCATAATATTCCATCTACAAATATGACGCAATATTTTGAAAACATTTCCTTAAAGGTACAGAAAAGGATTATCTATTGTCCTCATTCTACTGGGATTAGTCAATTTATTAGGAATCAGCTTTATTTGCTGCAAAACGATGTGGACTCGGAAGAATAAAAGGAAAAACTGAAGGTAAGACATTTACTTTTTTTGGGTAATGCGCATGGGCATCATGACAAAGACAGGGTATAAATGCCGAGGGTGTTGATCATTGACTTCAGACAGTCACGAACATTCAACATGGATTTTATAGAAAGGGAAGCGGAATGCTCTGCCTCTAGCTCTGAATCACAGAGCGAACACATGGAGTTAGATGAACTTATGGATTTCATAGAAGATACATCCAACAGTGAAAATGAAGATCAATCGTTTTATAGATCTTTCGACGTAAGTATAATAACATTATTATTATAGTTATATACGTATTATTTATTTAATATATGTAATGTTTGTCATATATTTGTTAATTTTTATACTTTCAGAATGCCCAGAAGAAAAGAAAAAGGCAAATTTCGTCGTCGACACCTTCTTCGCCAGATAAAACCTCCATTGAAGAGAATGCCAAGCAGAACGACGCTGATCAAATCGACCAACAGATTTCGGAAAGAGAGGGTTCGAATCGCACGCAGAACGACGATATCGATAACGGGATTTCGGAACGAGAGGATTCGATCGACCAACAGATTTCGGAAAGAGAGGATTCGAATAGCACGCAGAACGACGATATCGATAACGGGATTTCGGAACGAGAGGATTCGATCGACAAACAGATTTCTGAAAGAGAGGATTCGAATAGCACACAGAACGACGATATCGATAACGGGATTTCGGAACGAGAGGATTCGATCGACCAACAGATTTCGGAAAGAGAGGATTCGAATAGCACGCAGAACGACGATATCGATAACGGGATTTCTGAACGAGAGGATTCGAATCACACGCAGAATGAAATTGCAGCCACTGAAGACAGGAATGAGTCAGAAGACGACGAAGAGGAAGACGAAGTGGTAAGATCTTTACTTAATAAGTACAGGGACAACAAAGATCAAACACCTGTTCCATTTTTAGACATAACTGCCGACAATTACCTATATTATGATGAAGTACTTCAGTGCACTGGTATGAAGTTATTGGACCTAGAGTTAAAGAAATATTACTCTAAAGTCCAAAACAACAAGGGTTGCAAACATTACTTACTGATAGGCGTACCAGTTGTCAAAAAAGGCTCAAATATGCATATAAATGTCTGTTTCATGCAAACAATATTTGCCAAGTACGAGATATCATCATACATATTTCGTAGATATGACGATCTTGGCTACTGTTTTTATTTTGAATGCGAAGGTACGCCTCGCTTCACATCCATTCAATCAATCGCAGAAAAGGAATTCGGAGGCAAATATTCTTTGCATGTCATCAGAAAATCCTGTGTAAATAAGTTATCTGACCACATCCTTAGCTTAAATGAGCCACATCGTACCACGGATTTGGGCGATAGTGTATATAAATTCATACACAAGAGGCACGGTATCCCTACCGATAAAGGTACGGTAGATGGGACAATTACCGATAATTGGGATGATATTGAGCCACATCAATGCACATTTGATAGGGCAGTATTCCAAGAGTTCGTTACTGTCTGCTTGGACCACAAAATAGTAGTAGAAGCAGATATTGTACATGAATGCCAGAAACTAGCCACCTTGAAGCAATCATCATATATTGAAAAATCGGCATTGCCGAAATCGATAACCACAGAAGATGATTTCATAAGAAAATTTAAGAAAACCATACTTGCATGGGTTTTCAATGAATCCTCTAAACATTCCAAACTGGAAGACGCAATGTTCGTGCCATATTCCATCGCATTTCGCGAAGTAAAAGAAATGCCATTTGTAAATCTGATGGAGGCAGCGATCCGAAAACATTTTTCGGATGAAGATCTGAGAATATTGGACGATAGTTTAACAACCGACAAGATTTCCTTATTACATACTGACTGTCGCGAGGTACTACAAAATATTGGTGCAAAACTATTTACAGAAGATCAACAGACACACCTGTTGATGCTCACCAACTTTCTGTGTAGTACCAAGCGATACGACGACACTTTCAGACGACTGGAAGACATATCACCGATTGACATATTTCGGCACATTATTACAGCTCTGACCAAAGACAAACACAGGGCTCAAACCATTTTATTTGCTGGTGACCACAAAGGGGGGAAAACAACATTTATAAGAGCGCTCACTGGATTTATAGATGACATAAGTAGAGTCGCTGTATTAAATGCCAACACATTGGGTACTAACCAATTCGCGTTTGAAAACGTTGTTGGCGCATATTCGTGCACGTGTGACGACGTTAGCAAACAAACATTCGACCGAATGGACTCGGATTTCAAGAATATTGCGGATGGGGAACGCGTGCCAATAAATAGAAAAGGGAAGAGGGAAGTAATCATGCAATTTCCACCTATGTTTATGACTACCAATAGTAAAATAACGGACATACCACATGGTCTAAAGACCAGAATGGAAATCTTCGAGGTTGAAAAACGGCCTCAACTTGTGAGTTATATCTCGAAGCAGAAGTTCATCAATTATGATCAGAAGGTCATGTTATTGTTCTACGTTCTGGGTATATCTCTTACCCATTTTGCCAATAGATTTAACATACCCGAAATTAAATCTATCAATGAGAGATTGGTCCAAAATACTCTAATGGACAGAGTTTTGAATACATGTGATTCCAATACCTCTGAAGAAACAATCAAACGTATTGTCAAGGATCTGCCGGATTATATTGAACTCCTTCTGCCTCCGGTAGATGTTATAATGGAACAGCTGTCTATCCAAAATAAAGTGTCATCAGTAAATGACACTTTATTAGATGATGTACTAAGTGAGTGCCCTTTACCTAGTAATCTAGGAAAATGGATGATAGAGAAGTACAACCTATCATATGAGCATATTAAATTGCTCAAGTCTTCATCAACATGTCGGATAATAATAGGCGTACTCCGTGAAGTGAAGAAAGTATCTATGCTAGACAAACCAATGGTAGCCAAACTGCTTTATAGGTGTTTTAGGAACGCAGAAAACTGCACAAGGAATGCCAAGTGCTATGAATGTCTGAAATGTAATTCATCACATCAGTATAAACATGATTGTGGTTGTACTCTTTGTAGATTAAGGGAAACAGGTTACTTCAGTAAGAAGGAGTACTTGTTAAAACATCCATTCCATACCTTCTCATCATAACTGATGAATAGATATTCATCTGAAACGTGTTATCTGGTCGCTCTCCACATATATTATATTTGCACCACAAATATTGCATCTTATATATATTAAATATTATTTATCTGTTTTATTTGAACCTCATGTGTTATATAATTTGCATTGGTGTGGCTCAATATTGCTCAATATATCATTATTTATCTGATACTTTCACTTTGTTTGCATCTCTTGATGTTTTGCATTATTACTTTTTACAGTTTACGTGCGTATTTTGTCAATTCCCTTCAAGAGCTAGAGCCTGCAGTAACTGTTGGAAACAATGTTTACAAAAAAGGCAATTGACACATAACCCTCACTGTAGCAAAGTATTCGCATGGATAAAGGACGTTTTTGAAGAAGAATTTAGCGGGCTAGTTATGTGTAGCTGCTATAGAACAAGTGTTCACGGAGAACAGTGCAGATATTGTGGGAAAGTTGTTGATGGAGATGCGGCCATGCATCTCAATATGATATGGGAAACTCTGTGGCTGTCATTCGCATTATATGGCATGTTCATTATTAGATACCCGTATTACATATTCATTGATGAATTACAATCCATTGCAGCAACGGCAATGCTTTTGGCTTGTAAAGTTCATTACATAAGAAAAGATTCACCATTAACTGTTAAGAAATTAAGCTATTTAACAGATGGAGCTACTTCTAAAACTGACATTTTGAAATTGGAACAAGAATTTATAAAACATAATTGCATCATACGTCCATTGATAATAATGGACCAGTGCGATGTCAGATTGGCGAAACATCTGACACAAATCTTCATATATGGATTCAATCCGTTGATGTCTTTTTCTCCAAAGAAATTGAGACAAATGTCTAAATACCCTGCATTATGTACTTTGCTTTCAGAGTAAAAGAGAAGCATTTGGATACCCTAAAGGTTCTTTCGAATTACCTTCTACATACCTACAAGGGATAAAACATCATCATCTTAAACTGATACATACGGGAAATTCCAAAGGTCAAGATGTCTACGTTGCCCAATATGGGAATTATCCTATGTGCAATCTTTGCAAACAATTCATATACCGGAAAAGATGCATTTCATGTGAAGTGGATGATCCTTCACAGTTGCATCATCCTTGTCTCGGGTATGGGAATCGCTTATGCAATAGGTGTTTGGTCTTTCTTAACTTCTGTACTTATTATGACTGATGCCGTAATAAATATATACTCTTTATTATATCTTTTAGGCTTACTGTGAAGGTTGTACGTTTGGTTATCCCCAGCAAGACCAACATTATTGTTGTATGATCGCTTTTAATTAATGTATTTCTGCATGTATAATTCAAATATATGTCATTATTAAGCGCCATCTATTCGTTCGTTACCATTGTTACCTTTTGGCAGTAACACTCAATGTACATGACAATGTACGTGGTTACCGTTTTAAGCATTACGTTACCTTCGTTACCATCAATTATGCGATATTGACGATGAAGTAAGTTGTAAAAGTCGGTAACATTGGTAACAAAGGTAACATCATGAACATCATTTTGCAGGGCTCAAAATGATATTCATGATGTTACCTTTGTTACCAATGTTACCGACTTTTACAACTTACTTCATCGTCAATATCGCATAATTGATGGTAACGAAGGTAACGTAATGCTTAAAACGGTAACCACGTACATTGTCATGTACATTGAGTGTTACTGCCAAAAGGTAACAATGGTAACTAACGAATAGATGGCGTTATCATTATCAAATGTACTATGAACGTTATGTTGGACTTATCAGACGAGGATATTTCCGATAGAAATTAATCTTCTTAATTCACATATCAAAATGATATTCATGATGTTACCTTTGTTACCAATGTTACCGACTTTTACAACTTACTTCATCGTCAATATCGCATAATTGATGGTAACGAAGGTAACGTAATGCTTAAAACGGTAACCACGTACATTTTCATGTACATTGAGTGTTACTGCCGAAAGGTAACAATGGTAACGCCTCACTAGATGGCGTTATCATTATCAAATTTACTATGAACGTTATGTTGGACTTATCAGACGAGGATATTTCCGATATAAATTAATCTTCTTAATTCACATATCCTATGTATCTGTCACAAGGGGATTTATTGGATTTAACATATCGGATCAAATCAGATGTTGATGATATTTATTAATTCACATCACATATGTTCAGTATCTGTCATAACGTGATTTGATTTGTCGTCACATATCCATGTCAAATATAGTAATCGTCTTACTTCACATATCCTAATTATTTGTCACAAGGGGATATATTTGATTTATCAATCGGATCAAACCAGATGTTGATGATATGTATTACTTCACATCATATATGTTCAGTATCTGTCATACCTTGAGTTTTCAAAATGTTGATTATATGTATGTTTTAACTTGTACTTTACATGTTTCATTATTTACATGATGAAGTTAAAAGGGAGGTGATTTGATAACACTGAAGTCTAGCTGTGTTAGACATATAAGGGATTCATTGTAAAAGTCTGTCATTATTTGTTTCACCCTTTTTATTAGCCTGCGTTCGGTTCATTATGTAATTTCTACATCTTCATCAAATGAGAAACGAAAAGACGTTTACTTCATATGTAGTTTTATTATAAATGTACGTATAACCTAATATGATATTGATAAATAATAAAGAAAAGACAAAACTCTGGTGAGGGTTCGAGTCCCTACCAGGGTAAATTCGATAAAACTCTTGGCGGTAAGAGTTTGTAGGTTTATGGAAACGAGCAATTAGCCTTGGTGCTCGGCCAGACGTTTTGTCTTTTCTCTATATGTAATAACGGTCACTACTTTGGTTTACTTGCTGTAATCAGCCCATTCACGTATAAGTGATGAAGTAATTAATTTCGGATTCTTCCGTTTTACATAACATATAACATTTAAGATATAGGTCACATTTATACATGGTTTACTTCTGATATCTAAAGTGTCTTAATCTATTAACAAGTTGCATATCTTTTGGGAAAATAGTTACTCTACGAGCATGTATGCACAATAAATTTGCATCCTCAAACAAAGATACTAAGTAGCTTTCTGCGGCTTCTTGCAAAGCAGCCAACGCGGATGATTGTATCCTCAAACCTATATGTTCATTTTGGATAATTTCTCTCACTAATCTTTGAAATGGCAATTTCTTTATCAATAAATTTGTATCTCGTTGATACTTTCGTATTTCACGAAGAGCGACTGTACCAGGTCTATATCTATGAGATTTAAACTTGGGAACATTTTTACTGTCTGCGCGTTTCTTGCGCTTAAACACTGTTCCATTAGGAAGTTTACTGAGAGTATCTAACGTTTTCCCTCTACCAACTTGCTTTGGTGTAACTTGCGTCTTAATCCTAACCATCCTGCAACGGAACACCGTCATTCGTAGAATTAAACATATTCAAAATTACAGTTATTTCTGTAGTGTCTATATACTTAATAATTAAAGTATAAACACATATTATTATTAAGCAAATTATAAGACTTAACACCTTCTTCAAAACTGCACAAGGTGTTAACGTGTTATTATTCAAGTTATCCACATCTTCGATTGAGACGGATGCAGATGTGCTTTCCTTTGAGATTTGTGACGTGTTGTTTTCCATTGTTGCTTTATCTGACGGTATGTCAACGGATTTAGCTTTTGTCTCCATAAAATAAACTACCCTGTAAACAAGGGAAACTATGTTTATTTATTGGCATATATTCTTCCCCTATATGATGGGTTGTTGTAAAGTAATGTATATATGCTTCTGTATCTTCGAAGTATTGTCTTCTATTAGGATGTTGAAATTGCAACTCTTGTAAAATATCTATATTTCCATTAATATGCAATAAAGCTAACATGCAATAATTAGCACACCCAAATGAGTTTGGTTTTTGAATCCTGTGTTTTAACACGTAAGCAATAGGAGTAATAGTAAACAACTTAGGACATCTTAATTCGTTGACGTTGTTAGTAGAATCAAATAGATAAATCACGCCATGTTCCTTATACATGCATATTAAATGACCCGACACTCCAGGCCCAGTGACCATATTATTTGGTATATGAATCAATAATATTGTGCCGTTAACTAAAGCATCTACGAATACATAGAAATCTTTATATTCTATATATGAAATAGGTCGTTTAATATTATATTGTTTTTTTAAAATGTCGCATCCATATAATACCTCTTCCTTCGATAAAGCAGTTGTTAGAAACGGTCTGACATTAGCAATATGAGACATCTATAAATAAACCGAATATTTATATGTCAGTGACAGTTATATGATGTTTCCTCTGGTTATTAGGTTTTAATTTGTATCGGTTTTATCCATTACAAGTATACCATATTTTATTAGCCTATTGATAATAATTTTGTTCATAGGTATATAATGACATTGTTCGGTCATGGGTACAGTATCCGCTGATTTCTCTTTACCCAACTTAAACGAAAGATTTTTAATCCCGAAGGTAATTGATCCACCTTTAGGTGAAAAGCGACTTACATCCATTATATAATAATGAAATTACTGCACTATCATAGACCAGGCGTTATTATCCGGGTTATATTTAACAACCAGTTCCTTCTTGGCTATCTTTATTCCTATGATCGAAGAGTCTGCTCTGTTGTCACAATCAACAGTTAGTTGTGCTTTTTGGATGTTTTCTCCCGACGTACTTAATATGGGAGCAGGTAAATCTGGAGATAACAAATTAATACCGTGCACCATAACATAGTTGAAGGAGTCTTTGTTTATTAATTTGTCACTGTCTGTTGCCAACTTGTTTTTAATATATGGATTTCGAGCCCGGTTAAAAAAATCATAATACGGAAAACTATAATCACGTGATACATTTAGTGCTACGCTAGTTCCGGCTGTAACTTGCGCATCAGTAAACTCCAATGTTCTATTCATATCACCTCCTCTTAGTGGCTTTATGTAATATCCATTATAAGCCAATTCCCAACCTTTTATAAATTGATCGGTTTTCTTGTTACAGGGCAACATAGATCTTTTTTGATTTACATTCCCAGCCCTTTCATTAGTCATTGCGGTGAAAATGAATGAATGCACATCCGTGTCATCATCGAATACATGTTGTAAAGTTGGGTTCATAACTTTGTTCACCAACCCTATATCTATAATTGGGTATGTCATACCCGTTGAAGTTAGTTTGGCCCTAATTTTTCTTATTGTCTCGTCTGGCAAGGTTATGAATTTCGCCATTACTTTAAATTCTGTTATTGTATATGAGAAATTTGCGTCGGTTAGGTCCGCGGCTGCTGCCTGTTTACCAAACTTGAACAAACGATTTTTAAGCCTGTCATGTAAATATGTTATAATTGTAATGGATTTACCAGGAGGTGAAAAGCGACCTACGGTACCTTGCTCTACTATATCATCCTTACCAGGCATGTCTGTTACCTGTCGCAACCAAGGATGTGGGGGTTTAACGGTAACAATTATGTCTTCTCCATCTGCCTCATTTTTCTTAATTTTAAAACCTCTGTTAGACAGTGGATTAACATTACTAGATGGATTTATGTGACGCCATTCCCACCTGTTAGTCGTATCGCGTGTGCCAGTGGAAACATCATATAACATAGTTAACAAATCTGCTCTCTTTCTGTTACTCATTACATTTTGGTCGGGAAATGCTGTGTTGTCTAACTTTATTTGCACATCGGATATCCCATCCGTAAAATTTTGCATGTAAACATGGGTATCTGCAGCAGGTGTTGCAGCGTTAAAATCAACTTTTAACTTAACTCGATAATAAATACTAGTTAGATCAATGACTTGGTTAGATTGCGGTTGTAATTCATGCATCAAGCCATCTATAGATTGCGCGTTATTCTGTGTTGTTAAATTAGGGTCAGCCGAATGTGAGAACAATCTGTATTCACTTGCTCCTTCTTGAGGAGTTATTGGTTCCAAATATTTGTCTGTTGTAACGTAGCTGTCCATCAAATCATAACCCAGTCTTCTTCTTTTAAAACGTTGCATGTTTATGCCTTCTGATGTAATAAAGATAATAATTTTTCTTTTAAATCTGTAGGAAACATGTCATTATTAATAATATATTGTTGAATGGATTCGGTGTCAGCATTATGTTGTTGTTTTATTAAATTGAATAACGTTATATCTTCAATATTTGTATCGTCTGCAACGTTTACATTTGTATCGTCAAAATGTTCAATGCATGTTGTCAGCAAGTCAGTAATATCAGACCCTTTACGACCAGCCATAACATTACTGTGTATGCCTTTGGCTAAAGACGCTGCACCAGACCCTATGCCTAATATAGCTGTAATTAATGCTGGGATGGCTGGGAAAAAACCCTCCCTTCGACCTTTTTGTTCCAATATGACATCTGGTATGTTAATATTATCGTCGTCTTCCACAAAATGGGGAACTACATATGCTCGCATTGTTACAGGCTCATTAGGTTCATATATATTATGAATATCGTTACATAACATTCTGGGTGTAGTTTTAAAGACACAATCATCACCACCACCCCTGACCTTTGCTGCAACGTTAGCTACTCCACCAGCCAAACCAAGTGCACTCCCAATTCCAAGTAGAACAGGTAATAATGGGAATAAACCGTGCCGTCTTGTTAATAGAGTATTTAGAAGCAAATGTAACACCTCTTTGCCCGAATCATGATCGGATAACTCATCCAACAACAGATCATAAATAATGTCTTTAACACCTTCTTTGTTTTTAGTTATAATATATGTGTATAAAGGTAATTTAACGTGCGGTAGGTTTTGAATTCTATTGCATATATAGTTAGCTAACATTATCATTGGATCTTTAGTTGCAAAAACTGCATTGTCGGCTTCGTCAGTAAATATTTTGGTAGAAGATGACATTATCTTTAATGGTGTGTTTTTAGTAATGTCTATTTCATCGGTATCTTTGTTAAATTGTTTAATATCCATTAAACCATCTCTAAATATTGGTTCACCATATTCATCATATTCTTGCTCAGTTATATGTTTAGCTACTTCTGGTGTGGATGACAGCATATCCGACAATGTGTTCGCCGCTTCATTTACAGATAAGGATGACAACATAGCTTCGTCTGTTGACAATGTGGGTGCATTATCTTTAACAATATTCTTAAAATCCGAAATAGTTTCTTTCACGTCCTTAACCACCGATGCTGTGTCTTTCGCTAAAGATAACGTAGGAGCGATGACATTTGTAGACACGTCTTTAACCACATCTTTATGTTTTCTAACAAAATCGGCAACCGTTGCAGCTTTACCTAGTATATTAGGCAACGAACTTTTAATAAGTGATGTTAAAGTTTTCAAAACACCACTCATCCTGAATATAACGATGGTAAGCGTATAAATTTGTCAATAATGAATGTAATAAATCCTTATTATAATTAGGTATGGTTGTTTTCAGCATTTTCAATAAACAACGGAATTTCTTGTTTTTGTCCATAAATTTCAACATGAAATATACGTTTGTAGGAGTTAATTTCAAACAATATGAATAAACGTTATCCATATTTATATGAAAGGTGTATATCTTTTAGGAAGTTTTAGTTTTCCCAGATATGCCTGTAATACGTCGTCCGGTGATTCGCCACTTCTATTCTGCAATTTAGAAACTTTGGAGTCAATGTATTCTATAATATAATCGGTTATCTTAGGTAAATTAACTTTTAGTATGTCTACGCCAGACTCTTTTAAAACTTCCGGAGCTGTTTTTATTAATTTGCCTCCCCATTCTTTTGGTTTGGACGATTCAAGAACGCTCTTTAATAAGTTTATGGATGACTCTTTAAGACCTAATTTATTAAGTGTTGGTGTTAATATTTTATTGAACAATGATCCTGCTAAGGTTCCAAGAGGATTCCTAAACATATCCAATATTCCGCTGCTTCGTTTAGCAGGTCGCCATTTCGTTTTTAATTCAAAACCATATCTACACATATATGGTAATACTTTGTTCATTCTATATGTCCTTTGCACCTTAGGGCAGTTATGTTTACCCATCTAAAAGATAATCAAATTTTCTTTTATTAGTCTTAAATATCTCTAGTTCAATATGATACTCTCCGAATTGCGTATCAAACGGAACTCCATTTGAATTGGTAAATGACATATCTATATATTCTACACGCATGCCTTTGTGAATATGATATACATTCATATGTCGTTTTGTTTTCCTTATATTGTCACCATAATTAACACCGCTTTCACTTAATGGCAGTGCACCCATTACCGATGTATAACCATTCTCTATTATTTTACTTAACAATGAACAATTAATAAACATCGTATCACCGCAAACCGCCATAAGATCTAATATATAATTATTAGCTATTTCTCCTGGTAATATATAATGTTTCCCAACATCTGGCAAACCAAAAATTCTATGTAATTTGCTGTTTTCCTTGTCAAATATTATTCCTATATCTTTGCTATTGCTTAACACTGGTGGATAACCAAGTACAGAAGCATCGAATTTTAAATCTTTGTACTTGGCGTCGGTAGCTACGTCGTGCATTTTTATATTCATAATAGAAAATAATTCATTAAATGAGTCATAATAACCACCAGGGATCATAAGCTCATATACGTGATTCCGTTTTATCAATTCGTCTATTGTCTGATCTGTTGTGTGATCAGCTTCTGTAGCGTCATTGAAATCAACAGCGAAAAAGAATTTACATTTATTATTTCTCCAATATTCACTGATATTTGAAAATGCTATAGGATATATGAATTCTCTAACAATAATGGAACTGTTGTCTGATATGTCAAATGGATGCGTTGTATATCGAAATGCACTCCTTGCCGTAAGGTCTGTTTGGTCTACTCCTTGTTCATTCTTAATCTGTATTGGGTTGGAACGAACGTTTAATGAATTCATACGAATAACTACAGACATGCTGCTGATAACAAATACGATAAGTAAATAATTATACGGAATTTTTAATTGTCCTCTGAGTCTAATGATGTATATGTTGGAGGAGGGTTTACATTTGTACCTCTTACATGTTGTAAAATCAATAATGATTGCTTTATTAGTTTATCTAGTTCAAATTCAAAACTATCCTTATTACTCTGTAATTTTCTTAAAATATCGTCGTCTTTTATCAACTGAATCTTAGTAGATATACCGGTTAATTGATCAATCAACACCGAATTTATAATAGATATTAAAGAGTCGATTTTAGATTTCAATATACGTAATTCGGAGGTTTCAGCTACAGATTTATTCATAAGATTCCCGATAGATTTATTTAAAGACGACAGGTGTATCGTATCTTGGGATGTTACGGTACCAAATCTGTTAGGCATCTAAAATAATATTAATGTGTGGATGACTTAAAACGTCTTGATCTAAGCTCATATCTTCGAGGAGATCGTACAGGAGATATCTTTTCAATCGCGGACTCAAATAACTTATTTGTATCTTCCCAAAATTTAGTTTTTATGTCATGTACAGGTGACGTAGACTCAGACGTATCTGACTCTGACTTAAATAGGAATTTAGGTATATATGTTGCAGAAGACTCAGACTCCGATGTATCTGATGTATCTGATGTCATCGCGTAAGGACTGCTGTATGTTTTATGTTCCATTCGTTTTTTCGGGGTAACTCTCTTATATGACTTCATTTTTGTACCAACATGTGCATCGGCATGTGTTTTCGGAATATTCAAATACTGTTGACTATGTAACTTTACATAAGCTTTCCGAAGACTTTCTTGGTTTAATTCTAATTCCATTAAAGTCCTATATAATGAACGCTTTTTCTTTTCTTTATACGCGGGAGGGAAATGAGACTCGTCTATGTTGTTTATTAATTCTTTCACATGTTGCTGTTGCAATTTTAGGTTTTGAATATCATTAATTAATGACATCTAAATGTACATTTAATCTATCAACATTTTGGAAATGTCATTAAAAATACGTTCGAACTGCTGTTTATTTTGAAACATGTATGACAAGAACATCCACACATCTTTTATGATATCTTTTATATCGTCCATTTTCCCGTCCACATTATCAGATCCTGCTCTGCGTTTTGTGACGTATATTTGCCACTGTATAAAGTCTCTCCATTTCTCTAATAATTCTAAATTACTGGTAAATTGCGAAGTCACAGGGGAGTTATATTCTTCAAGTAGGACAACCTTGTTTGTATTATTATCCGCTCTCGCTTCCTTCTTGTAAGGATGCATTCGTTCTTTACGTTTTAAAGCAGTTTTAGACATATTAATCTTATACTGTAAAATGAATAATATAATGCTTAATAAAATAACTTTACGTACCTTTTATCTTTTATGAATATTAACTTGGAATTTGAAATTATATATCCTCACGGATACCTCTGAATTTTATAATTCAGCCTTGATGAAACATTAACTTACAATATGAAAACCGTTTAATAAATATATGGTTTATCGGTACATACCTTTTATCCTATATAATAACTTTTAACAGATGATTTAAAGGAACTGCGTTATTTAGTTAGGTTTCCGTTTATAGACTTTTCCTCCAACACTCTTGCTCTTTGTGTCTGAACAAATTTAACCGTCCGTTGAGATAACTATTCTAAAGCACGTCTGTCCTTTGTGTCTCTTCAAATTGAAATGGCGCCGTTTGAAAATCCAAGCGTCTTGATATAAATATAACGCAGGTGATTGGTCGATCTTGATGTTTTCGTCTAACGGTTACAAACCGTTATGAGTCATCATACAAAAACCCTTTGTCAGTTCTGGTTTCGTTAACATGTAGATAACGGGGTCAACTGTCTGTGTACATCGATATAAATAGTTTTATTATTTTTTGTTTCGGGGTTTTTGTGCACAGTTTTAGTACGTGTTAATGTTAAAATATTAAGAAGTCTGAAACTTCAAATATACATATTTCCATTGGAACATCACGACGACCAACTAAAAAAGATAAAGTCCCTTTTCCTCCATGTCGAATATAATTATTTCCTCCAAACATACTTTTAAATATTCCATTTGTAATAATCCCTATTAAAAAGGTTGATTTGGATTTATAAGAAACCGTATATGTTTTATGTTCATCCACTTTAAAAGATATCGTTTCTTGACTTCTACGTCCTTTATGATCATGTATCTGGAATCTTAATATTTCTTTCGGTCGTGAAATATATCCAAGTACCGTCGGCTTAGACTCCTTCTTTCGCGAGCCGAATCTATTCGGCATCTATATTTAAAATATATATCAGTATTAAGCGCCATCTATCCCGTTACCATTGTTACCTTTTGGCAGTAACACTCAATGTACATGAAAATGTACGTGGTTACCGTTTTAAGCATTACGTTACCTTCGTTACCATCAATTATGCGATATTGACGATGAAGTAAGTTGTAAAAGTCGGTAACATTGGTAACAACGGTAACGAGGTTAATTTGCATATTTTACAGACGCTGCACGTTAACCTCGATTTCATGCAGACACGCTAACCTACATTTCAGTTATCAAAGTATGACCTATTTTAACAAGTGATAAGCATGACTCGTTTGAAATATATTAGCATATGATTACAAATTCTTGTCTTTGATGAATATTTTCCTTAAACGTCTTCATTCAACATTATTGGGAATAACTGATAGACAACATGGATTTAAAGTGTGACCTTTGCAACAAAGAATTCGGTAGTAACGGAATACAGTTACATGCCTTAAATTGTGTACCCTTCAAAATCTGTAAACAATATCTTAATCTTTATAACTCTTTTTTCGGATATAACATTTTAAGTGTACAAAACAAGGATATTCCGGTTAGGTTACTTATAAAACCCGAAATGAAATGGCCGAAATGATCGAAATGGCCGAAATGATCGAAACGGCCGAAACGATCGAAATAGATGAAATGACTTTACACTTAGGTGGCCTATTACGATTTTTCAAGTAAACTGAGTGCTTTAAGTATAGTAGATGTACCGGTAGCAACCATGCAATAATAGNAGAACTGGGAGAGTAACTAACCCATTGGTAAAAGTCGGAAGTGTATATTTAATCCCGTGACAGAAAAGCGTGTTTCACCAGGGTCGTTCGCCAAAGTCCGTGAGTGGATTAGGAAGGTACAAGTGCCGAGCAAGTAAGGAATATCCAGAAGCTAAAGGAGTTCCTATTCCACAGGAATTCAGTGTCTGAGGCATCCAAAAAACAGTGTCTGATAATTGTAAGCGTACATTTGCAATTTGAAGCTGGAAATACATGTAGCTGAAATAAATAGACATCTGCTTAGGGTTTAAAGAGAAGGTGCAACGTTTTAGGGAAGCCTTTATGCAACTTGGTAACTGAACTCGACTTTCTTCAGTTGAGGAAAGAATCCATGTTATAGGAGAAAGTTTACAGTACCGTAATCAGAGTTTTTATTATAGGCCCGTCCGAAACGAATGATAAGACCCAGAGTTATGCTGAGGCGCTGAAATTTAAAAGTATACCGTAAAGGACAAGATGTCATGGTCAAATTGATACAGAAACAACTTGGTATTGATGCGCCATTTGAGAATGTACACTACTACCCTAGTACCGCCATTACAAAGATCGCTCTGACAGGTGCCAATCTTGCTCGGGTGTCGGATTTTACATCCACTTCAACAAAGAAACTAAGCATCACTCATTCAGAAGCTGGAATTGATCACGTACCACCTTATCAAAGGAAACATATGTGGGTAAAAGCGGAGGTGCTCATCCAGCAGCCAACTCGTGAAGCAGACCGAAATTAGAATGTGCATAGTAACGGAGAAGGATGCTACAATCATATACTGCTTTTAATGGTAGGCCTACTGATGCACTTAGCGGGAAATAATTGAGCAACCTTCAAGATTGAAGCGTCCACCATGAGTAACTCCTGGCAGACCACGTAAGACGGATCAATATCCAACCATCATAAGTACTGCCAAAGATTTCCTTGAGGCGAATGGGTATTCTGCACACAAACGAAGAAGAAACGAAACTGGAAGTTGTGGGGTATCCCTTGGTGACATTCAGAAGAATCAACTTGAAACGTTCCCGGACTCCAAGAAGATGGTATTAGTCTGTCAACAGTAGCAAGGTTAATGGAGCCTCCTCGTCAAAACACTCATTCTTCTAATCGTTATACCAGTGTTATAAATGCACGCATTCTGGCAAAGGTCAATGATTTTTCTTCTAATCGTTATGCCAGTGTTATAAATGCACGCATTCCCGCAAAGGTCAAGGATTTTGCCAATGAACATATGGACATCCACTTTTGTAGAAGCAAAGTAAAATTACTTCGTGAGTTTTTTTCAGAATTTTCAAGTGATTGCAACCTCTTGTCCTGTGATGACAAGAACAAAATTAACATTGGTACAACGGCAGTTTCCAGGTATATAAACATCACGCATTCTTTCCAAAGAATGACTACCCCAACTATTCTGACCATGATTTTCCTGAAGTCAACAGCAAACTTAATCCTTCGGGATATTTATTCCTACAATCAAAGGAGGATAGCCCAAAGACCGTATTTGACCCAGAGGGAAGGTCCCATTACCATACTCCAACAACTGGAGATTTGTTTTTTTTTTGAATGATTTGTTTTTTTTTGAATTGTAAACTTCATTTTTCTATTCACAGTAATCATACATACATATATATCATTATACATATACACACATCTTTTTACATTTTTACACATCTTTTTACATTTTTACAGTAGTTGTAATATTTGAGAATATTTGTTTTCCGTCAGTGATAATTAAAAATTTTATTGTTACGATTTTTCTAAACTACCCATTTATAATTATTAACCAAATTTGCGAAATTGAGGTTTTGTTTCTTTGACATTTTTGGGTCCCAGCCAAAATTATGTTTTCTTAGTTGAGATGGAGATTTGTTTGTGTATGTGCGTGCTGTCGATATCATCCGTCTACAGCGGCCAATCACGCAAATGATCTTTATGAGCTTCTCTCCGAAAGGCCCAAGCCTGTTCGCATTATTTCTGATGGTGGACCTGACTGGTCTCTGAAAAGTCTCCACAACATATTCATTTAAGGTAGGTTGTGGAAGGACTTGAAATTGGATTATCTAGCGATCACGCCTCATGCCCCCAGCAACAGCAAGGAAAAAGCCAATTGAACATGCATGGTCACCACTATCCAAATATCTTGTTGGAGTAACTATTGATATGAGACCCTATGGTGACGATGAGGAGCGAAATTTTGATGCTGCTTGTTGAGAAGCAATTGAAGTACTGGAGGGATAAGACGTATGATGGTTTCAAGATTTCCCCAATTAGATGTCTCGTAAGTATCGGGGACAAATAAACCGAATTATGCACTTATTAAAATTTATCCACTTTCCTGCACCGATTTGTTCTATTTTTAAAAAATTTTTTATGCTGTGGTGAAGGTTGAAAACATCGTTTATCCTTGAAGGAATTATAAATTACCCCAAGGTTTGTTGTCATGCAAATTTGCCATTCGGCAAAAACTTTGAAAAGATGGTACGGCATAAACGTGCTAGGAAGGATGTCGTATATACAGTTGAACTGTGTATGCCGATTCACAGATTGCCAATTAAATCTGCCCTGGACACAGCAGGCTTACCTCGTGGACTTCTGCCTCGTTATAGGAGAAACCGCCTCCATATCATGTTCCACATCTGCGGGAAACCCCATGAACATCGGGACTACTTTGTGAAACTTTTCGAAGATGGTACAATTTCATGTGGCGGTTTGCAGAAAGCAGTCCGTGAGGACTTCCTAAATCCCTGTGCTGAAACAGGTGTTGGGACTGCTTGGAAAGCTTCTATCTGGTCCTTGGATGAAGACATTCTATACGCCCAGTACTTCGACAGTGAGCCATGTTGATGGCATCAACATTGTCAAGGATGTTAGGTTCAAATATAGCAGAAGATTGCCATTGAGTTTTCTTCAACCACCTATGCTACAGATGATATACATTTCTTTCAGGGAAAAGTAGCCAGAAAGCACAGGCCGGGCTACGGGTGTGTGGACTGAGGAACAAAGCGCAGCAGCTTTAAAACACCTGAATCCATTCATACAATGTAAGAAGAATGGAAGTTCCTGGTAAAAAGGATTGTCAAATTCGATAAGGAACCAATCCAGCCTGATAGGGACTAGAAAGTGTCAAATACATGGGTGAATCCTATCTCCAAAAGAAGGTTAAAGCCAGGAAAGGCTGGTAAGATGTAAACCCTTCTTCGTGATTGTTGTTTTGAGATGGGCAACAGATCAGAACGATGTACGCAGAGTGTCTAAAAATAATCCACTCATTCTGGCACTGTGCTGTTAGCAATGAGAGTGCTTCTTGTCATGGAGTGTCGTCAAAGCTGACGAGGGATATTTCATCATGGTCCATGTTTCCCAGTACCTACTATCGCCAAGTATAGTTGAACTGATGGAGTGATGGAGTGACAGACTCAGTATGAATAGCTTCGCTGACCTTTGGTTACCTGAGCTAAAAAAACGCAATAATGGACACTAATTTATAAGTTTTTCTAATTCAGATAATTGAAGAAGCAATGAATATGCTTGGCACTACAGAATCAACACCTCCTGATGATGTTGATTAAGCAATTACTACGAGGAAGCAACGCAAGAAGAAGTTGATGATGTGTCCGTTGCCGTCCCCTTCCAATATTGGCAGTGAAAGTGCTGCTGCTAGTCACGATAGAGTTAATAGGCTGAGGTGGTCAAAAAGTAATTATATATGTGTTACACATACATTCAAGATTAATGGACGGCCACCAAGTTTTTGGCACATGCACTTTCAGCCCCATTGTTGATATTGAGATATCGTTAATCTTGAAATGTGCGAGGTGTGTGGTGACTATCACTAACCTCGACATTTACGTACTTCTCACTATTGGGCAGATTCACTGGCATTCGATTAACTGAAGTGTGTGAGGTGTGTGATGACTATCGCTAACCTCGACATTTACATACTTCTCGCTATTGGGCCGATTCACTGGCATTCGATTACATGAAATGTGTGAGGTCTGTGATGACTATTGCTAACCTCGACATTTATGTTCTTCTCACTACTGGGCCGATTCACTGGCATTCGACTACATGAAATGTGTAAGGTGTGTGATGACTATCGCTAACCTTGATATAACTTACTTCTCACTACTGGGCAGATTCACTGGCATTCGATTACCTAAAGTGTATAAGAGTCAGGCAGAACTTGGCCTTTTGGCTTGGGCAAATTTGATTCACCTGAAGATATCAAATGCGATACGGAGGGAGTGGATAAAACCCATTTACCAATTGGAATATGGACTGTGAAGGACACTGGGTGTCGCTGTGATACAAAAGAATGTAGAATTAGTAGTAGCTTGGATCCTCCAAGGTAACAGAGAATGAGTACCATTTGTTCATATTAATTCAAAGAAAAACAATGCTCGTCTCTGCAGGTGTATTTTCATACTTTATTGATATATTGATGCGAGTGTTAACAAGGAAAGTGTTGACTTTGAAGTGTTGTCGCATGGAAACAGAAAATAAGCCATAATTCAACACAGAAGAGTACTCTAACCAAAATTAAAGATCCATGTAACATCTGGGATGCGGAGAACTCTTCTGTTATTTACAATGAAATGTCAAGGTATGGTGGCGGGGTTGGCCTTAGAACACCCTGATCGTCTACCAAGGAACCGTCACCAAGTTTTAAATCAGTTGAAAAGTTCGATGTTGAAAAGAGATCAATCAAAATAACTTCGTCTCTATGGCAGAGCAAAAGATGAAGAAATCATCATTGATCATCACGATTGGGAAGACGATTGTGGCTGCTTGGTACCACTCCAGGTTTTGCACTTCAGATGCTGGATCTTATCTAATTTAGTCTTGATCCAACGTTTAAGCTTGGAAAGTTTGCGGTTACACCATTCACTTACAGCCATCAAGTCGGATAAGCAATGTATCACCAATTTTTCTTGGTCCTACAGCAATTCACAATCACAAGACAAAGGAATCATAGTACATGTACACAGCAAAATTATTTTTGCAATATCTAAGACTGTCCCATTTGAAAGTACAAAACAGACATGACAGATGGAGAAACACCTGTATGATTAGCTGTTTTTGACAGTTCCTGGAGATAATACATGTTGTAAGTATCAATTATTATGGCAGTTGCCCCTATCGAGATAAAGGCATTTCTGGAAGCAATTTCTCTTGCAAAAAAGAGCTTGAAAAGAGGTTGAATTTCACTAAAAAAGCTGCAGATAGAGAAATTGTGAGCCCCGTGGCATAAACAACCAGCGAAGACAGTGTGTGTCAGAGGGACGATGTTTTGGGCATGGGGCATATACCAGAACTGATGTTAAGTCAGCCCTCACATCAGGCCACGTTGCTATGATACAAGGTGGCAGGCATGGCCCTTCTTCAAGAATTTAAAGATGCTCCATCAACATTTGAAAAGTCGGCAGATTTGATGAGCAACACCAGTTTGGTTTTACTTCAGGATATTGTTGATAAACTGCTGTGCCGCGGTTGCCAAGGAATAAGCATCACCGTAGAGTCCAGACCAAGGGCCTCAGCTCAACAGGCAGCTGAGGAATTGGAAGCAAATTGAAAGAGTGCAGGACTGGGGTTTAATCCAAATGTAAGTTTTACATGCATTTCATTACAATAATTTCTGTTGCTGACATAATATTTGTGAATTGATATCATTGCTTTTGCAATACTTGGTCATAAAACACAGAAATCTTTTATTTTCCAGTACAAACTTACCAAAGCAGATAGAAAGGCAAAGGAGAGGAAGAACAACTCAGGTCACAAAGAAACACTCATTCCCGCAAAGGTCAAGGATTTTGCCAAGGAACATGACATCCACGTTTGTAGAAGCAAAGTAAAATTACTTCGTGAGTTTTTTTCAGAATTTTCAAGTGATTGCAACCTCTTGTCATGTGATGACAAGAACAAAATTAACGTTGGTACAATGGCAGTTTCCAGGTATATAATAAAAATCACGCACTTCTTTCCACAGAATGACTACCCCAACTCTTCCGACCATGATTTTCCTGAAGTGAACAGCAAACTTAATCCTTCGGGATATTTATTCCTACAATCTAAAGAGGATAGCCCAAAGACCGTATTTGACCCAGAGGGAAGAAGGTCCCATTACCATACTCCAACAAACTGGAGATTTGTTTGTTTGTTTGTTTGTTTGTTTGTTTGTGTATGAGCGTGCTGTCCGATATCATCCGTCCACAGCGACCAATCACGAAAATGATCTTTATGAGCTTCTTTCTGAAAGGCCCAAGCCTGTTGTAGGCATTATTTCTGATGGTGGACCTGACTGGTCTCTGAAAAGTCTCCACAATATCTTCATTTATGGTAGGTTGTGGAAGGAGTTGAAATTGGATTATCTAGCGATCACGCATCATGCCCCCGGCAACGGCAAAGAAAACCCAATTGAACATGCATGGTCACTATCCAAATATCTTGTTGGAGTAACTACTGATAGGAGACCCGATGGTAAAGATGAGGAGCGGAATTTTGATGCCGCTGTTAAGTAGCAATTGAAGTACTAGAAGGATAAAGACGTATGATGGTTTCAAGATTTCCCCAAGAGGTGTACTCGCCAATGCTGTCCCTTCCCCATACAATGATTTTGATGCAGTGACAGAATTTTGCAAGAATCCCAACAAGTCTACAGTCAACAAATCCTATGCTTTTCTAGTGAGATTTTTCCTGACTCATTGTGTCCGTAGCTGCCATGGAACTCGAGTAGGCCTACGTGAAATGCATGGTGGACTCGTGTGAACATTGTACACAACATCCCATCAACGCCAAATCCTTCATGGAAGAGGAACAACAACTCAGCTCACAAAGAAACACTCACAAAAACTGCGGAATTATCTTGAAGCTATTGTACCTCCGAAATGGTGTAGAAACTCACTAGGTCACTAGAGGACCACCAAAAAGTTACATCCACGAAGTACAACATCGAGCAGTGTGCCTCATCTTGCCAAGGAATAAGCATCACCATAGAGTTCAGGCCAAGGGCCTCCAGCTCAACAAGCGGCTGAGGAAATTGAAGCAAATTGAAAGAGTGCTATGTTCAATCCAAATGTAAGTTATATTTTATTACAATATTGTGTTGCTGACACATTATTTGTGAATTGATTTAAAAATTGCTTTCCCAAAACTTGGTATTAAAATACACGTACAACAATCTTTTATTTTCCAGCACAAATTCACCAAGAATGATCATGATAGGCAAAATTCACAACGTACATCCTGCACACACACACACACACACCAGCTAAAGCTTCAAAGGAAGAATCACTCATGATGGGTGGAGATAGATGGATACCGCCATCTTATGGTCGTTACAGATGCCATGACACGTTACGTCATTGCAGTATATTTGAAAGACAAAGATGCAGGCACCGTGCTAGTGTTCAATCCGAACATAAGTTTCATTTTATTTATGTTGCTGACACAATATTTGTGAAGTAATATTATCGCTTTTGGAAAACTTGGTCCTAAAAATACATGTACTGTACATACAAGGGAAAACGGCGGAATCATCTTAAAGCTACTTTACCCCCTAAATGGTGCATAGCTCCAGATCACCTAAGTTGTGAGCCCCGCGATAACAACAGTGTGAATTGAAATGTATGAACCAGGAGGCGAAACCTCTGACTTTATGGTTACCTTATACTACTGTGTAAACAATGACCAACTGTTTTCGGACTATACGGTACCACCTTAATTCCTCAAAGGTGTTACTAAAGCATTGTATTTCGTTTTTCTTCAGGTATCCCAGAACACCAAGAAGACAAGACCAATAACGTAATAAAAAAAATATTTTTTAATTTTTTTGCAATTGAAAATGATACTGTTGACCTGGTCAAAGCATACAATGACCATTTATTCAGATGCCGACACCTCGCATTGGAAGCCATTATTTTGGGGGTGATTGGCTGAACACTGATGAGTGTTTTCACTCTGTTGAACCTGAAAGCTATTTTTCAGCAATTTTTGAGGCAACAAAGGTTTGCCAAGGAGCAACTCTTCGTCCACTGTGCATCAACTGATGGGGACAGTAGTGTTGTTAGATTTTGTGCAACTGACACTTGAGAAGCAACATCACAAATTGATAAATTTGCAGGGGAAAACAGTGGATGTTGAAATAAAGAAAACAATCAGTGAATACCCTAACTATCAGGGGAAGAAGACCTCAATCACCTTGTTACATTACATTACCATTGAAGTCATGGAGAACATCCTGATTCTCACATGCATCAGTGATGATACAGTGGACCCCGTGTACAAAGATGCTGAAGGACCCAAGTCACAACGTGACATCATTAAACAGGTGAGCCCCTATTGGTGCAGAATTGTTAAAAAACCTCTCTTTGCAGAAAGAACACATAAGATGGCTTCTGGGTAAGTTGACCAGATTCCCACATGCATCAATGCCGATACAGTGGACCTTGTGTACGAGGTTGCTGAATGACCTACAAGCGATTACATGAAGGACAAACTGGATAGTGGGGTGGAACAACAGGCAGATGACCACACATACAGCATACAAAGCAAAAGAGAAAATGATCACACATACAGTGTTAAGGGCACCAGACGATCTCCTAGGAAGCCACATGTGTATGTCACAACGTGACATCCTCAAACCAGTGGGCCCCAATTAGTGAAGCATTGTTGAAGAGTCTCTCTTTGCAGAAAGAGTATATAAGAGATGGGTTCTGGGTAAGTTGACAATAATTTAACCTGAATTACATTGTATAATTAGTCTGGGAGCCACGGCTCCAGAAGGAACTTTCAGATGTATTGTGTTCCCATTGAGGTCATGGAGAACATTCTCACATGAATCGATGATACAGAGGATCCTGTCTATAAGGAAGAGGAACAACCCATGTCGCAACGTGACATTCTAAAACAAGTGTGCCCCTATTGGTGCAGAATTGTTGAAGAACCTCTCTTTGCAGACAGAGAGAGAGTGCAAAAGAGATGGCTTCTGGGTAAGTTGACCAGATTCTCACAAGCATCAATGATGATACAGTGGATCCTGTCTGCAAGGAAGCGAACGACCCATTTCCCAACGTGACATTCTGAAACAAGTGTGCCCCTATTGGTGCAGGATTGTTGAAGTACCTCTCTTTGCAGAGAGAGTACACAAGAGATGGATTCTGGGTGAGTTGACCAGATTCTCACATGCCTCAATGATGACACTGTGGATCCTGTCAACAAGGAAGCGGAACGAACCATGTCACTATGTGACATCCTTGAACAAGTGTGCCCCTATTGGTGCAGAATTGTTGAAGCACCTCTTGGCGGACATTCTGAATCGCTATAAAGACAAGCCAGCCTGTCAGCTGCCTTTGCAGTTACATAACTGCTTTAGAGAAAATAAAAACCGATACATACTATCGTTTTCCTGGCGGATCGTTGATCTCGGTATATTTGATGAGCTCAGTAACATTTCTGCCAAAGTGCGAGTAATTAAGCATGTATGTTGGGTGTAACTTGAGTGTGTGTCCTTACGAAAATAGGTTTTCACTACAGATGTAAGATGATACCTGGCGGGCAGAACAGGGTCTCGCATATTGTAATAGACTGTATTTTTCAGTGGGGCTGTGATTTCAGGAAGGACTTTCTTGAACTCCCCACGCTTCGGTCAATGTTCCTAAGTGCAAACGTTCTGTGCCTAACAGCCAATCAAGACACGCATGGATATCTGCAAAGCACGGCTGAGACAGTATGTGACTGTGGTGGTTGCCAGCATTGACAGACCTAATGTCAGATACTGCGTGAATAGAAGACCTCCAATTACTGGAGGCAGAAAGACTGCTGAGGCATCGTTTCCTTTTGCAGTGGACTCTCTTGAAAAGGGCTTGAAAAGAAAAAGGATGAGTTTGAAAAAACATTTGTGTATATGGCGAGTTAGCAAGTAGCAGGTTGACATGTTCATTGACTGATACAAACACAAACAATTGGTAATTTTCACTCAGAATACACCTTTGTTTTCAGATAACTGCTCTGTCTGGTGCTGGCCACCATGGTGTATAAATTTGGTTTTCGAAGGGAGAAAGAAGTGACCACTGGCTTTCGAACCCACTGTCCTGTGCTCCAGCAGGCAAAGGGGGCGAAAATCGGTCTTTCACTGGTAAACTCCGTTGTGGGTTTATACATGCAAGCAACCGGTAAGTAATTTTTCCTCTCAAGGGTATTTCAGACAGTGCCACTATAGTCAGTAATTTTGACTAACCAACCATCCAGAATTGTGACAGCAATGTTATTGTGTTGTCATATCCCAGTGAAAGAATTTCAGACGTGTCCACACCAGGATGGAGACCCTGTCCAACCAAGAAAGTAGACGAAGCAAGAACACTGAGTCACTGATATCTATTTTGATGAGTTACGTGAAACCATGTTGTTAGAGCATTCCTTCTCTTAAACATGGGAGGGAGATGGAATCTGTTGCCAGGCAGACATATAATACTTTTCAGATGAATACCCATGTGAACATCCATTTCTGAAAGTGGCTTGCTTGTTGATTTGGATTTTCCCTTTCTTGGGGCATGTCCAGATTCCTTTGTGAGTTGTGACTGTTGTGGTAGTGGATTGCTTGAAATCAAATGTCCCTATTCCACTGCTTATCTATCACCACAGGAAGGGAAGTAAGAATACCTCAAGCAGGATCAAGAAGGAACATTATATTTGAATGTTAATCATTACTATTACACACAAATTCAAGGACAAATGGCCCTGGCAAAGAAATCTTGGTGCGAATCCTTCGTTTACACAGCTCATGGCTTCTTTCTGCAGGGAGTCCGGTTTGACAAAGAATACGGGGTCATTTTACCCAAATTTGGTGAAGTTTTTCAAGGAGCACTTGGGAAAGGAAATCCTGTTCAAGCAGGTTAAGGCCAAGAGGTATGCAGAACCTCAAACGCAGGATTCTCCTTCAGCCTGTTCTGAGCCTCTAGCATTCCCACTACAGGTTTCATCTCCTGGAGTTCAAAAATTGTCATCTCCGGCAGCACCTCAAGATTCGTCACAACCTGCATTACATGAATGCAATTCAAAGTCTGGCAGGCCAAAGCGTGGCAAGGGGAAAGACAAGGCAAAGGGAAAAGCTCCAGCAAAACTGTTCAAACAGCCTGCATATGTTTGTAAAATTTGTGGTCAAGAATGTGTGATTGTGCCGAAAAACTAGTTCTTCAAAACATTTCTTGGCAAAGTTTTCTTTACACTCTCCACTTTCATACCGGGGTTATGATGATCAAGAATAAATTGACATGACATCTGTAATGTCAGTGGGGTCCCCAAGCCTAGCAAAGCAAGCATCCGCGTGCTTGCATGCGAACCGGAAGGTAGATTCTTTGATTACATTCGAGGAAACGCGACCATGATAAAAGAAAGTATCCTTGGTGGTGTGAGGGATGCTGCTGGATTAGGAAATCCTGCTGCCAAGTTTTACACAATAGTAGGGGAGCCAAACCCCAAAAATGTGCTTATTTAAGGTTTTAGGTGGTCATGCATGTTATACTTTTTTCTTGCGAGTTTTTGGGTAGGTATACTGATTTTCCACAGGAAATAACTTGTTAACAGTTCAGATCTTCTTGCAAATTGGCTATCTGGGCCCAAATCTGAATTTTGACCTCGACATTTTTTAGCCGAAATTTAGGGGTAGGGGAAATAAGAATGCCTTTTACAGATGATTTTAATCGCTAAACCTAAACATATTTGGTATCATTGGAAAGGATATGGGACCAGCTACAATTTGGTGCTATGCAAATTATGATGACGTCACCGATGACGTCACCAGAGCTCAAAAGGTCGCATTTTCTGAGGGCAAGTGAAAATCAGGGGTATCCGTACAAAAAAGGGTTGATATACCAAAACGCAAAATAGTTTCAAAAAGTAAAATAACCCCAAATGTAGAGGAGATGTATAGGAAGTTTTTAATACCAGAAAGATTGGTATATACCGCACAGTGAGGAAGATAACCCCTTCTCTTGAAATGGTGGAAATTCCAAATATGGTCATTTTCTGTGTCTGTGTCGAACAAGAATAATTTTGAAGCAAGAAGGAATTTGCTATCAGGGTACATTCATCAAACCACTATTCAAGTACAGAATGCTGTTTTTAACACTTTCTAGGCCAGTTGTATGTGGATTTTGAAGAAAGAGATACCGGTATTCGCATTGGTTCCTGCAAGTTATGATAAGCCAATAGACTCGAACAAAAGATCATAAATGCATGTATTGACAGACTATCTTCTGATACTGAATCGAGAGACGAGGGTCTAAAAGGACTTTACTGGCTGTATAGAAAATATTGGGTAAAGTTGTAAATGTAGGAGGAAACCGAAGCACACGGAAGAAACCTACGTTGTCAGAGAGAGAATCACCCTCTGTAAAGAAACACATCCGAACAGGACTCGACCCGATACCTCACACGAGGCAGGTGTTTTTTTTAAATATCGAATCAGAATCAAGCATCTGGGAGAATATTATTGGCTCTGTAGACACTGCTAGGTGTCTTGTAAATGCAGGAGGAAACCTGTGTTGTCGGAGTGAGAATCACGTCTGTAAAGACCTACACACCCGAACAGGACTCGACCGGAGACCTCACACGAGGCAGGCACCCACTGGGAACATCGGCGGGTGGGGACCGTACGGTATCGGCCAACCATTTTTCAACTCGTCGGAACAAAATCCGACAGACATCGGCCCATAATGGGTGGCGTTCACTAGAGCGCCGACAAGACTAGGAAGGGTTGCGGAAGCAAATTATGCCATTTCTGCATCCTTTCCATGTCAGACACGTTAAAAGTGTGCAATTCATCGTTTCCTGGGACATTCTCTGCAGACATTCCTACCTGGGAGTGTCCTAGGAATCAATCATGAAGGGCGCGAAATGCTGCTGATCGTAGCAGGACAAGCAAGGACACATCTAGGATCACCCCAGGAGTGGCAAAATCATGGACTAGGACAATCAGGATGACTTTCCGACAACAATATTTAGATATGCGGACAGTATGAGGAAATAATGCAAGCTTATAAATTCGGCGACGACTTTTTCTCATGTCTACTAGCCGTCATGGAATTAGGAAACGCGGCAATGGAAAGCCGGCCTTAAACTCCACGCCGCAACCTGTTGACTTCCGTGTCTTGACCGCAAAAATGTCTTGACGGCTTCGCGCACTCGCTTATTTTGATCCGCGTCGGTTCCGCACATTCCTGAAACAGTCCGCTTGGGTTCTGCTTGCCTTCGTGAAGCCGCCCGCACCACGGAGGCTTTCAGGAGCATTTGCGGAAGTGTTACAGAAAGGCGGGATGTCCTGACGATGTCTGAACAACAATGCAGACAAGTTGCCGAAGGTGTCGGGAAGTTCATTTCTGCGTCCAAATTTTGGTCTCGATCAAAATTTCGATGCGGAAATCTCATCCTCTCCGCAGAAATGCCGCGAACTGTCCAGGAATGATAAAGACAGTGAACGGAACCTTTCAAGAATATCCGGAGAGGTTGCCGAATGAATGCGGATTCACTAAATTTGCATTCCGCGTCTTGTCTGCGCCCTAGTGGACACTAGGTTTTACTGGCCAGTGTCCCACGGGGGGCGCCCGTCGAAAACCATCTTATTCAAGGGTATGTGAAAGATATGTGGGAAAATCCGTCCCCGGCCGCAACGTCACAAAAAACACCGATGTCAAGATATCCTCCGGCGGCTGCTGCATTTGTGTGACTGAGGCATTAGAAGTGACAGTAGACTGGACATTATTCAGGCAGCACAGAATTATTTCTATGCGCTGTATGGCAAAGAGGAATTAAATGTGAACTAACTAAAATGTGACCCTCCACAGCAAAGCCAGTGGCATGTCGCTCTTATCTTGGCAGGTTGAGACCAAATGTTTGTCAGTTTTAATATTGTCTCCCTGTTATGAAATCTTGATACCTGGCGGGCAGAACAGGGTCTCGCATATTGTAATAGACTGTATTTTTCAGTGGGGCTGTGATTTCAGGAAGGACTTTCTTGAACTCACCACGCTTCGGTCAATGTCCCTAAGTGCAAACGTTCTGTGCCTAACAGCCAATCAAGACACGCATGGATATCTGCAAAGCACGGCTGAGACAGTATGTGACTGTGGTGGTTGCCAGCATTGACAGACCTAATGTCAGATACTGCGTGAATAGAAGACCTTCAATTACTGGAGGCAGAAAGACTGTTGAGGCATCGTTTCCTTTTGCATTGGACTCTCTTGAAAAGGGCTTGAAAAGAAAAAGGATGCATTTGAAAAAAACAGTTGTGTATATGGCGAGTTAGCAAGTAGCAGGTTAACAATGTTCATTGACTGATACAAACACAAACAATTGGTAATTTTCACTCAGAATACACTTTTGTTTTCAGATAACTGCTCTGTCTGGTGCTGGCCACCATGGTGTATACATTCGGTTTGCGAAGGGAGAAAAGAAAGTGACCACTGGCTTTCGAACCCACTGTCCTGTGCTCCAGCAGGCAAAGGGGGCGAAAATCGGTCTTTCACTGGTAAACTCCGTTGTGGGTTTATACATGCAAGCAACCGGTAAGTAATTTTTCCTCTCAAGGGTATTTCAGACAGTGCCACTATAGTCAGTAATTTTGACTAACCAACCATCCAGAATTGTGACAGCAATGTTATTGTGTAGTCATATCCCAGTGAAAGAATTTCAGACGTGTACCAGGATGGAGACCCAGTCCAACCCAGGAAGTAGAAGAAGCAAGAACGCTGAGTCACTGGTATCTATTTTGATGGGTTATGTGAAACCAGAGAGCATTCCTTCTCTTAAACATGAGAGGGAGATGGAATCTGTTGCCAGGCAGACATATAATACTTTACAGATGAAACCCCATGTGAACTTAGCCATTTCTGAAAGTGGCTTGCTTGTTGATTTGGATTTTCCCTTTCTTGGGGCAAGTCCACATTCCTTTGTGAGTTGTGACTGTTGTGGTAGTGGATTTCTTGAGATCAAATGTCCCTATTCCACTGCTTATCTATCACCACAGGAAGGGAAGTTAGAGTATCTCAAGCAGGATCAAGAAGGAACATTATATTTGAATGTTAATCATTACTATTACACACAAATTCAAGGACAAATGCCCTGGCAAAGAAATCTTTGTGTGACTCCTTCGTTTACACAGCTCATGGCTTCTTTCTGCAGGGGGTCCAGTTTGACAAAGAATACGGGGTCATTTTGCCCAAATTTGGTGAAGTTTTTCAAGGAGCACTTGGGAAAGGAAATCCTGTTCAAGCAGGTTAAGGCCAAGAGGGATGCAGAACCTCAAACGCAGGTTTCTCCTTCAGCATGTTCTGAGTCTCTAGCATTCCCACTAAAGGTTTCATCTCCTGCAGGAGTTCAAGAATTGTCATCTCCTGCAGCACCTCAAGATTCGTCACAACCGACAACCTCCATTACATGAATGCAATTCAAAGTCTGGCTGGCCAAAGCGTGGAAAGGGGAAAGCGAAGACAAAGGGGAAAGCTCCAGTAAAGTTGTTCAAACAATCTGCATATGTTTGTAAAATTTGTGGTCAAGAATGTGTCATTGTGCCAACTGTCTGCCGAAGCAATGGCCAGGTGTTTCAAATGCCAAGACAAGACTTCGAAATAACATCATTACCTGGCATGGTGACAACAATCTTAGCTGGAGTACTGATGTGGCAGAGTCGACAAGGTTGCGGCATAGAATCTCCAGCGTCATATGTCATGTTTGTGGGGTCCCCGAGCATAGCAAAGCCACGCTTAGACGCGAACTGGGGGGCAGATTCTTTGATTACATTCGAGGAAACGTGACCATGATCAAAGAAAGTATCCTTGGTGGTGTGAGGGATGCTGCTGGATTAGGAAATCCTGCTGCCAAGTTTTACAAAAACGACTCGGGAAATATCAACTTTGTTCTCANCATTCTAAAGCTGAAAATGAAAAAAGTGAACTTAACCTAAGTTTTTTTTAATTTTTATTCCGTCCTCCGTACCTGGGCTCAGAAACTTTGTGCCCGTAAACCAAAGAATATAATAACCGTGGCCTTACCAACAGGTTGTGCTTTATTTTGATGATCTCCACATTGAAGCTACAGCGACGAAGCGGCCGTATTGTTGTGGAACGGACACTAGCGCCGCACGACTGGAGCGGCAAATGCCGGAACCAACATAGGCCCAATGCACATGCTCCGTTCTCTCCAAGTGCATGAAACGCCGTACATCAGACTGCTTCTAAATTGGTCACACGGGGAATCCCCTTGGGGAATCCCATAGGCTTGCACTGTTAGTTTTAACAACAAAATTCATCGAAATTCATACTTCATCGTTTTTGGATGAAGCCAGGAAACGAATGGGACCTGTCATATGCACATATCTACAAACCCTGAAAGTTTTGTGGTGATGCATGGCTTAAGTTTTGAGTTATTGCCCTGAAACCACCAGATTGGATGGAGAGAGATCCAGAGAGAGATTCAGAGATCCAGAGAATTCCAGTAAAACCAAGGAAGACCGCCACACCATTGGTGTGTGGCGGTCTTAATTACCTCGAGAGTTTTTTCAGAATTTTCAAGTGATTGCAACCAGAACAAAATTAACGTTGGTACAATGGCAGTTTCCAGGTATATACAAATCACACGCCTCTTTCCAAAAAAAGACTACCCAACTATTCTGACCATGACTTTCCTGAAGTGAACAGCAAACTTAATCCTTCGGGATATTTATTCCTACAATATAAGGAGGATAGCCCAAAGACGGTATTTGGCCCAGAGGGAAGAAGGTCCCATTACCATACTCCAACAAACTGGAGATTTGTTTGTTTGTTTGTTTGTTTGCGTAGGTGCGTGCTGTCCGATATCATCCGTCTACAGCGGCCAATCACGCAAATGATCTTTATGCGGTTCTCTCTGAAAGGCCCAAGCCTGTTGTAGGCATTTTTTCTGATGGTGGACCTGACTGGTCTCTGAAAAGTCTCCACAATATGTTCATTTAAGGTAGGTTGTGGAAGGACTTGAAATTGGCTTATCTAGCGATCACGCATCATGCCCCCGGCAACAGCAAACAAAACCCAATTGAACATGCATGGTCACCACTATCCAAATATCTTGTTGGAGTAACTACTGATAGGAGACCCTATGGTGAAGATGAGGAGCGGAATTTTGATGCCGCTGTTGAGTAGCAATTGAAGAACTAGAAGGATAAAGACGTATGATGGTTTCAAGATTTCCCCAAGAAGTGAACTCGCCAATGCTGTCCCTTCCCCATACGATGATTTTGATGCAGTGAACGAATTTTGGAAGAAATCCCAACAAGTCTACAGTCAACAAATCCTATCCTAATCTACTGAGATTTTTCCTGACTCATTGTGTCCGTAGCTGCCATGGACTTGAGTACGTGAAATGCAGGGTGGACTCGTGTGGACATTGTACACAACATCCCATTAACGCCAAATCCTTCATGGAAGAGGAAGAACTACTCAGCTCACAAAGAAACTGGGGAATTATCTTGAAGCTATTGTACCTCCGAAATGGTGTATACTATAGTAGCTCCTGGCCACCATCTGAGCTGTGAGCCCCGCAGTATAAACAATCAGCGCCGACAGTGTGTGTCGGAGGGATGACCTTTGGGGCATGGGGCGTACACCTGAATAGATGTTAAGTCAGCCCTCTCCTCCGCCAGGGGTCGTTATGATCCAAGATGGCATGTAAATCCTTCTTCAAGAATTTAAAGATGTTCCATCAACATTTGGAAAGTTGGCAGATTTGATGAGCAACAGATACCAGTTTGGTTTTACTTCAGGATATCGCTGATGAGCTGCTGCGCTGCGGAGAGCTCACTCTCTTGATTTCGGTGTGCCTCATCTTGCCAAGGAACAAGCATCACCCTATAGTCCAGGCCAAGGGCCCCCCAGCTCAACAAGTAGCTCAGGAAATTGAAGCAAATTGAAACACATTTGGATTGAACACCTGCACTAAGTTTTATTTCATTACAATAATTTATTTTCCTGACAAACAAGTAGTGAATAATAAAATCGCTTGATTTTTCAGCAAGTCAATAGATAGGAAGGCAAAGGAGAGGAAGGACAACTCATCGCACGTCTTTCCAGCCAAGGAAGAACTATTTTCTGATGCTCTTCACCTGAATCGTAAAGGACACGACGTCATGGCCAAATTGACACAAAAACAACTTGGTATTCAACGCCACTTGCACTCCGGTTTGCAGTTACTCCTAGGCCTAAAGAGTCAATATGTAATGCAATTAGCAAAAGTCTATTCCCAAATTGGAGTAAATAATTTGGAAGTATTGGCATAAATTCATTTCAAGGACAAATGGCCCTGGCAAAGAAATATTCATGGCTTCTTTCTGCAGAGAGTCCAGTTTGACAAAGAATACTGGGTCACGTTCGCCTAAATTTGGTGAAGTTTTTCAAGGAGCACTTGGGAAAGGAAATCCTGTAAAAGCAAATTAAGGCCAAGAGGGATGCAGAACCCCAAACGCAGGATTCTCCTTCAGCCTGTTCTGAGTCTCCAGCATTCCCACTAAAGGTTTCATCTCCTGCAGCAGTTCAAGAATCGTCTCGTCATCTCCTGCAGGAGTTCAAGAATTGTCCTCTCCTGCAGCACCTCAAGATTCGTCACAACCTCCATTACATGAATGCAGTTCAAAGTCTGGCAGGCCAAAGCGTGGCAAGGGGAAAGGGAAGGCGAAGGGAAACGCTCCAGCAAAGTTATTCAAACAGCCTGCATTGTTTGTAAAATTTGTGGTCAAGAATGGTGAATGTGTCATTGTGCCAACTGCTTGCCGAAGCAATGGCCAGGTGTTTCAAATGCCAAGACAAGACTTCGAAATGACATCATTACCTGGCTTGGTGACAACAATCTTAGCTGGGGTACTGATGTGGCAGAGTCGACAAGGTTGCGGCATAGAATCTCCAGCGTCATCTGTCATGTTTGTGGGGTCCCCGAGCCTAGCAAAGCCATGCTTGGACGCAAACCGGGAGGCAGATTCTTTGATTACATTCGAGGAAACGTGACCATGATCAAAGAAAGTATCCTTGGTGGTGTGAGGAATGCTGCTGGATTAGGAAATCCTGCTGCCAAGTTTTACACAAACGACTCGGAAAATATCAACTTTGTTCTCAAATCCTGGATGCAGTTCAAGGAAAGAAAATCACCTCTGCATTTGTCCGAGAGGCTGCAAAGCTTGTTGCCACACATAAGGAAGATGAAAAAGGCATATGCCAATGTTCCTGGGAAATATTTCGTTCGGCCTGAGTTCAAGAAGGAGTTGCTTTGTGAATGAAATGGTCCATGGACCATGTGCTCACCTGGGTGAACGTACCAGAAAAACAAATGACAAATGTTAAATCAAAATGTTCCAGGGTCATGTGCCAATAGCACCTGCGGTTACGAAACGTGCCACTTAATAGCAAAATTTTGAACTTTGACCTCTGCGACCTTGAAAAGTAGGTCAAATCAAAACCCCGTTATATATGTAATGTACCCTCATTAGATTCACCTATGATAAAAATTTGGAGGTGATCCAGTCATTAGTTCAGGAGTTATTGCACTTTTTGTGTTTTTGGTTTCCGCCACCTGGTGGCCAAGCTAAGAGTCGAATCAGACCGAAATTTGGTGTCATAGGTCATTTGACCTAAGGGTATATATGTACCAAGTTTCAGATCAATAGCTCCAGCGGTTACGAAACGTGCCCTGCTAACGGACGACGACGGACGACGACGACGGACGACGGACGACGGACGCAGACCCTCGACATAAGCTCACTCCAGGTGAGCTAAAAATTCTTCACAAAGACGTCATCCCAGCACTTGCTGTTTTTCAAAAGAATCAACAAATTTACACTTCACCAGCTTCATGCTGGCAATCCTCTGAGTGCTGCACGAAGTGATATGTGTCTTAGCGAAGGAGGTTACGAACAGGTTGCATACCAAAATGCAGGCATCAGGGTGAGCAATTTTGCCCCGAAGATTTGGGTTTATGCCGTTCGAATCATTCGACAGGCAGAAAAGGCCTGACTCAAGACCCTGTCTAACGCAAGGCACACTCAAATCCTCTGTCCTCCGTGACATTACACTTGGAGACATGTTGGAAACAGTAACGTGGGTTACTTCACAAACATGTTCTCATGTACTTGCAGTGTTTACAATCAATGTCCATAAGATTTGTGGCCCCACAGTTGCCTGCAGCAGCATCAACGATTCCTTGAATGATTTTCTGAGGTGGCAGAGGAACTCTCACCAGGCAACGAATGAGGAGGGCAGAGAACTCGACATTTGGGCAAAAAGGTAGAAGACCAAGAAGGCCGAGAAAAGCACCAGACAGCACTTTACCGGTAGCTCCAGTTGCTGCAGCAGTGGCTTGTACCTCAGCACATCGAATACACATCACCTTACATACTTTTCTTCATACACTTTTGCAGGTTGACAGAGTTGAAATTGATGATAATGATGAGCTCCCTATTGCCAGAAACTACCCGGCTGGCCCAGTGAATGACAATAGACCCAGGCCTGCTGGGCCTGATGGTATAGATTATGCAGTGAGGACAGGCTGGAATCGTCTTGGTGTTGATGACAGGGGTTATGTCAGTGATTTCAGTGACAATGTAAACTTTACTGCCATCCCTGGGCTCAAGGCTGATATGACAGGTCAGGCCCTGTCGACTTTTTTCTAAAAAAATTTCAGCGTGGCATTTTCAGAATGAAATGGTCCATGGACCATGTGCTCACCGGGTTGGACATAATAGTCTAATCACAGAGGGAGGTACATATCAGTGTTATGAGCAATCTCGGTCAAGTCACTCCCAGGTAGGACTTTGAATGATTTTTGGGTTACGCCACCTGGCGGCCATATTGGATGTCCGATCGGGCCGAAACTTCACATGGTCATAAAGGTCATCTGCAGGGGCCCNACGTACAGGTTGCGTACCAAAATGCAGGCATCAGGGTGAGCAATTTTGCCCTGAAGGAGATCTGGGCTCATGCCGCTCAAATCATTCGACAGGCAGAAAATACCTGTACTCAAGAAGTTTGGCTAACAAGCACCCCAAATTTTACGAAAGTCATGCCGAGAAACAGATTTCAGATTCTGAGAGCTTCTCCATTTCAATGATTGCAGGCAGAGAAGGGCCATGTAAATTACGACCCCCTGTTCAAGATAAGGACACTGCCTGATTTGGTAGAAAACTACCTTGATCTTTGGGAACCCAATGAACACTTGTCGGTGGGGCATAGAACTCTGGTCGTTGTGTGATGCAGTGACAGGCATGAACTTGAAGTGGAATGTCTATGTTGGTAAGCGACAGGGTGACCAGAGTGTTTCCCCCATCAAAATTTCACAACGAAACACGAAATTCTTCAACGCCAAACTGCAAACATCTCACAATATACATGATATAATAGATATGGTATGCTACACCCCCGAAAAGCACCCAACTATCTGTTCACTGCAAGTTTAAAAAAGCCCAAAACCACACCATCCTTACTAAGCCCCGGTAAAAAGGACATCGTTATTCAACCGACAACCGATTTCACTGCAACAAACCTGGACTACGCCTTTTCGCCCCCACATATCAAAGAAGAGTTTAATGGATGAGGTAAAATTTCTGGTAAACGAGTTCTGTAAAAGTTACGGAGACACCATCAAGGATCATTTGAGAAGAAATGACTACAACGTAGAGGAGGAGGATGATTTACTGGAGCTCCTCAGTGAAGATAATTTGTTTCTTGGTGCACTGGAAAGTTTAACCTCTGACTATGAAGTACTTCACTGGCCAATTCAATGGTTAAACCTGTCGAATACATCCTCGGACAAAATGAAGCTGGAAGGGCGGACACGTTTCAATATGTGCAATTGTTGGAAAACTTGAAATCTCTATATATATAAATGTTTTATTACCAAGAAATAGTACAAATAAGATTTACCTAGCCAGGGCTGAAGCGGAGCGGTGCAATTGTTGGAAAACTTGAAATCTCTGTTGGAACGAGATGATGTTTGGACCAATTTCAACAGACCAGTAAGTGACGCTGGAAATGAACATGGGGTAGCAACTAAAATGAAAGAAGAAAGTTCACTTAAAAATGATAACAGACATTCATTCATTTTATACCACCAGCCTTGTCGCAATTCCAACAGCAGCCTAATTTAACCAATGCTTCTTATTATCCCACTATTTTCAGGGGTCTCCAATGATCGTGAGCTGCCACTGCGTCACCCACAGATTGGCCCTTGGGAAGTGCCGGAAGAACGTTCGTTGTTGGAATTGAGTTACTGAAAGCAGGCCTATATGTAAGTCACATCACATTAATCAACATTTGCATATGTCACTTAGTAGAACTAGCTCCTCCTTTTGTACCGTCCTATATATTTGCGTGTTGATGATAATAAAGTTAGTTGAGTTATACGAACCTTGGTGTTAACGCAATATCACTCTTATCGATATTATGGTGCCGTGACCGAAATCAACATTTTAGAGGAAATCGACGCAAAAATTCTAACACTCGTGGAATTAGAAGAGGATTATGAAAAGGAACTCTTTGAAGGGGACGATTACCTCAGCAAAGTCAAAGAAAGATATGGGGTCGTATTTTAGAACGTTCCTTAATGTTAAGGTCGACCTTAAGTCTATTGTAAAACCATCGAGAACAATAGATTTAGGTGGACCTTAATGTTAACTAAAATACGGCCCATGGTGTTCTGAAACAAAAGAACTACATGTATTGATCCTCCAGCAGGTACATCCAGTCTCAAGAAAGGCCACAAAAGAACTACATGTTTTGATCCTCCAGCAGGTACATCCAGTCTTGAGAAAGGCCACAAAAGAACTACATGTATTGATTCTCCAGCAAGTGATGTACGTACAGCGATACCACAATCTACATGAATTGTAGGAACCACCGACTAGCACTGGTGTTCGTCCACTTGAAGAAGAGGCTTTCCCTCGTGAGTGAATTTGATCAACTCCTCCTGGATATTTACATCTAGGAAGGAGCCTCTGAACTGCATGCCAGCTTTCCAGGAGAACAGTTTAATGAGCTGGTGTCATCAGCTGCATTGGCGTCCGTTGAGGAAGAGTACAACATATTCATCACTGAGAAGCCCAGGAAAGTCCAACAATCCTTGACAGAGGAGCACAGTGACCCTGAACATTTTATTTTGGTTGTAAGGTCCATTTCAGTGCAGTTCTTCTTTTCAGCTGAACTCTTTGAGATTGAGAGGATTGTCCGTGTTGTAAACAGTGAAGACGGCACAAAGCTTGTTGAAGTAAAGTGGAAGGGGTACGACACGACAAAGAATACATTGGAGCCAGTGGGAAATATTTCCAGCGAAGTTTTGGTAAACTTCTTTGAAGAAGAATGATTTTGACTTGTGAACCATCCGGTTTTGGACAATATCCATCACTTCGGATTATGGAGACCATGGGCCCTGACGAGCGACGGGCGGCAGGCCGGCCAGAAGAGAAATGGTGCGCCTGATTGTTGATGACGTTCTGAGGATTTTCCCTAAACCAGGCATTCGTGACTTTGAGCCAACTGCAAGGAAAATTGTTAGAAAATATCCCAGCAGCTTTGCTGACGAAATCGACGGAACTTTGGTGGGTTCTGGCTGGACAACTCTCCAGCGACAGCTGAAGAACAGGTCAGACAACAAAAACCGTTGGATGACAGATTCTCAGTCCCCAAAGAGATCTCAAGTGTGTGACAGTGAAACTGGTTCTAAGTCTAAAAGACCTAGAATGGACAGCTATGGTTGTGTTTTTTCTAATAAAACACACATTTGACTAATTTTCTTAACAACTTGTTAATTTTTATCATTCCAGTTCCTCTTATCACAGTTCAGTATATATCAATTTTTTTCTTTTCATCAAAAATATGCAAAAATCCATTTTTTGGCAGATTTTGCGAAATGGCAAAAATGGCACTTGTCCGCCTTATTGCACTCGTATCCTCAATTGTCTGGTGGCATCCTGACTTCAATCAGCAGCTACTATGCCTTTGACTTAGAGTACCCAAGGTTTTATTCCCAGATGCTTGCCGTCTTTGCAAGTCGCTCTTTTTGATGACCCTTATGACCAACTGAAGTCGAGAAATCATAAGGAATTCATGAATGAACTCAAACCAAAGCTGGCTGAAACTGTGTCAGAAATGGAACAGTTGAAACGTTTCAAAAGAAACAGGCCAAATGAAACTGTTGTATTATCACCCATCGTGAGCCCAACTTCATCTAGGCCTATAAGTCACCTCAGGACATCACCTCATATGCCATACACTGTATTTGGTAAATGTATTATTCCACGAGACACTGCTCTTCGCAGTAGCCAGCAGGATGTCGTACCATCAAGACATACATTGTAACATCTCGGAACATCTATGAAATAAATCATATATATCCAGTACATCAATTCTCATTTCATTGGACTCTCAAATACTTCAGAAACGACCCCAAAACATGCTAAATCTGAAGTTGCGTAGCAAAAACAGGATAATTTTGTTATTCCCAGTTCCCCTCAACAAACCCAGAGGGTTAATAATGTTTATGGTTTAAGGGATTGAAATTGACCACCCTTATTCACTGTGGGCTTATTTGCCATAGTTACCAGCCCATTGTCTGCCCACTCATGTGTGTGAAGTGAGCCCAATTATGTACTTACACAGTGCATTTGGCCACCAGCTCTTAGACCAGAAGGACGTATCCCTGAAGGACCTCTGTATGTATGCTTTAGAAGTCTGCAACCACTACAACCCCTGAAGGACGTACCGCTGAAGATGGAGTGAGTAATCTCCTTCTAAAGGACACTATATACACTTTATCACAGAATTTTCTGCACACCAGCGCCGTAGGTCAGATGTTGCAACCTGCGGTACGCGCCGCCTAAAGACCTTCAGAAACATTTGGTTATATGTATTCCTGGTAGGAGTGCTGTGAAGGTTTTTCGTGAAACTTTTGCTGATTATAATAGTGAATGTCACATACTATCTTGTGATGACAAGAACAAAGTAAATGTTAGCTCAGCCGAATGGGTAAATGTCGTCCTGGGTGACCCTAAATGCTGTTTGTGTAGCTGAAAACGAATTCTGACATCTCCATCGTACTGACAAGCTCAATGCCATGCAGACAAAGATTCGCCAAAAGTTCCCAATCCTCTAAGTCCGACCCACCGACTTTACACTTCGCGTCCTTGGTGTTCCTCATCAGACGATGAAGATGCTTATTGCTCTATCAAATCCATGTTTTTCTCGGATTTTATGATGCAAAAACGTCAAAGTCACGTTTGTTCATTTCCATGATTTGGCGAGCGCTAGCTGAGAGACGTTCCACTATCGATCGCCAACATCAAAAGCAGGTTTTAAAATGGCACGACTTTCAAACTGGGTGACGTTTAGGATCTAAACGTCACCCAGCCTTGTTCCATGGGTGACGTTTAGGGTCACCCAGGTTTGTATAATATATTATTCGAGGTTTAGGGTCAAGCAGAAATGACACGAATGACATGTCCTTATTCTAAATTGAATGATTTTGAAGTATTCTTGAAAAAAGGCGGTTTTAGGCCGTCCTATTGACCCCAGAAGTGAAACCATAGTACAAGCACCACGAGGCGTTACGTTTGATTTTGACATGCGACTGACGTGATATACTGACGAACCACCGGCCCATGGATCCTTGACTGACTCAGAAAACGTGCATGCAAAAGCATGGACATTCGTAATTTTCTAATTCGGCACGAGCCTACCCAGGGGCCACTGGTAGAGGCTGCTGCTGACCACAAAATTGTCTTAGGTTAGTGCAATATTCAAGGAGGTACGGCAAGAGGCAATCATTTGATTTTCATAGGTAATTTTCTGAGCGCAACATTATTTTTGATACGCACTGTGTTCATGTGCCATTGTTGGTGCAATCATTAACTTAGTGTTCCATTGATATAATTTTCTGTGTTCATGTGTTTGATTTGTCAGAGTAGGTGATGCTATTATAATCGGAAGTCCTACCACAGTTACAATGTGCAGGCTTATGTTGACGACTGCTATCGCTTTAGGGATGTCGTGGCTGGCTGGCCAGGTAGTGTTCATGATGCAAGGGTTCTGGGAAATTCAAATTTGTATGACCTGGGGGAGTCAGGAAGACTGTTTCCTGGAGAGTCAAGGAATGTGAATGGAACAGATCTTGCCCCAGTTATATTGGGAGATCCAGCATACCCGCTACTACCATGGTTAATGAAGCCTTTCCCTGTGAATGATGGAACCACCCAGGCTCAGAAGATTTACCCGTCCAATTCCAGTGTCTTGTGCCACAAGCACTTTACGGAGGATTGTATATTGAATTTGCAGCCCTTGTTAAAGATAATAATGTTAACAACAATGACGGACGACAACGATGTGGACAAACCGGTATCGTACAAGTTCACCCAGGTGAGCTAAAAATCAAGACAGCAGGATTTTTATGAAGATGAAGTTAATGTCCCGGAAAACGAAAACTGCATGATATGAGTGTACCAGCCATATAGTAAAGGTGCGAAAAGGCCTAAAGACATACTCCCCCCAAAGAGTTTGGGAAAAGCTCAGGGAGAAGCACAATCGCGTAATTAATTCATTCCATGCATACAACTATGGTGGTGAGCTGCGGATTCACATTTAGGATCATCTACTACGTAAACATGGTGAAGAGAAGGATGTTAAGAAAATGAAGAAATTTTTCCCCCCGCAGAAGAAAGGAAGAGTCATCTGGAACCATGGAAAAAAACTTGATGCCTTGCCATATTATATGGATGACATGTTTGCATTATTTCATGACTTTGACTTTAGATGAATATAAAAAAAATTCCAGCCGCGCACAGCGCGGCAGGTAGATGACTTCAAATATCCAGGTCCTTCATCAAACACCTCTCTCAGACCACTATTAGGCCCAATACCGCCTAGGTGTCACTGTCATTCGAATGAAAGCCATCAGTGGAATAAAACTGGCGGAAGGGTTAGGAACTTTGTGAGAATGGCATGTAAATTGGATTTTATCTGCCCTTTCGGAGTTTACAAAGTGATTAACGTTGTGCAGGTAAGTTGGTGATATGGTTAAATATGCAGGTACGTTGGTGATATCATTTTTTAAAATTTTCAACAAAGAAGAAAACTGTGGTTGGAGGCCATGGTTGCACCAATGGGCGAAATTGAGGCCGGATTGTATTTTTTACAGCAGGCCATATGGACGATTCGCTTTGTTTTCTCCCGGGTTTTCCAACCAATCCAGCTTGTTTTGTGGCAGGGAAAATCAAAATGCAAATGATGTCCAAGAGGTAGGTCTATGTATTACTGTATTACAGATGTGTAGGCCTACATGCTTTCGTAGCAAAGCTACGGGACATTCTCTTGTACATGAATATTCAGGAAGAAAAAGAGCCTGCCAGCAGTGCTTTACTGATCAGGGAAGAGCTCCAAGTGGAAGATGCGTTCAGACAAGCTATGGTTGTGACAAGTGCAATGTTTTTCGGTACAAGACCGGTAACTACATGCAAAAGTACCATGGACTGGTGTAACAGACCCCCCCCCCCCAAATGTAGGGGATGTTATTAAAAAACTGATACTGTAAGCACCAAACAAAAAGAATCTATTCTGATGATCTGTTAGTATCACTTTTATACAAGAATTCATTACAGAAAGCAGCAGAATTAGCAACATACCGTGAATTATTCTTTTGACCTGGGTTTGGACAGGAAGGGGTCAGTACCATTGGGTCAGATTTCAGATTGAATCATATTTTCAGAAACTCCAAGAAATGTGCTTTCATTTGACCATCACTTGTAATACTGAGTTCTCAATAACAAAAAAGCTTTCCTATATCTAAAAATTTCTCATTTTTTCCAATTCTCTTGAGGAACAGATGGATAAAAATTTACATACGCTTGAGCTTGAAACATGTACGAGTAAAGCACCTACCCTCAGAGGAAGCACCTTACCTTTGCCGCAAGTGCAGTCTGAAAATGATGGCACACAGCTTTACGAACAAGCACGTGCGGAGATGTCAACCCAGGAAGTCGTTTGGCGAAGCTGTCGCAGGAAGCCGTAAATCCCTCACTGTGCTTACAGCGTACAAGCTACGAGATGACATGTAACCTCTGAGCTGCACTTAACCCAGAGAATAGCAGTTGTGTTGAATGACGCCCCGTAACCAAAGNTCACAATCAGCTCCTGTGTCATTCATACCACCAGTTGAACCTTTATTTTGGAATAAAATTTTATTTTTTTCTTTGCCTCCGCTATTCAGATGTCTTGGAAAACGTTCGAGAAATCAAAAAATAAAATTTTATTTTTATTTTTTTTCCGCCCTCCGCTGATGGAGGGGCTCAAAAAAAGCCCGCGAAACAAGGAATAAAAAAAGCGTGGCCTTAAGATCATCTACTACGTAAACATGGTGAAGAGAAGGATGTTAAGAAAATGAAGAAATTTCTCCCTACCGCAGAAGAAAGGAAGAGTCATCTGGAACGTGGAAGAAAACACTTGATGCCTTGCCATATGGATTTGTTAAAGCTGACATGTTTGCATTATTTCATGACTTTAGCAGCAGGCAGGTAGATGAAGTTCAAACATCCAGGTCTTTCATCAAACACCTCTCTCAGACCACCATTAGGCCCAATACCGCCTAGGTGTCACTGTCATTCGAATAAATGAAAGCCGTCAATGGAATAAAAATGGCGGAAGGGTTAGGAACTTTGTGAGAATGGCATGTAAATTGGATTTTATCTACCCTTTCGGAGTTTACAAAGTGATTAACGTTGTGCAGGTAAGTTGATGATATGGTTATGCAGTTAAGTTGATAAGTTAAAAGAGTTTTTTTTTAAAATTTTCAACAAAGAAGAAAATTGTGGAGGCCATGGTTGCACCAATGGGCCAAATTGAGGCCGGACTGTATTTTCTACAGCAGGCCATATGGACGATTCGCTTTGTTTTCTCCCGGGTTTTCAAACCAATCCAGCTTGTTTGTGGCAAGGGAAAATGCAAATGATGTCCAAGAGGTAGGTCTGTGTATTACTGTATTACAAATGTGTAGGCCTACATGCTTTCGTAGCAAAGCTACGGGACATTCTCTTGTACATGAATATTCAGGAAGAAAAAGAGCCTGCCAGCAGTGCTTTTCTGATCAGGGAAGAGCTCCAAGTGGAAGATGTGTTCAGACTAGCTATGGTTGTGACAAGTGGAAGATGTGTTCAGACTAGCTATGGTTGTGACAAGTGCAACGTTTTTCTGTGCAAGACCGGTAACTGCATGCAAAAGTACCATGGACTGGTGTAACAGACCCCCCCCCCCCCAAATGTAGGGGATGTAATTAAAAAACTGATACGTAAGTACCAAACAAATAGAATCTATTCTGATGATCTGTTAGTATCACTTTTATACAAGAATTCATTACAGAAAGCAGCAGAATTAGCAATATACCGTGAATTATTCTTTTGACCTGGGTTTGGACAGGAAGGGGTCAGTACCATTGGGTCAGATTTCAGATTGAATCATATTTTCAGAAACTCCAAAAAATGTGCTTTCATTTGACCATCACTTGTAATATTGAGTTCTCAATAACAAAAAAAGCTTTCCTATATCTAAAAATTTCTCATTTTCCAATCCTCTTGAGGAACAGATGGATAAAAAATTGCGCTTGAGCTTAAAACATGTACGAGTAGAGCACCTACCCTCCGAGGAAGCAGCTTACCTTTGCCGCAAGTGCAGTCTGAAAATGATGTCACACAGCTTTACGAACAAGCACGTGCGGAGATGTCAACCCAGGAAGCCGTTTGGCGAAGCTGTCGCAGGAAGCCGTAAATCCCTCACTGTGCTCACAGCGTACAAGCTACGAGATGACATGCAACCTCTGAGCTGCACTTAACCCAGAGAATAGCGGTTGTGTCGAGTGACGCCCCGTCTCAACCAGCCCCTAACCAAAGTAACCTGTGTTTTCCAATGCCCGATATCCCCTTAGGACTCGACGCAAATTTTGAGGCACTAACGAACAGAAATATCGAACCGCCTAAACACCAGTTCACCAAACTGCGGCCAATAATGGCTTCCGTGGAACAGGGTCTTCAGGGAACTACACGTGGAGCTAACATCTTTCAGGGAACTGATGGCAACGTTCGAATGTACTACCCCTGAGGAGCTGGACGATTTCTTACACGACGAACTCTTCTGGGAGCACGATTGTGTGTGTGTGTGTGTGGGGGGGGGGGCCCTTAACTCAACCACTGTTTGTACATCAATAAATGATAAATTAAATGCCAACTTTTTTGGGACTTCGACCTTCGTGACCTTGAAAAGTAGGTCAAATAAAAAACCCATTACAAATATCATTAGATAACCGATGATCAGAATCTGAATGTGCGAAAGCCATCTCACTGGATAACAAACGGAAAAGGGAGGCAAGCCGCAAATTATTCGATAGAAGGAGGCAGTCTGCATTCAATGCACTCTCAGACATTATAAGAAAAGACCTAGTGGACGAACTTCTCAATTTTGTCCGTCATTGACTCACAAGTCAATTTCTAGTTAAAATTTGTTATTTCTGACTTTCGTTTTCCGCTGAATGCTTTCTTTCTGCCTCAACTATGTTACATGTTTGTCGGATGTTCTCTACATCTTCATTGCACATCTGGGATGTGCAAACCACCAGGAAAGAAGGTGGTTTGGATGTGGAATCCATCAAGAAAGAAGGTGGTTTGGATGTGGAAACCATCAAGAAAGAAGGTGGTTTGGATGTGGAAACCATCAAGAAAGAAGGTGGTTTGGATGTGGAAACCATCAAGGAAGCAGGTGGTTGGGATGTGCAATCAATCAACAAACAAGGTGGTTTGAAGCCAAACCACTTCAGACGAAGCGAAGAGATTTTAATCTCTGAGACGGACTCACTCCTACTACACTCAGATGCAATGTTATATGGCAGTATACGGTTGTGTAGAGGGTGATTTTTTTGTTTGGACACCGTCTGGCTTCTATGTGAGGCAAAGCATTAAATTCGATAGACACTATTGGGCTGACGTGTTGAAGCATGCCTACATATATTATGTGACTTACGTTGTGGACCAAAGTTACTGTCAAACAGTAGGGAACTGAGGAGTTCAATGGCTAAGTCGCTAATGAAGGACACATGAACACCATACTTTGTGGACAATGCCAAAGGAAGCGACTCGAACACGATGAAACAAGTGACGAAACCACAGAGGCCAGTGTGCAATGCGAGTGCAGATGCGGATGCAAGATGGTTCTGTTAACTAAGACAAGAGTCTATTTTTAGTTTACAATATATGCGCGCATGCGCAGTGGAGTTTGCACACACGTGTGATTTTATGGAGTTGAACGGAGTACGCATAGTGTTTGATGACTCGGACTCGGGCAAATGCTGGGAGGTATTGAAGCTCCCTTTAGAGTCCTCAGGAGCGTCACCAGAGGGTACAAGCCAATAAGCTGTGGTGCCTTGGCCACAACCACGTCGCTAGAGGGGGCAACAGTAGATGCACAAAGTGCAATGGTAAACATCATGCGATGTGTTGTGTGACTCAGATAAGCAACGTATCATGTGTTAATACAGAGGGGATCGACAATATTACAAAGACACTGTACTCTCACCTCATGAAGAATACAGGTTGGTCACACCTTGGAGGAAGTATAATTCCTCCAAGGTCACACGAACGTTAACGGTGAGTGTGTTAAAAACACCTCATCACGTTAATCACTTAAAAAAGGAACGCAGGACATAAAAAAATCACACCTTCAGGCAAACATATGTAGGAAAATGATAAGTGATCAGCGAGGTCATGTTCAGGTATCCATGTCTAGCCATTCAGTCCTGTACGTAGGACATTTATTTTCTCTCCTTCTTAATAATACCTTTATGGTTCAGGTTAGACAAAAAAGAACAACTGGACGACTTGTACAGACAATTGGAGGAAAATGCTCGAGGTAATGGCCGACGGATTCGAAATAACATCGTCGGTGATGGAGACTGCATGTTTGTGGCCATTGTGGATCAGCTGGAATCGAACAATGTAATGGACTTCACAGCAAGTTCACTCCGGGCTGCAGTTGTTGAGTACATGTATCTGCGAAGACATTCTCATCTTGATGATGGCACCCCTCTTGCCTCCTTCGTGGACGATGCCTCACACGTAGCATCACCACACCTGGTGCGCAGAAAAAGGTCCATAGAAAAACCTGCCATTGCTGCAAATGACGGACGATCGAGACCCCACATTTACAATGTATGAAGTATACTGAATTTATATTGATTATATTACGGGTACAAATTGATTGAAATAAGAAGTGTTCATTTATATACACAGGGTTCGTACACTATAATGTAAGATGGATAGGGAGGGAAGTTCAAATCATTCTCTAACCTTGTTCAACAAGCGACAGAAACAACTATGACTTACTGCAACCCTTGCAAGAAGCACCTCATGCTGATTGCTGGTGACAATTGTCACCAGCAATGTCTACACAACGTTTGTGAAGGCCGAGTAGAACACTGCATGGAAACGTTGTTGACCCTAGTAGAACGGAGAAAGATCTACACCAGCCTTCAAATACAGACAACAGTGAAGAAAGACATCCCCACCACCGGGCACAGACAGAGGGTCTGTGAGGAATGTGCATCTGCATTTCTACAAAGCAGACCAGTACTGGGAGAAGACGACTTCGAAGACATCGCTGAAGCAGCACTGACGGAGTGCAAGGAGTGTACTACACTCATTGCACGATGCATCAGACGACAAAGGATCCAAAGCAGGATACTGAGATGGTGTGCTGCCTTTGGACAGTATGAGAGGATACGAATCCTTGCGCTCCAATGGACCATCTCTACCCGATGTAAACATTACCTGATGGAGGACCACGCTGATCCCGAAGACATGCTGCAGGCTCAGCTCCATACAATCATGGAGCTGATCAACCATCCACACAGCAATCTGACAAGAGCCGACGCCAAAGACAGCAGACTCCTGCCACTGCTCAAAGAGGTCGACCCGGTGTTCCTGACCACACTGAAGGAAGCACACGGCTTCATAATGACCAACTCGAGGGCGGCTTTCTCCTTACTAAACCCTCACAGATCACATCATGTGGCGAGCATATTGCCAAGACGCATCTGTGCAGATCTTTTGAGATACATCGCCCAACCGACTGCAAGCGTCGAGTGGTGGAGGCCGGATAAAGTGATGAAGGTCGTGACCAGCCTGGCGAAGAAAATACCACCAGCCACAGTACGAAACCACGCCAACAAGCTATGCAGCAGCAGACCGAAGAAGCTCCTCAAGACTATGTATGGCCTTCGTAGCGGCTGCCATTGAAGTGGGCTCTCTGCCCACGTTCATACCACCCTGGATTGTGCACGAAACCACCTTTGACCATTTCATCCAACGATGTCCCACACAGAAGAGAGAACAGATCACCGTAAAGGTCATCGAAAAGCAACTCATCTGTCGACGCTTAAAGCAAAGAAGATTGCGACGAGGCCTACTTAAGAGTATTGTGGGTCTGACAACCACGTTCTACGAATCACAACATCAACGATACAAGCCCGGTGGTCGGGGATTTCAAGAGGCCCGACATCACTTCAACCGTGTGAGAAGAGATGAGATGTGGAAGTCGTTCTTGAAAGCCAACTAAAGTCATCAGCCAGCAGTCAAAGCTAAACCAACGGCCCTTGTCAGGACCACCCCAAATATGTACAAGAGACCAATCCAGACAGTTTATTTGCTTGCTTACAAAAAATGTACACTGACCTTGTTCATGTACATCCATAATCATAAGTCCCAGCTACACACACATTTTCCCCGCTGAGATGCACGTCCTCTACATCCATAATGATAGCCCCAGCACATTTCTCCCTTCTGAAATGCACACAGACACGTAAAATGATAAAGTCCCAATAGCACACAATAGAGAATTCCCCAATTGGAATGAACCACCCGCATATTCTTTGTCGTGTGAAGGGTGGCCTTGCAAATTGTTTTATCTGGGACATCAACTGCATTTAAATATGCATAATTGCGAAATAACTATTGCCCCTTCTAAAGATAGAATTAATTTTCTGGGCCCGGTTGCACGAAACTCACGACAGCGCTATCTTGGTGTTAGCGCTAACTTGATGTTAAACATGTTAAATGACGTAAAAGAACAATGGATTTTTACGTCATCTAACATGAAGATAGCGCTAACACCAAGATAGCGCTGTCGTGGGTTTCGTGCAACCGGGCCCTGGTATATACACCAACGGCATCTTTTCCCATCATTATTTACCATGGATTGTCACAGACATCATACTCTGCCACCCAAAGAGGTTGTCAACATAAGAAAACTTGGATCCAAGAATTTAAAGCGTTGGTTGAAAAAGAAGGACCATGTTTACATAGGTCGCAATATGCGAAACTATGTAGGTGATTGCAAATCAGAAGGCAAGTGGGGCAATCCCTGCCCACTCACCAAGTATTCAAGGGAAGAGAGTTTGAAGAAATATGAAGAATACGCCAGAGCTAACCTGATGGAACAATTGCACGAGCTGAGTGGTTGCACATTAGGGTGTTGGTGTCATCCCCTACCCTGTCTTGGACAGATTCTCATCAAACTGTTTAAAGAAAAATTCTGCCAGCCAACAGTTCATATTCATCATGGACAGCAGTAAAAGCAGACGTGTTCCTGCCGATCTTCTTCATCCTCCTCCTAACGATGATAATGATGGTGAGACGAGATCCCGGGACGAGATCATTGGCGCTCAACATCCCAGCACCAGTACGAGCTTCACTAGACCATGTGTTATGTCAGGCCATGGATCCCAGAGTACCCTACGTGAGGATTGATCAAGTTTACGTCTATGGACAAGAGCCCTACGACAGCTTGGATAAGACAGAAGAAAGTGAAGGTTGGTCACTCTCACACACCAACTGGTACATCGATGGTACACTGTATGTTCTTGCAGCAGTACCTACTGCCTCAGCGCTGCAGGCCAGTAGTGTTGATTCGAAGCACAGTGTTGTGCCTGTCAGCTCTTGTGGTTTTTGCGGTAAAGCTCACAACTCGGGCAAATGCTGGGAGGTATTGAAGCTCCCTTTAGAGTCCTCAGGAGCGTCACCAGAGGGTACAAGCCAGTAAGTTGTGGTGCCTTGGTCACAACCACATCGCTAGAGGGGGCAACAGTAGATGCACAAAGTGCAATGGTAAACATCATGCGATGTTGTGTGACCCAGATAAGCAACGTATCATGTGTTACAGAGGGGATCGACAATATTACGAAGACACTGTACTCTCGGTGTTCACTCATTTCGCCCTTTCCCAATTCGCCCCCTAATGGTTATTGGTTAGGGTTAGCTACCAGTATTTAATGGATTTACTGTTGGGGGGCGAAATGGGAAGGGGCGAAGTGGGAATAAACCGTACTCTCACCTCAGGAAGAATAGAGGTTGGTCACACGAACGTTAACGGTGAGTGTGTTAAAAACACCTCATCAAGTTAATCACTTAAAAAAGGAACGTGGGACATAAAGAATCACACCTTCAGGCAAACATACGTAGGAAAATGATAAGTGATCAGCGAGGTCATGTTCAGAGGTATCCATGTCTAGCCATTCAGTCCTGTACACTGGACATTTATTTTCTCTCCTTAATAATACCTCCATGGTTCAGGTTGGGCAAAAAAGAACAACTGGACGACTTGTACAGACGATTGGAGGAAAATGCTCGAGGTAATGATCGACGGATTCGAAATAACATCGTCGGTGATGGAGACTGCATGTTTGTGGCCATTATTGTGGATCAGCTGGAATTGAACAATGCAATGGACTTCACAGCAAGTTCACTCCGGGCAGCAGTTGTTGAGTATCTGCGAAGACATTCTCATCTTGATGATGGCACCCCTCTTGCCTCCTTCGTGGACGATGCCTCTTGGGAGACGTATCTTGATAGGATGGGTGGGTATTGCACATGGGGAGAACATATCACCCTGCGCGCTGCGGCAGAAATATATAATTTGGTTTTGCTTGTGAATGTAAACACAGTGCTCCTTAGGACTTTTCTTTGCATTAGGTACATATTAACAAAATTACATATTTTTGGTACATGTGTATTAATGAATTCATCTCATTATTTCAGAAAAGGAAAGGATAAATTGCCGGAACTTTTGAAGCCTGCAAATAAGTGCAAACAGGAAGAGGTGAAGGCAGATGTTAAGGGTGAAATATTCAGCAGAGTTACTTTTTCTCAGCATACATGTATCTACGACAAATTCAGCAAATAATATGAAAGGAAGAACTCACTTCTCTGTTATGTGTCACAAGCATGTGTTACTGTTACGACAAAGAGAGCCTTGATGACGATTTCCAGGTTCGTGTTTTGTCACACCGTAACGAAAACTATAAGGGGTGGAAAAGGAGCGGCAAACCGGTTTGTGATTTATAAGAGGTGTAGTGATGCGGCGTTTTGTCTGGTGTCTGCTCTCGACTCTTATTTTCAGTGGTGCACGCAATGGGCTGTCCGGTTGACACCAGGGTACTTCTTTCGGTGGACTTTAATTATGGTCTGTACTGTATTTTATTATTCATTGTATATGTTTCTTGTTTTCCTTTTAGCACAAGACCTTCTAGAGCACCTGGCCTCTGGTGGCTCGCCACCAGACCCTCTGCCAATTGATGTGTGGAAGGTCGAGGAAATTGTTTCCTCGAGATCCAGAAAGAGGAAGAGAGAGTTTCTTATCAAGTGGCAAGAGTGCGAGGAGCTCACGTGGGAGCCTGAAAGGAATATAATAGATCCAGCATTAATCAAAGAGTTTCTTGCAAAAAAAAGAAGAAAATTGTATCAATAGTTGGGGATGGATTGGTGGGAGGGGGATCCTGCTGTAGGTGTAGTACTCCAGGTAGGGTACAACGACTAGACGTGCAAAGCAAAGAATCGGATAAAATAGTAGGTCAGATCATAGAACTTGTTGAAATGACCGAGTCTAAGTGCAAACAAGCAGAGAATACGAGTGTCGAAATCTCCGGAATAGTGCCAAGGATGGATGAACTAATTGCAACCCTAAATAGAGTGAGCCCAGATGTGCCATGACTAACGATTGAGCAGCCAGAGAGGTTCCGACCACCTGACGAAAGACCGCCAAAAAATGTCTTTGTATTCGGTAAACTGGAGAACATCATCACTGAGGACGATACCAGTCTTGTCCCCTCGAAGGAGGTCGAGGTGAAAAACACAATCAGGGAGCCGCATTCCATCATAGAGAAAGCAAAGTCACTGCAATGTCCAGGCACTGAGACTTTAATGAAAGCAATTTTGCCGTTTGAAGATGAGGTGGAATACATCCTCGAGACCACCAAGAGTCAGGCCAACAATCCAAAGTGGGCCCACTACAGACGTGGGCTAATAACAGGGTCTGTCATCCACTCTGTCTACAGCCAGTCGAGGAGGATTGCCGAGGACAAACCTGTAAATAGAGAAGTTTGGGTTTCCCGTCCGAGAAAATCTCCGCCGAGAAACACTGAAAAACTTGCGTACGACGTCATCACGTTTGACGCAGTTTTTGACGTTCTCGGAAAGGTTCATCATCTTGCAAAAGTGGGGAGGGAATTGCCAATTCTCTTGTCAGTGTATGTTTAAAATTTTGTGCTGCCTATTTTCAGCTCTTTTGTTCGGAAACCAAAGGTAGTAGACGAGAGTGAGACACAGAAGGTGCTTGTGGCAAATGAAACAAAGGCTGTGTTAATCAAGGATGATGCAGTTGATGTCTCGCCAGCTGTGGTAGATGAACTGGATGGGGAAAGGACCCCGATTCTGCTGACCATTATGGATCCACATGAAGTAAAGTGCGACATGATAAGGCCCAATAAAAATCGAAAGTAACACTTTCTATTTTTATTAGGCCTTATCATGTCGCACAGCTACCGGTCGAAAATACGCGTTGAGGAAAACGGCGATTGAAAACAAAAGGCAAGTTTATTGAAGAGGTAGTAGAAGCCACACTCACAGATTTTTATGTCGATGACCTCCACAAGTCGCCAGAGACCACAAAAAGGGCCATCACATTTGCAGGCAAGGCAATAGAGTTGACCAGCAAGGGCGGGTTTCGACTTCACAAATGTGTTTCAAACAGTTGTCAAGTCTTGGAAGCATCGTAAAAGGCAGTCCTAGGAGCTCGAGTTTGACACGTCAGATACCCTTATCCAGAGAACCGTGTATGAGTCAGGTGGAACATCCGGGAGGATTATTTTAATATGACATGCTATGATAAATTATGATTTCGCTTAGGTCAGAAAAATGTACTCCGGAATTCCATGAGATGACGTCACTGATTCCCGCCTGCAGTACGCCACGTGACCCCGCCTGCACGACGACGTTGAACGTGTCATTGCCTATGGCAGCTCCACCTTGAGCAAAAGCGAGAGAAATTACTGTACTTTTGACAAAGATTTGTTGGCAGTCACTAACATTTTGTAGAGTACTTCAAACACTACTTGTTAGGTCGACATTTTGTCGTGAGGACCGATCACACGGCTCTCAAGTGGTTATTCAGCATCCAGGAACCTAAAGGAAGAGTCGCCAGGTGGATAGAATTGCTTTCTGCTTATGATTTTGAGATTCAATGGAGATCTGGTAAGCAGCATCAAAATGCTGACAGCATGAGTTGTTGCCCCAACCCCAGGGATTGTGAATGTAAAGTTGATGTCGAGGCATTGCCATGTGGGCCCTGTGTCAGATGTAAAAGAAAGGCAATAACTATGGGTGGCGTTCAGGGTACACTATCATAAGACCTTCACGACCCACGGCCCCCAGGTGATTGTCGCCTCGTCTGAATTGTTCGGGCTCCTAATCAGGTACATTGTACTATATAACCTGGTCAGGTCTCAAATGCCCACACTTCCCAAGGAGAAGAATTCATACAAGTATACCGTAGCACTGCTTTCTTCGTAACGTGGGGCGGGGACACACCGTCCTCATGGACAAGCCCCTATTTGAAGACAAGGAATTGGAGGAATATATTAAGCGAGCGACTCATTCCCAATCTAGAGTTGACGATGAAACTTGGTCTTCAAAACGTTCTCCAAGGAATTGAGTACCATACAACAGGAAGACCCTGATCAAGGACAGAGCTTCTTTAATGATAATAGAGTTGTTGAGTCAGCAGACTGAACTGCAAAAGACATTGAGTGAATTTGAGGTGAAGTGAAAACCTGAATGAACTGCTGAAGACGAAGTGCAAGTCAAGAAAGGTAGATTACAGTACAGGCCAAAATTAAAGTCCATTTGCCTCGCGCATTCTACGTGTGTGTCCTGCGTGTGCCACTCGCCTACGGGGTATGTTAAGCGCGGGTCACGTGCAAGGCATATTCGACATGCTGCGCGTGTGCCGTGCGCGTGCCTTTCGCGTCCTGCGCGTTTACTGCGCAATGCATGCAACATCCACAGTGACCCCTATCGAGGGGTGGACGAACCCTCTCCGTTTTTTGCATGGCCGCCGTTGTGCGTCGTCTGCTTTCGCTCCGTAAGTTTTCCCCGATTTCAACCGATTTTGGAGCGGCATGAGGTGCTGCGTACCATGAGTTGGTACAGGCTATGAGGTAGCCTACTCTGCTCGCCCTGAGAGGGTTGGAGTTGCCATGAGGTGGCAGAGTGAACGGTCTGAAGTGCGGCGGGGGCTTCGATTTTCGGGGCGGCCAGATGAATATGGCTGAATTCCGGGCGTGTGGCGGGAATGGTGGTTGTGTCGCCGTTTCTGATTGGTCAGTGTGCTGCGGGGAAATCGGCGATAGGCCAGTCGCAGGGCTCCGTGCAGCCAGCCTCGGCCCCGAATTTATCATGGCCGCACGCAGGGCAGTGTCATGCAAAATCGGAAATAGTGCATGCCAAAAAGGTGGTTTGTACGGGATGTTGTTGGAGGACTGGGCACGCTGGGTCTCCGCGAGATAAGGTACCGGTAGGCCTATGCTATGTGTGTGTTGTGCACGGCACGGGGACCACGTCGGGACCAGGGTGGTCATTTGACGGCCGCCGGGTCGGGTATTCATCGTCGTGCGCATGTGTGTGCATGCAGCATGTGCAGCAGTAGGCCTACATACAGATGCAATGCATTGCATGCATGGTGTGGATAGCAATGGCATGCCTGAATTTTTTCAGGCCCGACCTAGGCCTAGGCTAAACGTTTCTCCTCGTTTCAGGTCGGGAAAGAGCAAACAGCCACAGGACATACATAGCAAGAATGGCATTCCTGAAACGCCGGCATAGCCTTGTGGGAAAGAATCTTCTCCCCCTACTGAAGAGGATGTTCATTGTTCATTCTTTGCCTGGAACGCTACCCCAGGCTACACCATGCCGAGGGATTTGTTCACCCGATCCAGGATGCCCTGGCAAATGCGGGTGGCGATAACCCGATATGGTCCTGCCTTAAATTGGCATGCTCCGTCTATTAAGGCTCGGTTGTGGGAGGAAAGGTCCATTTCCTTCCTAATACCAAGGCAATCAGAGCCTTTTGCAAAAGATATAGGCCTAGGGCGGAGAATTCCATTTTTGACAGGGCCAGATCGGGCCGTCCCACTCAAGTGCGCCAGTGGCACCTGGATTAGATTTCCGCCACAATTCGTAATCAGCTTGACATTAGCACATGGGAGATTCAGCATAAGTTTTGCCGACTTTTTTTTCCTATTTCGAGAAGCTCGATCAAGCGATTAGTGAGAAAGGTTGGCTGGACCAAAGCATCCACCAGGTAAGCCTAGGATGTGTTTTGTAAACCGTAAGAAAGTACAAAATCTTTCCCAGTAGGCTAGGCCTAGATCATCGCCATGGGAATGCCAAGAAATGCGCGGATGCGCAAATCTGATGTAAACACGGTCACACGGAAGCTCGATCCTGGATGGATGGAATGTATCATCGTCAGTGGTCTTGCACCATAAGTATCACAGTTTTCGCAATTTCTAATTTATTTTCATAAATTACTGCTTAATCTACCGGTATTCATGGGACTACGCGAATTACACCCAGTGCATCGATGACACTGCAGTGAGAATAGGCCAACCGCTTCACTTCCCCATTCCTGACGATGACCTAATTTTTTCATTTCTAGAGCCGTCTCACCTGCTCGGCGAACGCCCCGGGAGCGAACGACGGCGCGATCAGCCTTTAATGTATACATCTCTGTTTATTCCAAAGTCCACCATACTTCAACACCGGACCTCATCCAGTATGTGGAGATTGTACGGAAGCTGGCAGCTGAAGGGGGACTGGCATTATTATGACCAGAATTTCAGGAATGCCAGGTCCCATGATCCTAGTAGTTACCCTTGGTCTCTGATTTGCTGGGAGCTGCACATGGCCTCCAAAGCTAGGGGTCGCCTTCAGTTCAAAAACAAAGGACAAGAAACAGGACAAAACTCAGCCCTTTCGTAAGGGAGGCCCCTCTTCCTTCAAGGTTCCCAGAGGGTCATGCTTCAAATTCCACAATGGGCAGTCATGTTTCAATACCAACTGCCCATACTCAGATTTCTCCGATTGAGTCCACTACGCATACAAAATCCAAAGCGAGGCGCTTCCGGTTTCCGAAAGTTCTAGATTCAAGTTGTCCATTTCAATTTGAGTTACAAATTTTGCGATTATGACGTCTACAACAGCGATTAGCGCTTCCATCATGCCACATGAATGCACCTGGGAAATACATTCGTTCACTTTTCCTGGTGCTATGAGGCAGGAAATTCTTGTGAAATCTCGGTCAATTGACCTTTCTAACTTTGACCATATTTTGCTACAACCTACCGATTATTCTAGCGCTTCCATCATGCGCTACATGAACGACAGGACCCTCAACGCACTGGGGAAACATTACGTTCAGTTTTCCTGGTGCTACGAGCCAGGAAATTCTTCTGAAATCGTGGTCAGTTGAGGTAAGAATCAACATGATCAAAATTCAAATTCAACCGTCGTGACCATAACTATAGTAGGCTATACAGGCTAGAAGGAAATATTAAATGGGCCTAGACCTAAGCTAGGCCTAGACTCAGGTCTTCTAGGCCTAGGCCTATAGCCTAAATCGAAAGCAAAAAGGAGACGCTGATGTGCTAAATTCTTAATTAAAGGGATACTGAAGGATCTTTTAAATCACCAGCTAACGAAATCATATTGGTGTATATTGGTAAATAAAAGAGTGATAAAACAAACCCATCAAAATTAGTTTATTTAGACAACCCCATCATGCCTTAATTGATGAGTTTATAAGCCCTCCCAGAGACAATAATACCCCGAGCGCGCTGATTACGTGTGACGTCACGGCGGTATTCTCAGTGGCCGAGAGTAATTGCAGTATACACATCTTATTAGGCCTAGTACCCCCGGGGAGCTCACTACGGAAGAAAATGCCTCCTAAAAAAGTCGGGAGTCGGCGGTGTAAAGTATATGGTTGTAAACAACAGGAAAGGTTGATTCATTCATTCCCTGCCGATCCGCAACGAGCCAAAAAATGGACACAGTTTATTCAGACGAAGCGGGCAGATTTTTTACCGAATTCAAACCCACGCGTGGACTACATTTGCAGCTATCATTTCGAGGCCGATTGTTTCGCAAACCTCATGAAGTTCAAGTTTGGAGCCACTAAATAGTGAGTAACATCGTCAATCTTACCTTACATTATTTCATTTCTTCACTCTCCCACTGCAATGCAATGTTTCATGTCATCGGTCACACAGGGCGGGTGCCCACTCATTTTAGTTCCGAACCAAGGTTAGATGCCGTAATCTTGATCAATCCATCTCTGATGTGGGAATTCATGAATATTGGTGGTATAGAATCTAATATATCGATATCAGGTATCACTTTTTGGTGAACGTTCGGAAATTTCTGTCTCATCAAGTGTCTGGGGTGGGGTGGGGCATATCTGTGTGACACCTGCGTCCGTTCTTGATCAACCCATCACTGATGTAAGAATTCATAAGTATTGGCGACAAATCTATGTCCTGATATCAGATGTCACTTTTTGTGAACGTTTATAAGTTTCTGTCTGAAGTGTGTGGTGTGGAGTGGGGTGGGGCATGGCGTTGTGTGACCGGCGTTCGTTCATCCCATCGTTCCACCGACTTGGCCTACATGTGTTGCTGGTTTGGGAGTCGTTTCGTCATTGGAGGGACTAGTACCCGATGTACTTGGAAGATACATGTATACACTCAAAGTTAGTCTAACTTAGAAATATAACGGATTACCAATGCATTATACTTCATTGACTTAGTACCGGGTACACAAAATAAATTCATGCACGATTGCAATTTAGGCCTGAACAGCTGCATGTAATTTGATGTCTCCAAAAGAAACCCATGCAGTCATGAATTTCCAAACATTTTTTTTATGTGAAATTCTAATTACAGTTTGTTTGGTCATTGCCATACAGCTTCCTATTGCTGAATACATTAGAAAAAGTATGCAGTCTAATGACCTCGACTGACATGGTATTGAGGGAAGCCACGTTTGCTGTCCCTTTGTGCTAGCAATTGGTGTGTAATGCGAAGGTTCATGGATTCAAATCGCATAGGAAGCTATGATCATTCATGTTAGAAACCCGATGCTATTTGTTTTCTCAGTCAGATAAATAGAATCGAATAGGCCCGTAGACTGATCCCTCAATCTTCATTGGTTTTTGCGAAGGACGGCATATGAATCAAAATAAACCACACTTTTTGCAGCTTGACACTGACGGATGAAGCAATCCCAACTATTCACGATCCAGCACCTGAGATCCAAGATGGCCCTTCGAACCACGGACACGCCCATTGAGAGCAGTCAGCAGCATTCAAGGAACTCCACGCGCCGCCCCAATACGACCGGTAGTGAGGAAGAGACTGGTGAACGAGTTGCTGAAAACAAAGTCGTTTCCGTCCCCCGAGGCCACTGAAGAACAAGCTGGAAATGTCGAGACTGTTACTGACGAATATGAATCAGCAGTTGTGCCCTATCCCGATTCCGAAATAGAGAAAGGGGTACAAACGGACGACATCATATTCGCTGATAAAAGTAAGTTACAGATGGTTATGGTCTTCAATGGGGCAAACTGTGTGATGGAAGCACCGGTTTATATTGAACATTTTATACATGATTTGACCATGATTCAATATTTATATGAACAGGTACACAGACAAAAAAGGC